>CALNHX010002084.1:0-193319 GCA_940337035.1 Agriotes lineatus | reverse complement strand
TACTATTTACTTGAAAAGATTTTGGCAATTCTTGTTTAATTTCTTCATTCTTGATTGAAACCGGCAAGTTTCTGATGACAACTGATAGGATACCTTTTGATTGCATTCTCTTATTATTAGTCCACCTATCATCATCTTTCAAGCACATTTGTATTACGCTTCTGGTATTGCATATACCATCTCGGTAAATAAATGTCAGTTCTTCCTCGCCATGAGCATATTCTAAATATTTTTTTAAGAATTTGAGTTTGCTTGCCAACTAAAACTTTGATCGAGCATGTATTTTTTGGAATAATTTTTTTATATTTGTATCCCATCTATTTCAATAGTTTGTCAAGTTTTGTGTAGCCTCCTGTGTATTCCAAATGCTCGTTTTTTCATGGTATTTGCAATTTTTTTGGCCCAGTTGGAATTTCAATAATTCATTATCCAAGTAGTTATTTCTTGGCTCTGTTAGAATGTTAGAGCAATACTAAAATTGGTGTAATGGAATGGAGATAGAGGGGGTAAAATCTATTCATAATTTTCTCTGCTTGCAAAAACTTGTTGAATATCATACTTTGGAACATTAATAAAAAATGAGACTTTTTTGTATCTTGTAAACCTTTGCTATTTCTTGTTCATAGTCCAAAAGATATGTTAATAAGCAAACGTTTATCTGAGGTAGTTGAGAAATACTTATTTATTCTCATATGTTCTTTAACCTGACATAATTAAAGTGCAGCAACTTATTAAATCCCTGGGCAAGTATGAAATAATTGACTGTTAGTTCATAGGTAAAATATAGCACATTGAAAGCTTGTTGCACAGGCCAAGTTTACTAGTTCAAATATAAGAAAATTAATTTAATTTAAAAAAAATCGGGTGGGATACACGCACACAACTTCCTCTTACAGTGATCTTATAATTAACCAAAATTTTTATCTTAAATTTTTAGCCATTTGTCAAAAATTTTCAAAAATGACCAATTCCAAAAACGGTACAAAATAGAGCGTTAGTTAAAGAGACAAATTTTCTCTAGATTTTTAAGCTGAATTCAAAAATGTAATAATATACCGGGTGTTCTATTTAAAATGGGAATTAATAAAAAAATAGTAAAAAAAACAAAAGAAACCCATTTTAGAAGTATTCAACTGGAAAATAACCTATCTCACATCAATACACACTAAAAATGTAATAAAAATGTGAAGTATGAAAATATCTTTACAGCCGTTTTTGAAAAAATCGAAAAAAACTGAAAAATCACAAGAATAAACACCTACTTCCTGTTATGCGATTTTTGTCAAAAGCTTGCTGTCGCATCTACAGAGTACACAAAACTTATATATGAAGTTTAAACGTCATACCTCTTTTCGTTTTTGAGATATTCTGTTCACAGACACACAGACAGACAGACACACAGACAGACACACAGACCAATGAAAAAAAATATGTTTTTTGGGTTCAGGGGACTCTAAAACGTGAAGATCTGTTGAAAACTCAATTTCGAATTTGTGGGGTGAATCCAATACTTTATTGTAAAAGGAAGTAATAAACAACCCAAAAAGCAATAGTCTATTTTAATAAATGTCCAAAATGTATTCAGTGCAAACTTTTAATGCACCCTCTGCAAAGCTTGTCCATCATTTCAAATAGTGTTTGAAGCATTTTGAATTCTGGCCCACAGTAAAGAAACAATGACAACCACTTCTTAGTTCTGGTAATAAACATTTGTTCATTAACATGTCTTTTGGTTAGTGTAAAAACAATCAAAGACTGTGAGTCAACCTTGCGTTGATTGCAGAGATCTGCCATAAAAGATATCAGAAGTTTACAAGACATAAAACCGTTTCAAGTTTTATTAGTGTACCAAACAATGTTATTCAATTTCAAGTTTTTGCATTATAAACAAATTTTACCCCTTTATCTTCCCCAAATTCCCTTACAATTTTAGTATTTTTCTAACATTCTCCACTTCAAATAACGCCTAAATGCTCAATTTCAACTTTCTATATAAAAGATCTTTATTTAATTAAAAAAAGACGAAACATATTTTGTCTGTTTATGGAGCCCCTAAATCAGAGGTTCTTAACGTATTGAAATGGTATTAAGCCCACAACTTGGCTCTGTTTGTAGTACAAAATATTCAACCAAATCAATAAATCACAGAGTTGAGATATTTTATATAATTGCAACTTTAAACAAGAATAAAAATATTAAATGCATTAATTATGAGATGCGAGAAACAGTAATTAGTCGGATAAAGGCACGCAAAAGCAAAGCATATTTCAGAGGGTTTAAATTTGGCTTGTGAATAAAGTAATATAATTAAAATGATAGGTTTGTGCACATGTAAAGCCAGACCGAACGAAAGTAATTGACACAAAAAGGTTGTTACGTGCATAAAAGGAGTGTAGTTATCAATAAAAGCAAAGAACTGTGAAAATTGTGAGCAAGCTGAAGGGTAAAGCAAGTTGAAGAATATCTAGAAAATTGCAAAGAGCAATCCTGAATGGAGGCAACAGAAAAGAAGCAAGCTACGTAAAAAGTGCAGAACTCAAAAATCAGTGCTTTAATAATTAAAAACATAGTGCAAAAGCAGAGCAGTGAAGTGTGAGTGCAACGCTATAGAACAATATTAGTTATAAGCAAAAAGACAATATTTTAGATTTTAAGAAAATGTTAGATTGTGATTTATAACACCGTATCTTAGCAACATGATGCTTTTTTGTCATTAACAAGAAGAACAATTGAATTAAATTAATTTGAAAGCTTGTTGAATTTAATTGCAGTTTTATATAATAAACGAGTATTTTGAAATATAAAAAGTGGTCCAAATTATTGCCCGAGTGGTAGTGTACCTGTGCTAACGTTTGCAGCAGTTTCTTTGAGGATTCGGGAGCCGCCCAACTGAAAATTACAACCTTCGACTACGGCCAAAATTACCATCGGAAGCAAGAGGTTAGCAGTCCAGGGCATCACCCGAGTCTGCAAGAACGTCGATGTCAACACCTGCACCCAGGGGAGCGGCTACAGCCTGAGATATTCCGGCGGAGTCACTACGACCAGCTCCGAACCCAGCACGAGAGGGTTATAACGAGGTAGGAATTTTCCTGCAATTTGAGTGTCAGTGTTCGGGAAAACGACTTAAATCAAAGATTAAACCTTGCCGAAGAGGCCTAGCGTTTTTCCAAAAGTCCAATTACTTCGTGGTTTCCAAAAATCGAACGGCGTCACCAGGTTTGGGCGAAATCGGGCGGGGTCCCAAGTGCCAGAAACAGTTGAAAGATCGGCGGGCATCCTACGTCATCCAAACAATCAAGAGGAGGTTAGACGTCATCCTAAAAACAATTAAGGGGATGTTTTAATAGTTGCCAAGCGGGAATATTCAAATAATTTACCTGACGCGTTCTCACTGTTATTTCACGATTTTAAACGTTCAAAGACACGCTGAACTCACAGACGATTTTGTGTTCATCTGTCAATTTTACGAGATTGTGAATTTTATCTACTAATAACGAGCAAACGAGCTACGTTGAGACAAATAACCTAAAATTGGAGAATATAGTCCGTTTATGAACCCAACCCATGAGATAAGCAGTTTTGTCTTTGCCGAGAGCTAGCGTAATCAGTATTGCAGTTAAATAAAATAGAAGGAGGGGCATTCAACAATTTTATTTGTGCGATTAATTATTACAGTCTTAATTTACTGACAGGCTTTGAATTGTGTCTGTACTTGGAACTTGCCATAAAATATAACTATTATTTTTATACCCAAAATAAATAATTACAAACAGGCAACAGATAGGGAAGCCTTTGCAAATTTATGTCGCCCAACGTTAGGGAAAAGGTGAATGTTAATTTATTCAGACTGTCCCATTCAAAAACAATCAAGGCAGTTCATCGTAGTATATGTAAAATTAGTGTTCCTTAAGGGCCCTATGTACAGTCGTGTTTAAAAATGTATTGTAACTGTATTGGTGGTTGTGCTATTGCTCAACAAAGGCTCACACTGTATCATTAACTAGGTAGACCTAGATGTAGGTATACTTTCAAAATATTTGTATATAAAACACTTTTTCGAACTTTGTGTAATTAATTTATATTCACCAAGCACAAATGCTGTACAACACTTTAAGGAACACGACGGTACAATGTTATTCGATTTCAAGTTTTTGCATTATGAACAATAGTTTAATTTTTACTACTCCATCTATTCTATTATTTCCGTGTCTTTGCCAGCCATGCCTCTAATATTAGGTACTTCTTCCATCCAAACAGTAGTATCCATTTTTCTGGTTTATAATGTCTATTTTATGCTGTGTTAATTTTTGATAGGTATTTATTTTCTTCTTCATCCCATTTGCTTTTTTGTTGCCTTAAGTTTGTTCTTTTTATCATTATCTTGTGTTTTTTCCCCATTTGCCCACGGCTGCCATTATAACATCACAATTTCTCTCTTTAGTCACTTAATGCGCTCTAATGTTGGTATGTGTTTGTGGTTCTTTTTGTAGTAGCTCCTCAATTGTTTAAATTTTCTACCTTTTTATGCTATTATAATACTTTTTTTTTATTCGTTTTATCTTTTTGTGCTTGATCTTCTAGTGATTTTATATTCTATCCTCAAATGATTAATCGTTGCAGTTATAAAAATGTGGCAAAACATTGATTGTGATTTCAACAAGTGCTTTTACCAAATTTTCAACTTTGTGCTTCAATTGTGCATTTTCGGTAAATTATTACACTAATGAGTGGGACTACTTATTTGATTGCCACAAATTTAGATACACTCAGTATATCATGGATAACTTGGAGTGTAGTCATAGCTGTAAGAAAAGTGAAACTAAGTAAATATATTGCAATTATATTTGATTTTGACTAATAAAACTTATATTGTGAGCAATATAAACGCAAGAAAGATAAATTGGAATAAATTTATAGACATAACCTCACTTTTAGAAGTGCACTTCCAAGTTTACAAGTAGTAACATACAAACCAAACATTTAAAGTTGCTCCTATTATAAGGTCCACTAACAAATCGATTATATCCTCTGTGCAATCAATAACAGTCACTAAAAATCACGTTACAGTGTAAACACCGCTTTTACAACCCTCAGAACCCTCATCCCTACGGAGCCCAAAGACCGAAAGCTGAGCAAAATTGAGACTTTGCGCCTGGCCTCAAGCTATATCTCACACCTTGGCACACAGCTGCTAGCCGGTAAGCTAGTTATTATAAAATCACTGCCTGCATGTAATCGTTTTCCGACTGCAGGTCCAGTCGAGCAGCCTTGCCTCAGACTGTCGAAACAGATTTTGGAAGATGAAGCAAGCACAAACAGGCATCAGGTTTGCACATTCTGCATAGCACACAAGAAGACACCGGTGGGCTTTCAGAAAGCACATCATAATGCCGTGGAGGAGCAACGGCTGTGTGGCTTTGTAAGCGTTTGCTAAGAGTGTGTGTTTTAGTGTTAGTTTCTGCTTTTGTAGAAATCACCCGTGATGGCAGAGCCTTATGTTTGTCCTGCCGATGTGGAGACGCGGATGTTCTACGGGGGCTCTCTGCAGAATGTAAATGCTATTGCTAATACGGACATAAGGAGTGTCTATTTTTGATTTGAGGCGTTGTAAATAAAGTTGTTCCTGATTATTGGTGAATATGCAATTGCATAATTTTTAATACTATTAATTTTGTCATTATATGATAGCAGTATTTATTAACAGAAGTATTAACGAAGTATTCATGATTTTGTACTTAATTTGTTAAATAAAATGGAAATTTAAACTTGATCTTTTCATTTTGGAAGGAGAAAAAGAATGAAATCATAGTTTATTAAAAAGCTAATTTTTTATATTTTATTCGGAACAGAATTTATTTCAGCTGAAATATTGTAATTTATTTATTATTGTAAAAGATAATAATTGTAAGATGAAGTCCGAATTTTGCAATAGAAAGTGACGTTTTCATACACTTATAAACACAAACTTTTTAAATTAAGCCTCGATTCGTATAGAAAATCAAAACGTCATAATTTAGACATGAAAGGTAAGAAAAAAATAAAAATTGAGAATTTTATTGGATAAAATACAGTTATGAGAAAAGGTCATAATTCTGACATAATCAGTTACAATTTTAAGGCCGTGGTTATGGGCAAGGTAAAATGTTAATAAGCATTAATAATAGTTAAAATTGAATGATTCTAGTGACGAATCGATTAACGATAGTCCGCCAGATATTCGTTCAGCAGCTAATGAAACTTACGACACGTTATTACCCCAGAAATATAAAAGTAAATATGAATTTACCTACAAGACGTTCAATAAATTTTAAAAAATGGTTCTCATTTTTATTTTCTTTGTTGATAGGCTGTAGAAAAAATATACTGTACAACTCGAGTTGAATGTCCATATCGCCTTCGGTGATCGAGCACTCTGCCTCTGGCATTGTGCTCAAACTTTGTCTTCGTGCTGTATGGACATCACATTTACTCTTGGTGCATAAACTACTATTATGAGTGCTTCATCCGAAAACAAAATAGGGGATCTTCCATTTTTATCGCTGTAATGTCTTCAAAAATTGTATTCTTCCATAATCATCATCTTTCAACGAATTAATAAATTTGGGTTTAAATAGAATCATTTTATTCTCGATAAATTTTTTGCAAAAGACTTACCTTCTGGCGCAGTTGCATAAACGGCCTGAAAACGTCTGTCGTGCAGAGAAGGCCATAAACCAGAATGTAAAATGTAATTGTATAGTGCGTTACTAAATGAGCTAGCAAAAGTGTTCGTGATGTGACAGTTCTAGAGAAAGTGTCAATTATACGCATGCAGTACGAACATTGGCGTAACTAGGATTTTTGGCTGGGGAGGGTCAGGCCCCCAGCCAACCATCGACAATATCTATGCATATCTTTGAAGACATGAATTTGCATATATTACCTTTTCACATCAGTTATTTGCTTGTTTTTTAATCGGTTTATAAACAACATAAAAAATGTATAGATTACCTCTCGCAACTCAATGAAGTTGGCGGTAAAAACTATTATTCCATGATAAATACCTTTTTTGGAAAACATCACTTCAATTTTTTCTCAGTACGGTTGAAGTAAATATTTTCTTGAAAAAATTAATATCTTCTTCAAAGTTATTGTGATTTCTCTTTATCATAATATATTGAGTTTGCAACTGTGGAAATTCAAGCAGTTAGGATCACTTACACTCGTCATCACCACAAAATTCTATTTACTACAGCGGATAAATACTTATATAGGGCACAAAAACCTGTTGGTAAATACAAGATTAAGTTACTTTATTATGTAATATTAAAAAAATACACGTAAGTGTACTAATACACCAGGGACATTCAAATACCTGCAAACTGAGATATGAACGGTCTTTAAATTCATTTCAATAATATGAGCGTCCCCCGCAATTACAATCTAAAAATGTTTTTTCTTTCCTTGTATTTCTGCAAATACATCTATTGCTCTATGTATGTCTATACAACTTCCTGCGTTATTCTGTGTAGCCGTAAGGGCCAAGTAATTTTTAATCTTTTTTAAGAGGTACTATTTTTAAGAAAATTTTGTATTATTTCAAATTTTGCGTGGGCTTGTTTATTTCTTCTTTATCTCTGGCGTTTATTTAAAATTTAAAAAACAATACTTTTAGCGTTACTTTGATCTTCTCGCGTTTGTAATTTGGTAAGTTGTGAGTTGTCTTTAATTACACTGATTATTGAGTCAGAAGCCCCTCAGTGCTCAGTGACAGCTGACACCCCATTTCCCATAATGCATGCTTTCCAGCATGCGATTCCGATTCCGTACTTTGAATTTTAATTTTATCTAAAACTTTAACAAAACCGTTTTAAATTTAAATTCGTTAACAATATTTGGAGAAAAAATATGCAGTTTCAGTAACTGGCCATGAAACTTCTTAAATATTTCTAATAACTAGATGGGGCGAAGCCAAACTTGATCTTCGATGTTCCATACGCTTACTTTAAAGCTGTCATTTTGAAAATGACTACACTTCACATTCTTTTGTTAATTTTATTAATAATGTCGTAAATGACCCAAAGAAAACCTTTTCATGTGAATATTTGTGCCCCCAAAGCTTTTAACAGTACACATTGTAAATTAAGAAAAAATCTTCTTTCGATCAGGGCGCTCATACCTGGCACTGCGGGGTCTTGCAAATCTATAATTACGACACTACTTTGCTACCTTAAATATTACTAAACATACAATTCTGGATCCTACTCTTCAAAATGATAAACCGAACTCTTTAGACAAAGCAAACGTCCAAATAGCATGTCGTAGTGTGTTTCAACTGGACGAGCCTAATATAAGTAGCGGCATGCGCTCAGCAAGTCGTTAGATTCACTCAAGTTTTGCGCTCATTTACATACCCGCATATAAAATAATTCAAATTATCTTTTTGTAGGCATATAAGTTGACCATGTATTTATAGATTACTGAAGAGAAATTAAAAGAAATGGTGCACTGGAAAAAAATATTGTTTTGTTTTAAAGATTAACAAAACTATATTGTAGTTCTGCACTAATTATTTTTTATTTTGCATATTATTTTCAATTATAACCACTCATACGGTATTTATACTATGTTTTTTTTAGTCAAAACAAATAATGAAGTCGGAAAATGAAAAATGTGGGTCGGTCGTTAATAATTCCCTAGGTTTAAATGGTTTAATACAAAAGCAGATTTTTTAATTTATTTAAATTTAATTCTTCTGGGGTGGGCCTGACGGCACTCTGGGGAGGGCCTGGCCCCCCTGGCCCCCCCGATAGTTACGCCAATGAGTACGAAAGATCTGTAATGTCAAGTTTGATTTGTGTTGTCGAGTAAACAATCTAAACTAACTTTTCTAAACGTCAAGATGCAATTTCTATCACAGCAGGACCCATTTTGCCAACGCAGCAATACCGCGCAACAAAAGAAAAGAGTTACGTAAATACCCTTTTGCCCCGACTAACCTTAAACCAGGCGAATAGGAAAGTTAACCCTGGTGGAAAATACAGTCGTAAACGTCTTGAAAAGGGAAAGTCCTTTTTTGATGGAAGTTATTTCAACTACTTAAGCGACAATAGATAGAGGGAGCCTAGCTGGACAATCCTATTGTGTTCAAAAGAATAGGGAATATGTCTTCCATTCATGCGCAACCTATGTAAGCTTCTGCATATGCCGACTTGACTCATTTTGGAGCAAATTGAGGACCAAGGTCAGATTCCAAGGTCTGTTTTGAAAACCAGGCTACTCACTGTTCGTATTTGTATTTAAATCAACATTGTCGAATTGTTACGCCTCATTTTGACATTTTCCTACTTGTTAATTGAAATAATTAGTCAGATTTGGCAATTTACTTTTATTCTCTAAATATACAGTACTTTATCCATAGTTAGCAACCCAAATACCTTCAGCCTCAATTTTGAATTAAAGAACCTTTGTTATCAGTTCTGCACATACACTCTGCACTCTTATAGTTTTTCTTCCTTTTTCGAATTTGACTTTGACATTGATAACCTGGGATCGTGAATTGCTCTGGCCAATTTGCATTCCATTCTTTCCATTGCTTCGATCGTTGAAGTTTGTGCCCTGGGGGACCTTTTGCTTCTCTGGCTTTGGTTATAGCCGTCCTCGTCGTTTTGAGGGATTTTTGGAGGCAAGGCGCCCTTTGGAACGTTCTGGAAGCCGTTGGGAGTTGCTGCCAGCGTTCGTTCGCTTTTCTTGCGGTTTTGAAGTGGGCTCTTCTCGATCGAATGGAGCGTTAGGCTGTTCGTCACCATTCGCAGGTTTGTTACGATTTCTTTTTCAGCGTGGTTGCTTATCTGGAAATTTGTAATTTATAGCCAACTATTCCATGCCAAGAAAATGCGTTAACTATTCTACGCCAAGGAATGCGTTAATTAGTTATACGCCATGGAAATGCGTTTTTAAACGCCATGGAATTGAGTTTTATTACCTGGATTGGTCCTGTTCGTCGTCGTGCATTTGGTTTTGCCTGGATCATGCGGTGCTCCACGAGCCGGCTGGCCGCTCGCCTCTGCGGCCTGGATTTGCGGTCGTTCCCTCTACGAGCGCTGCCCAACGCACCTGGACTCTTGCATCTCTTCCAACAGCTCGGCCTCCACGTGCCGTATGCATCTGAGGTTTTGTAACGTTTTAATTTGTATCGTTCGTTTATTTGAATTGCTTTTGAACTGTTTAGTATGACCTTCCGAACTGCTATTTTAGAGTTTTTGTGCATATCGATTTTTGGTGTTAATTTGAGCTACTAGATATGAGATTGATTAATTTACTTACCTTGTGGATAGCAGCCATGTGTAATTTTGTTATGATTTGGCTTTGAGGCTGCTTTTGTAATCACTGTAGTTTTTTTTGACGTCGCGTATTGCATTAACCTTGTTGTTTATTTAAGATCACTTGCTAGAGCTAAATTTTTTTTGGCGGTGGCAAAACTGCTACCAACGGGATTTTTGTTGAGATTATGTAGCCTCCCGTTTTTGATTTTGTGATAAACTAGTTCTCGGCTAGAATACCCGCAAGCAGTTCTTAGTACGTCAGGAAATACTTTATGACTTTCCTTTAGGAACTAGCAAACCCCTGTGAGATCTCATAACGTGCTGGAACCACCCCATCTAAATTTTGTGTGTCTTAAAGTTAATTTTTAGGCCAACCGTCGGGGTTAGATGTTGGCATTGCATATTTTGCTTGCGTTATTCGCACCCTTGATTTTGTACTCCGCTTCACGGGGATTTATAGTCTATTTAAAGCTTTCTTAGTTTATTTTATTGGGTTAATGTAGTCATGCTTCGTGTCGTGCCGTTTTCCGCTTCACGGTGAACGTCATTGGTAATTTATCTAGTCATGTTTTGAGTATATTGCTTCGATATAAGTTTTGAGGTACCTAGTTGTTACGCCCTTCAGGCTAATTTCGCAGTTCTGACACCTCGAGTTGGATTCTTAGGTCAATTGTTTTATGTACTTGTAACCATTAGTCGTATTATTATTTCTGGTGTTAATTGTGATAATTTACTGTGATTTTGGATCTATACTTTTATGTTGGATATGCACTATAGTACCTACCAATATTAATAAAGCTGTGATATTCTGATTGGTCGATGCTTTGATTTTGTTTAACTTGCTGGTTTTTATCTTCGACCTTGTGTAAGGTCCGACACAAGGAATTGGATCTGAGTCTAGGACCTGGCGCCCATTCTCTTCGTATTTCGTATAGTGTTCTTTTCAGCATAGTTGGAACCCTGCGACCCTCGCGGCGAGCTAGCCCAATTAGGCCGATAGTTACCAGCCGGCAAAATATCAAATATAACTTTCGCCAAAAGGTAAGGCCGACCGTCTATCTTCCCTGACAGAATTTGTATGTTTGTAATTTTTTATGTGTTCTAAAGTAAATTTAAGGAATGTTATTGTTTTCCACAAACGGTTGTATCTTACTGAACTTAATTCCACAGTGGTAAACAACGTTTAATAAACATCATAACAGATCCAATGGTGCAAGGCACCAAAACCTAAACCAAGTTGAAGAGATCGAGTTTGAAGACTTAGTTTGGGGATCTTTGCAACAGAAGCAAAGCCATAGCACTGGCTGAATTGTCTTTGTGTGTATGTGTATTTTTCCCGTTTTTCAAAGTAAATGTTAAAAATTTAGTTATTGGGCACACGAGCAGTGGACTCGATATAAATAGAATGTCCAGAAATCAACTAGAAGTAAACGTATTTCATTCTCTATTTATATATTGAAATATTGACTTTATATTGTAACATTCCGCCCTTCTGCTAATAAGGGTTAATGAATTAATTAATCACCATCGGGTAGCTCTCTCAGTCGGAGTTAATTTGGTTCAGACAGATATACACTATGAGACCAGCAAACAAACACCAGGATAATTTTAGAAAGTTTAATTATATTGTAATGTATTCACAAATATAGTAAAATGTATTTTACAATAAAATTCGTAGTTATACAAGACGTCCTGTTGCGAAAACCTGGCGTCACCGCAACCCGTCATACATCGGTGCGTTTCGAGGCCCTACAGTTTGTGCCCTGTTTGAACGATGGGACGCCACTGGTCAGGATATTGGGCCGTTGAAATTGGTCCCGGCGGGGCCAACTTTAAAGCTTGAAACTTAATCGAATCTCGGTCACAATGTCAAAGGCACGTGTAACTGCAAATATAGGTTAATTCGGCTATGTCAGGGCCATTTACTTACAACACCGGGTCGTGCGGGAGATTTAGGCTGGCTTCAGGTTATAATATTGACAAGGCAAACCAGTGAAGAGGTCCTCAGTGAGGTCGTCTTCTCCAGGAACTGGCTTCCAGGACGGGGATTCGTTCGGGTTTCAGCTAGAAACACGGCCTCCTAGATTGGAGTCTTCGGTTCGACTTAGCTACAGGTAAATTCAGGATACAGGATTTCAAAGTGTGAGGGAAGAATTCTCTCTTTAATCGGACGGGACGGACAGGATTGGGGATGATCTGGGACTGGGTGGATACTGGAATGAAGGCTGAGTTTGACTGCAGGTGGGAATGCTGGAGGGAAATGCCGGAGGGAATCTCTCGTGGAACGGTCGTGAAGCAGCTTTTATGTCCCCTCTTCGTGCTTCGTGCATATAGCAACCATTTCCGACATTCTGAGTGGGAGAACGGCGCAAACGGGGACCTGCGCCTCCTCGATGACGTATTTCTAAGATTCAAACTCTGATACGTAACATTGAATAAGCTATGGGAGAACGCGCGAATTAATTTTAATTCAGAAAAACGCGTTCCCGCTGAGCGAAACGTTACAATATAACTCTCTTTTTATATAAGTACTAAAATTATCGTTTTTTAATTCCAAAATCCTTATTATTCATCTAACTTTAATATAACTTCTCAGAATTTTAACATTGATCAAAATGGTATCTCTATCTCATAATTTCACTTTTCATCCCTAACAGTTTCAGCTAAATATGATACGAGGGTGGGTTGAATACTTCTCGGTCTTAGAAAGATAGTTTGATTTGAGAATGACTTTACTTTTCAATATAATCCTCTTTGAGCTCAATGCGCTTAGTCCAGCGATGCTCCAAGCGACGCATGCCCTCCGTGTAGTGCAAAAGCTCAAGGTCTGCAAAATATGCGTTTACGACATCGATGAGTTTGTGGTTTGATAAAAATTTCTTCCTTTGTCATTTTTTCAAATTTGGGAATAAGAGAAAGTCACTGGAAGCTAGGTATGGTGCAGGTGGAATCAACTCGAAAATGCTACAAAGACTCTTGAAACATTGAATCGTTGGAGTTTTTGCTGAATTGTCAGCAATCGCGGTACCAATCTTGCACACATTTTTTTATGGTCAAATTTTTGTGCAAGATATTCCTATGTCTGCTATCTCTTGCAATTTTAATCGGCGGTCGTTTAAAATAATGTGCACTTTGTTAATCATTTCTTCGGTGGTAGCAGTTTTTGGTCTTCCCGAACGGGGTGTATTGTCACAGCTCGTGCCGCCACGTTTAAATTCGGGAGTCCACTTTTTAACGGCGGAAACGAAGGAGCAGATGCTCCCAAAGTAGAATCTAACTCATTTTTAATTTCTGTAGCCGTTAAGCCTTTCAGAACAAAATATTCTATAACAACTTGATGCGTGTGTTTTTCCATTTTTCACAAATCACTTGCAACAACAACTTTAGTCACACGCACAGTTATTAATCAAACGTTTTGATAACTTAGATGCCACACTTTAGAGGTTGCCGGGCTTCGTAGCTCAGTGGTTAAGCATTCTGGCTACTGATCTAAGGGTTGCGAGATCGATCCCGGTCCCTGTGAGGTTTTTAAAAATAAAAAACATGCGGATGAAAACCTCTACAGAATGACATCATTCGGAAGTAATGTAAAGCCGTGGGTCCCATGCTACTATGATGTGTAGCATGTAAAAGATCCCTTGCTAGGATTGGAACGCCTTCGTCTCGGCAAAATTCTAAGTAGGACTTTGACCATATGACCGTAGTAGTTGGTGTTTAAGGTTCTAAGGTACCTGGTGCTCCGCATGCCTAGACCTTGTCCATTACAAACAAACAAGAGGTTAAAATTTGACAGCTGTTACAAAATTAATACACTCATGGCGCCCTCTCTAGGGCAGGCTGAGAAGTATTCAACCCACCCTCGTATTTTACGTCCACATTTTCGTTTATATTTCATCTCAAAACCAGCGTACATAGATCAAACAAGTAGAGACACTCACTGTCGGTTCATTTGGTGTCAAAATACCGATTTTCATGACCTTGAATGGCTCCTGGGGGGTACTTTCCGATAATACTAACAGATGGCGCCACTACTTTATCACATATGATTGGTAGCAGAGCCAGTAACTGGTTCTGATTGGTGGCAGAGCCAGTGTATATAGGAGAGTGCGGCCATTCTTTGATCCGTGAAAATGCCGCCATCGCCGCCATTTTTGTTCCCATCAGCTATAACTGAATGAGTTATTTCTAAAATTTTACGTAAAATTGGCAAGACTGTAAGTTTGTGTCAAAACTGACGCAAAACCTAATTTTCTAACCTCGAATTTGACATAGACTTACAGTCTTGCCAATTTTACGTAAAGTTTTGGATTGCCAACAAATGTCACGTTGACGGAATTGTGCTACAAACGTGACGCATATGTCAGAGGAATAAACATGGCGGACGTGGCGGTACTCTCCTATATACACTGGCTCTGATTGGTGGAACTTTGTGCTGCCATCTGATAGTCAAGCTTAGAAATACCCTCGAGTTACTGTCCCAGGCACTCTAGACAGGTTTCAACATTTGGCATGAGTGTCTCTACTTGTTTGATTTATGTACGCTGTCAAAACTATATATGGGTTTATATCACGACGTCAACACTTTTTTTGCACCATTGTAACTTTGAATCAAAATTTTACCTTTATATTAAACACGTATTTTTTTTATCTTAGAACTTTAGTATGTAGGTATTTCAGAATTCTAACTTTTCAAAACTATGCTTATATAAGGCTACCCCAGAAAAGGTGGTAAAAAAGTTACCACAGATTCATGTAGTCAGAATAAGAGGATTAAATCTAACTTACCTTTATGCAAAAGTGCACCATTTAGGGGCTCTAGCTCCATAAATGGAGTAAACAAAGACCTTTTGCGATAAAAAAATTGAAATTGAGCATGTAGGCGTTATTTGATGTGAAGAATGCTACTAAAATTATAATGGAATTATGAAGGGGAAGGGGGTAAAATTTGTTCATCTTAAAACTTTTACAAACGTGTATCTGAGGTACTTGAGGAATATTTATTTATTTTAATTTTCTTTAAACTAAAATCAATTTATCAGAAAACCTTAGGCAACTATTAACACATTGAAAGCCTGCCACACAGGCCAGTATACATTTTTAATTTCAAATTGAGATAAATCGAACTGAAATGGGTGGACCATAGAAAAATCAGATAAAAAAATCTGCAATAACAAAAACGAACTTGAAGTAAATTTGGCATTTTTATTAGTCATTTGTAGTTCTTAAAAATGCCTTACATATATCGATGGGTAAAGAAGCAACCAGAAATAGAAAAACAATGTGGCGGGAAGTAAAAAACCAAAATATATATTTATTGAACAATACATTGAAGAAAGTCCTAAAAATTTCAAAACAATTGTGTTTACTGAATGTGTGGAAAAACATTTGGATGGATTAATATATATGTTGGAGGACATTGTAAAGGAGCCTGAATAAACAAATAGTGAAGAGAGCAAAATAAGAAGGCATCACTATGTTCAACAATTTTTAGAATATCACACAGATAATATTACTATTGTTTACATGAATGAAATTTTAATTTCCTCATATCAAGAAGAAAACGAAGATTCAAGAAAAGAACCTCTTGCACTTACATTTTATATGTCCATGTATTATATTCAGTCTAAGTAGTGTGACGTTTTGTGTGCCTTCAAATTGTTTTAGAACGTTTTAATTGCCGTTATCAATTTGTAGGCGCTATCACAGTCGGAAGATTGTAAAACGCATAAATATTTGGAGCCACGCGGAGGGTAAGAAAAACTTGAAAAATTCTGTCAAGAGATCCTGCTGATTGTCCGATAGAGCACAGGTGTAAAACCCGGCGAGTTGCGCAAGCTACACCGCGTCGCTCGTTTAGCCCCTCATAGATTTTCATAGATAAACGATGAGCAATGCCCGCTCAGTCCTGGGAGAAATCTAACTCGTCCCTTTCAGAATCCAGACCAGAACCCAAGCCCCAGTCGAGGGCTAACTTGGGTTCTAAGGCCCAAGGGCGTCACCAGTCCGTCAGTCCGGATACCTGTCGATTAAAACCAGAATTCTGTCTTTTTCAGTTTTTAGGTAAGTTCTATTCCCGCTTTATACCTGAGAAGTTGAACTGCCTGAGTAACCCTTAAACCTGACCTGAAGCCTCCCTTGCTTGGGTTAGTCGAACTGCCTTGAAGCGATCCTGTCTATAAAAACACACTGTCCAGTTAATCTTAGAGCGCATTGGAACAACACCTTGCTGCTCAGATTAGCCCCAAACCTACCCAGTCGGGGCAAATCTTTGAGGGCATTGGAACCACATCATGACGCTCAGATTTGTCTTTACGGTCCAGTAACCCGTGAAACCACCCTGCTAATAAATAATTTCTTCCAACAACTCGCCACGAACGCCCACCAGACCGAAGTTCAGGTGGAATCACAAATGGCCTACATTCAGTTCAAATTTGCAAGCCGCAAGCTTGCTTAATATTTGAATCGCAAATCGAGCGCGCACCAAGGAAGCTCCAATTTTGACGACGATTCTTAACAAAGCGCCCCGCCCGAAGACCGTTTTCAGGCTCTGAAATCTTTAAATTAATTTAGCTAGTGCGGCAAGCAATATGTTTTCCAGGTTTAGGGTGGCTGTTAACTGCCCCAGAATTATTTTGGCTTTTGTCTTATCAATCCTATAATCTGGAGAAGCCCGAGACCGAGCGGAAACTAAATGATTTAATTTTGGTCTGTATATAGCTATTCACCTACAGAGAATGATTTATTTTTATTTGTATAATTTCTTTTAGTTTGTACCGATAGTTAAACAAAATAAACACCTGTATAATCTTGACTTGACTCTCTTACTTCAGCTGTTGACAACCCTGGACCAGATCTATTTGCGAGAAGGAATTAATAACGTAAAGTAATCAACTTTGATCTTGAACATAAAAGTAAAATTGCAAGAATTATGAAACGTTACAGTAGGTTTGTAATTAAGTATACTAGGTTGTGAGCTAAGGATTGCAAGCTCGATGACCATTTCTGATGAAATGTTTAATAATAAAAGTTGCATATAGAAACATCTACGGCATGCATTTTTATAGATAAGATATAAAAGCATGAATCCTATGATACCATAATGTGTAGCATATAAAAGTTTCTTTGCCATAATTAAAAAATCTGAAATCTAGGTAAAATGTTAGCACAGCCTTTACCACGTAATCAATAGTCATCAGTATTTAAGGTACTTGGGGTTCCAGATATCTAGAAATTTTTTTAACAAATAAAATACACTATACTTATACATTATATCTTGTTTAAAAAAGTTCTCCGTATAAACAATATAAAAATATAATCCTATGCTTAGTTTATATAAAAGTCTAAAATAAATAAAAATGTTTTTTAAATGACTAACAAAAAAATATGGTACCTAGTTTACAAAGTTGCACTAAGTATTAATCTATTAATTTACTTACTCCTCAACCTGAAGAATTGAATGATACATTTATATATTTTTAAATTATTTCAATGTTTCTTCGTTACAGTCCATCTAATACATTTTGAAAATAAATATATTTGTACTTTAAAATGTCAGTAATTTTAATAGTAAATTTTGAACAGTTCCCAGAAAAAACTAAGATGTTTCAAATGATTGTGTCGATTGTAAAAATCTATACTAATAATTTAAAAACGAATTTGTAAAGCTGCAACAATAAAAGCACTAATATTAACCCTCGAGTGGTCGCGCCTCTATTTGTAACACCAGTGGTCACGCGGAGGACAATAGTCATCCAAAGTAATTTGATGTTTTAATTTCGAAAAAAATAAATTTTTACGAATTTTTCTGTTGAGTATTGAAGAACTATGTATTTAGTACGTAGCGACACACGGTGTTTTTACTTGTTCTGTAACCTTGCATAATAATTAAGTATTCTTGCTTAAACTGCTATTTTTTCTTAGAAAATAACACAAATTTTTATACCAAATCGAGGTTAGCAGGTTAGGTTTTGCGTCAGTTTATGTCAAATTCGAGGTTAGCAGGTTAGATTTTGCGTCAGTTTGTGTCAAAACTGACGCAAAACCTAACCTCGAATTTGACATAGACTTACAGTGCCACCAACATATTATTTATACGTTGTGTAACCATGACCATTCAAAAACGTTCAATTTATTAAAGTTAGTAGGCCATTGGCCGCCATTTTGTGGCAAATTGTGCCTATTGTCGCCACTGTCTCTATCAACGCACTGTAAATAGTCATCCAGTGCAAAGCAAGCTGGATTTTCGGAAAAAGTAAGCAGCCAACTTCGTCCATCGCGTAAAATACTGAAGTTTAGAATGTTTTAAGAAGGTACTGCGAGTCATAGCAATACCAGCTTACATATATCAAACAAGTAGAGACACTCACTGCCGGTTCCTTTGGTGTCAAAATTCCGATTTGGATGACCTTGATCGGCTCCTGGGGGTACTTTCCGATAGTACTAACAGATGGCGCCACTACTTGAACACATCGTGATTGGTAGCAGTGCCAGTAACTGGCTCTGATTGGTAGAATTTTCTGCTGCCATCTGATAGTCAAGCTTAGAAATACTCCCCGAGTTACTGTCCCTGGCACTCTAGACAGGTTTCAAAATTTGGCTTAAGTGTCTCTACTCGTTTGATGTATGTACGCTGGCAATACAACTTATACTTGAAAAATATGGCGGCATTTTTAAAACCTGTGGAGGACAGTAGTCCGCACGACCACTGGAGGGTTACGTAAACGACTATTTACAAACTGTACACTTCTTCAATTCTAAAACTTAAATTTTAGTGTTCTGCATTTCCGTTCCATTTTCAGCAGGAGGATCTGTAACTGGAGGGTTTTTCTTTTCTTGCATGTGCTTCATTCTACAAGTGGAAAAAATTAATTTTAATTTTCCTACAGTCGGGTCTATTTTACATTAGAATCGGAATTCCAAAGGCATACACCACAACGGCAACGAGGAAGAAAGCCTGGGGGAAGGAGTCACGGGTGTGCGTGTACACCCCTTGATGGTAAATCTCTACTGCTATAGCACCGCCAATAGCCTCAACAACTGCCAGCAGCGATTGAGTTTTTCCCATGTCCTCTTCGGACACGTATCGAGCTGACTGGGAACGAATGGCTGCGCCGTTTATGCCACTTATTACTCCAGCCACCAGTGCTGGAAACATTGGTTTGTGTTTATATTTACGGTGATACATAAAATTTGCAAAATAAAAGCTGTCTTAATAACTTTATTATTGAGAATATCAAAACTGATTCAGAGATACCTTTTTTAAAATTAACATTGACCAACTGAAATCTCCATGGCGAGCTACTAGATCTGAATTTGCTGTATGCAATTAATTGTTGTTTGTACCTAAGTATGTAATCCATAACATCTGTCTTCAAGTCTTTTTCATTCTATATTGTTCTCTAAGTGTTTCTCTTCAAATATAAATATAAGTTTTCTATGCTAGAAGTTTATGTAGGTATTTCTGTAAAACTTTACGTTGTATTAATAGTAATTTATGATGCAAGTAACGTTATCAAGCTTTTTACATTACGAGAGAATAGTTTGAATGAACGAGCGACGTTAGGAGCGAGTTCTTTAAAATTCTCTGAAACCAAAATCAGAAATTAAGATAAAATGTCACAACAATAACATTTCAATAGAAACTCTGTATTAAGGCAAGCATTTTGGTATAGGTATAAGGACAAAACTCGCAATACATTACATTGCCTTGTGCAATTTACAAAGGGAATGTTATATGTTTGCCAGATTCTAAGAGCGTTTGTTTTGTAATTCCCACGTATATCAATCAAAGCATTAGTATTATTAGCTTTCTAGCGCACAGCATAGGTGGCCTTATTCTAATTATAAAACTTTTTGCATTTTTAAAATTGAATGTAATGCAGCAATGGCAACAAACTAACTTAAACTTTAAATGACTATTGAAGCGGGTTCACTGATTGCACATATGACATATGGATTCACTGCTTTGGACTCATCGCTGGTACAGTGGCCAATTGCTAATTGCAACTTGTTCCACTATTATAACATTTTTCGCTACAATCACTTGCTCGCTAGAATTTGTTCAATTTAAGACACTTATGCGACCCTACACAGTAGCAGCTTTTATTAAAAAAAGAATTATCGAAATCGGTCTGATGCAAGGCTCATACTAGGTGCCGACAGAAAAAGCTACAAGACGATGTGAAAGTGTAGTTGCTAGTACAGAACAGTATTCTGCATTCATATGTTACCACGCATAATAATATGCATTATCTGTCCATATTGTGTTATTTTAACATATTAACATGTCTGTACTAGCTTTTGAGCGCACCATGTAGGGTAGGTGTGAAACCATTTTTTGGCTTCGCTCGAATGTTTTCTCCACATACCAATTATTTCAGGACCAGCCTGTATATTGTCTTCGCATAATAATCAATTGTGTTTCGAAATATTTCACTTTACCAGTGCACTCATTTCGTACCGATTCTGGAAAGCCCAAAAACATTCGCTGGCTTATCGCGAGGTCGCAGCGTTCAGCTGTCTTTGTTAGTTGGCCGAATACACGAGGATTCTTTCCCTGCACCTTGACGAAGTAACTTGCTTCTAAAAGGTCCCGTTTGTGCTTTATTACGCCACGACGATTAATTTTGAAGGGCTGACCATAATCAGGTACGATGGCGTTTTTCTGTTTGTTATTCTCATATTAATTGCATTTCTTTAGTTCTTAACCGACAGTTTAACACGATGGTTTTAAAATCAGCTCCTATCCGATCATTTTGGACCTGGAGGCTAGTGTCCTGTCTCATTAAAGAACGTTATCTGCCTTCAGCGTCGATGCTGCCAGGAGAAAAACGTTCGACCGTTTTGTCAGCTTCCCCTGGCAAGACGTTGCATCACGTTAGGCATTGATTCAGCTGAATAACCTGCAGTAGCGACCCTTTGACAGTGCGATCCTTAGGAATTATTGGGCTCCGAAGGTTAGTGATTTCGGTTAATTGTGGACATTTACACGGACTGGTTATTCCGGGATTAATATTATATTACATTATCTTCAATTCTTGAAATTTAAATTCGTACAATCCATAACTATCAGTATTTAAAGTTTAAATTTATATTTCCTGTTATTACTAACATGTAAAGTTTTAATATTTGAAGTTTAAATGCGTATACTTAATTACAATTAACATTGAAAGCTACAATTTATATGTGTAATCAAACCTTTGTAAAAGGAGCATTTGCGCATTTTGCTTTCAATAGCCTGAATAGAAAGGTTTTCTTAAATCACAGCGGTATGCATACCATTCGATTTATTTGTGGTTACAATTAATTGAATAACCCAAAAGGGGTTTCTTGGTGCATGTTGCAACCTTCATTTAACTTGCACAGCTCTACTATGACATTATTTGTGATCAAATTGTTTTTATTATTTATTATTGAATTACCATACTACAGATTATTCAGTAGTTATTAAATAAACGCTAGTCATTTGTAGTTTATTTAAATTAATCGAAATCATCTGATTTCTGGCGCCCATATCCTTTCTTTTGAAGACTTTGCAGGGTACACAGCTGGTGGTTTGAATCCATGAACATATCGCCGAATTCGAGTTAGCTCGGCCATCGCGGTAAGTGAAGATTTTTAGAGCTTCCGTATAGTACGAACTTTAAGGGGGTTAATCTGCAATTTTTTACTACCATTGATTATTTTAATTAATTAACCGCAGGTCAGCTTCTTTATCGCTTCAGGTGGTCTTATTCTAATTAAAGTAATGTTTACATTTTTGAAAAATTGTACATAAAAAAATTACAAAAGAAAATGTTTACAACGTCTTTAATACAGAAAGCGTGCTGCAAGAAAAACAACTTGTGCTGGATTAAATGACAGTTGAAGTCTTCAAAATTATCTACAAAATAGGTAAAAATACCTTAATGCTGCTAATAATACTGAAACACTTAGTAATGCGAATCACATGAATTTTAAAATTAAGAAAAACATTGCAGCCAGTGGGATACAAACTCACGTTACTGATGACTGAATATGTTTATCGTTGCGTTATAAATGGTGTAGTGGGGTTCCAATTTTGAAGAAATGCGATGCCGATGAAATGGCGACGCAGAGACGCAGGTACACCACATACAGTGTGTCTCACTTTAGACGGTACCACACCAGTATTTTTTTTATATATTATTGATTTAAAAAAATTCTTTGTTCTGATTATGCCCCTCACTAAATTCTACTTTTAGGGTATGTTACTTTCCCTTCACGGTAAAATGCTAGCCTACTGCGATTTAAAATAAACAGCAAAATGGCAGAAGTCATATTAGGGATTTTTTTATCAAAACATCTTGTTAATAATAGTTGTTCAGAATCGTTCAAATAAGCTAAATGCGAAATTTCATTAAAAACAAAAGATTTTGAAAATATCTCAAAAAAATTAATTAACGATTTATGGGATGCATGATCTTTCAGTTTTGCAGTACGGTAGAAAAGTACTATTAATTATGCAGTTGTGGTTAGGGAATGGTTAAATGAGAATTTTCCAGGAAGATGAATAGGTCGTAACAGTCCCCTAATCACATGGCGACCATTTTCAACATTTTTGTTTTGAATGAAATTTCAGATTTAGCTTATTTGAACGATTCTGAACAATTTTTATTAACAAGATTTTATGATAAAAAATCCCTAATATGACTTCTCCAACTTTATTTATTTTAAATCGCAGTAGGCTAGCATTTTACCGTGAATGGAAAGTAACATACCCTAAAAGTAGAATTTAGTGAGGGGTATAATCAGAAAAAAGATTTTTTTTAAATCGATAATATATAAAAAAAAATACTGGGGTGGTGCCGTCTAAAGTGAGACAAACTGTATATACAGATTTGTAAAATGTTCTACTTTGGACTTTTTTTAATTAGAAAAGTGTTTTATAATTTTGTTTTCTGTTGTTATTTTATTTGTGTTGTATTATTTTAACATTTAGTTGTTTATTTTTAAAACTTTTGAATTAAAAATGTTGTAGATATTTTTGAATATCCGGAAATAAATGTAAAAGACGTACAGTAACATTAGTAATTTTGTCACATGTATCATTAGTGTACTACTGAGAAGCGCAAAAATGTTGGCTTGCCTACAATAAAAGTTTGCCTAGTTACGGCCCTGTGAATTAGTGTTTTGAGATTAGAGTTTAGCTGCGTACAAACAACCTAGAGTTAAATTTAACCAAATGTTTTTGTATGAAGGTCTATTGTCACAACAAACCAATCATGGTTTCTAAAGCTTGGTGTTAAGCTAGATCAGTCACTCACTTTTGTAAAGCAATTAATGAAATTATATCTAAGGCTAACCGTATGTTAGCTTTTATTAAGAGATTTTCTGCTGATTTCCAAAATATTGATACTTTTAAGATTCTATATAGGTATATATCGTTAGTTCACCCTCACCTTGAATACTGTTCAGTAATTAGGTAATTTGGATGCCTAATTATTTAGTGTATATTAATAGCATTGAACGTATTCAAAATAAGTTTCTTCGATTTGTAGCTTAAAAATAAAAATTAATATTGATAATATAAATTGTTTAAATATGAAAACTTTTAAAGGTCAAAGAATTACTTTTGATTTGTGTTTAATTTACAAAATTGTAAACTCTTTGGTTCACTGTCCTCAAATTTTGTATAGTATTAAGTTACATGTACCTGCTCGTACACTAAGAAATGTTAATATTTTGTTTGTACCATTGCATAAAACCAATTATAGTTATTATTCTGCTATTTCTAGGATGTGTCCTGAAGTAAATATTTATTACGGATATATTGATTTATTTGACACTCTCTTGGGCATGTTTAAATCATCTGTTGTCAGAATTAAATTTTAAAATTTTTGATTGAAATGTTATTAGGTTAATTTAGCTTATCTTAACTTACTTCATTTATGTAGTTTGTCAAATTGTATTAGGTTATAATTTAATTTAACTTGTATATTTTGTTAAAAAGGGTTTTCCTATCAATGATAATAATAATACTAACATCGAAATTTTTTTTTGAAGCTGTAGGTATACAATTTTCTGTAAATAATTATCTATAGGTACTGTGTGCTTGCAATCTATAGATCACCAAATCTTAATTTAGATTCTGTTAAGTTATTTATAGAGCGATTAAATTTAGTTTTAGTTTTCCAAAAGCACACGTATCTATATATGTTATCTTGGTGGGAAATCTGAACAATGGTAATTTAGTAAATAACATAGGTAAACGCATGCTTTATGATGCTTTTTATGCTTTTGAGATGACGTCATTTTTACATGGTCAACCAAGTCGATTTATAAATATTCTAAAACCTTCATAGATTACGTTGGTTCTCATATTGTAAACCTTGATACAAGCATATTAGATTCAAGAATTTCAAATCACACGACTTAGCTACACGTTATTTGTTAATAATTCGATTGAAGGCTATTTCAAAAAGGAACAATTTGTCCAAAAAAGTAATCTATGCGAGCAGAAAGTTTCACTAAGTTTAAACGATTGGCAGGCTGTTTTCACTTGTCATGATACTAATATAGCATATAATACTTTTTGACAAACAGTGTAGTATTATTTTGAATTCCCTAGAGTGGAATGGAGGAACATTACATCCAAAGCCCTAGGCTTATACAGACTGTTGTGCATATATAGATAGAATTGTCCAAAACAACGTAAAATATTGCGTTCACCTAAAATGGAGCTAAAAATTGGGTAATACCAAGGCGTTCTATATTGTTTCAGGCCATGACACTGGGCCTATAAAGTGACTTTTGGAATGGCCTACCACAATCTGGCAACATGGCTGTGCCAACCTTGAAGAAAAAATTACTAGTTTTCATCACTAAATGAACAATCTGTCAGTGCGCTATCTTTGTCATTGTGATGCATTCCAGTTGAAAAACAACTATAAAATCACTGCTATTTACATCGCAGTGCGTCACTTCACCGTAATATTCGATTTAAAAACAATTCCTAATGGGTAGGTACCTAATTCTCCATTGCAAGTAAATCGCTACTAATTTTGACTTCATCTAAAATAGTAGTTTCTTCAAAATAACTTGCCTGGAAGTTAGTGATATTGCAGTCAGAATAAGTCTCTTAATCTTATTACCTTTTATATCTGCTCTTTTAAACTGCTTTTCACACACAACACTAGCCTTTCCAATCTGTCAGTTTTCTAAATGCAAAATGTCTTTCTATTTTTGTGCCACCGTTCCATTAGATGGAAACTTGAACACGCTAACATATGGAGCAACTGATGGTTGACTTGCAGCTTGGTACGTAACACTTCAAAGGCATTTTTGGAACGTATAGGAACTGCCTTGTCAAAATTTGGTTTTTAATGTCAAATATATTTCAAACAAACAAAACTTAGTGTGTCTTGGAATGGCCTAGCACACAATCTGGCAACAGAGCCAGTGTCATTGCCTGGAACAATATAGACCGCCTTGGTAATACCCGAAATTATGGAAGAGAGCAGAATAATTAAAGATTTGTACTTGTATGTATGTATGTATTATTTTTGGGGAGACTTACTTCTAGCAAGTAGGCCTTTATAGGCCCTTTTTGCCAACCCCATGAACAAGGTCTAGGCATGCAGAGTACCAGGTACCTTTGTCCTACTTAGAATTTTGCCGAGACTAAGGAGTTCCAACCTTAGCAAGGGATCTTTTACATGCTACACATCGTAGTAACATAGGACCCACGGCTTTACATCACTTCTGAATGATGGCATTCTGTAGAGGCTTTCATCCGCCTTTTTTTTTAAATTTAAAAAAACCTCACCGGAATCGGGGTCGAACTCTCGACCCTTAGATCAGTAGCCAGAATGCTTACCACTGAGCTATGGAGCCCGGCAAGATTTGTACTTATTAAGTAAACAATTAAATGATGATAAATTTACTGCCTATTATAGGCGGAGTAAAAATAAATATATAATAAAAACATGTGATGTTTGAGGCTTTTGCGGTTACTTGAATTGTCAATATTTGAATTAAATTTCGGCTTAGACCACGTCGTCTTTGTAGATAAACACCCAGCTTTTATTGGCTTAATGTGCCTAACACCTTGTGAACTCAAGCAAGGATTTGTGTAACGATTATGTTCTTTGGTGGCTCGTGAACTCTTACAAGCTACCCATGATTTGGTCCGTGTTGTTTGAGTATCTTGTGAACAAGGATACTTAGGCTTTTTACTGTTTGTGCACCCATATAGACTAACGTTTCGCAAGACATTGCAGCTTGCATCATCAGAGTCAAAGTTGCTCTAAAAGCTGGAGGACGGCATGGATATATTTATAGTCCTCTATGCCAGCCGTGCAGAACTTCGTAACGTGGATTGGTCGTTCAAGTCCATTGCACTTCTCGGCAGCGGTATGTGACCGGCTGACGATCGGTGATTGTAATGCTTTAGACAGTGAATGACAGGAGTCCAAGTTTTACTAGTCTAAAACCATCTTTCCCGTTTATATTATTTGGATGTTTTTCTATTTCTAAGGCTTTACGTATCATTCTTGGGAAGTAATGAGGTACTCTGGCAAGTACTCTGGCCTGTTCGAATTCTAAGGTGTGCCCATTTGTAAAAGTATGCTCAGCTACGGCTTATTTTGTAATGCGTTTGTGTTTGCAATCCCCTTTATGTTTTTGAAGTATTAGGTCAATGGAATGACGAGTCTGCATCCTATCTTATTAGTTGAGCCTTTACTGTAAGGTAGGAAGGTAAGCCTTCCAGAGGGACGGATTCCTCTTTAGCCTTTTGTGTCATAATTTTGTTTAGTGCTTTGCTTATGGCAGTGGTTGCATATCCATTCTTTTGTAATGATTCAAATAAATGTTCCTTTTTTCTCTCTAAGTTCTCTGCATCTGAGATACGAACCGCTCTGGTCACCAAAGTCTTAAGAACTGTTGCTTTTTGCATTGGATGATGGTGTGAGTTAGCATTTAGATATCTGTCTGTGTGTGTTTTCTTTCGATAGACTGCATGTCCTAAACTACCATCTGATTTATGTTTTACCATAACATCTAGGAACGGAATACTGCCATTTTTCTCCACTTCCATTGTGAATTGTATGTTCTGATGTACGGAATTCAAGTGTTTTAGCAAGACAAAAGCATCGTTTATATATCTAAACCAGTATTTCTGTTTTTATTGTAATACTTCGAGAGCCTTTGTTTCAAATGTCTCCATGTAAATATTAGCAATTACAGGTGATAGCGGTGAACCCAAAGCCGCTCCTTCGACCTGTTCGTATATTTTGTTATTCCAACTAAAGTATGTGTTCTACTTGGTCTGTAGGCAATAGGTTTTTAAGTATTACTAGGACTTCATCAACCAACACTTTTGTAAAGAGTGCCACTACGTCGAAACTGACAAAGATATCATCTTTGTTTAACTTTATGCTCTTTAGTTTCTGGAGAAAGTCCATTGAATCCTTAATAAACGAATTTGTTTTACCAGTTAGAGGCTGTAGTATACTGGTTAAATGCCTTATCAAAGCATGTGTGAGAGAATTGGTCGCGCTGACAATTGGTCTCAACATCACCCCCTCCTTATGTATCTTTGGTAAACCATAAATGCGAGGAGTTATTGTATTTCTAAGAATTAAGCGATACTTTAAGGTAGTATCGGAGTGTCTTATAGCGGCAGTTATTTTTGTTTTGATAGAGGCAGTGGGAAAGCGATTTAGACTTTTGTAAGTTTTATCAGATAGTAGGACTTCCATCTTTGTGTTGTAATCTTTATTGTTCATCAACACAGTAGCATTACCTTTGTTGGCTTTAAGAACAACAATATCTTTGTTATTGCACGCCATCATCCAATGCTAAAAGCAATAGTTCTTAAGATTTTGGCGTCCAGATTGGTTCGTATCTCAGAAGCAGAGAACTTAGAGCAAGAAAAGAAACATTTATTTGACTCCTTACAAAAGAATGGATATACAACCACCGCTATACGCAAAGCACTAAACAAGACTATGACACAAAAGGCTAAAGAGTAATCTGCACCTCTGGAATGCTTAGTCTTCCTACCTTACAGTAAAGGCTCAACTAATAAGATAGGACGTGTCCTAAAACGATGCAATATCAAAACTGTGTTTACGACCAATGAAACAGTTTCAGATCAGTAAAAGACAAAATATCAAGTTTAAAAACAGCTGGAGTATATCACATTCCTTGTTTTTGCTGCTCGAGTTACACTGGACAGACTGGTCATTCCATTGATCTAAGACTTCAAGAACAAAAAGGCGATTGCAAACACAAACGCCTTACAAAATCAGTCATAGCTCAGCATATTTTTACAAATGGGTACACCTTAGAATTCGAACAGGCCAGAGTACCTACTTGCCAGTGTACTTCACTACTTCCTAAGAATGATATGTGGAGTTTTAGAAATAGAAAAACATCCAAATCATATAAACGGGGAAGATGGTTTTAAACCTATTAAAACTTGGTCTAAAGCATTACAATCAAAGATCGTCAGCCGGTCACACACCGCTGCCGAGAAGTGCAGTGGACTTGAACGACCAATCAATGTCTAATATTGATAATAAAAACATTGAAAAGCAAAACAAAGCTTTTTTTGGATATGTCATTGAGACATCTGATAACGGAACCGGAGCTATCTGGGCAATAGTTAATAAAAAGTTGAATAGGCATAAGGAAAATAAACAAATTGCGCTTAATATCAATAATTCAACAGCTATGGTGAGTATTTTTCAAGGTTAGCTCAAAATAAACTTTCTGAACATTTTAACTTATTATCGAAGGAATGTACAACACTTCCACTGTCAGCAAATTCAATAGTTTTATTTTCAACAGATTTAAATGAAGTTAACAATTTATATACACAAATAAGACATCTGCTGATCTAGATGACCTCAGTTCAAAAATGTTAAAGGAAATTATGTCTTATACAGGGTGTTTCATTAATAATTGGAAATATTTTAACTGTAGAATCCTGGGCTCAAAATATTAATATTTAACCTAAATCACTTAGATAAAATATGGCTCCTTACTGAGATATAGGGTGTTTTATTTACAAATTTAAAAGTGATTTTTTTCCATTACTTTAAAACTATTTAACGTGTCCGTATCATATTTAGCAGGAAGTGTAGACATTGTAAACCATACTAAATTATGTTAAATAAACGTTTCTGGCTACTACCAGAGGCGTACGACAGGGGCAAGTGATTGGTTGACCCTTCCCAAATTCTACGCCACTGGCGGAATTGCCATTTTAGCACACGTTTTCGATTCTCCAATACTTTCTACATAAATAACATACTCTTCCTTCGTAATGATAAAGTCATTATTTTTCGAGATATTTAAAGTTAAACAGAAAGCTGAACAGTTATTTTGATTTTAATGTGTATTAATTATGTGGTGTTTTTTGTCAGAAGATTGCATTTATTACGCAAATGAAACTTTAAACTGTATTAACAAAAAATCGCAGGTATACTCACAAGAAATAAATAATCGTCAAGAACTATGGCAGCAAATAGTAAATTTAGCTAATTTTATTGCCAATCAGCCAAACATTTTTTTTAATGCTAGAAGATCGTTTAGGAAAAAAATTTATAAACTTATTGAGGTAAACGGGGGTCACATTGAACGTTTATTATAAAAGGTTTTTGATATTTTCGTGTTATTAAAATTGTTCTTTTATTTAGATTACGTATAACAAAATGGTTTTTTTTCAGAACCACAATTTGTTTTGATGTTGAATGCATTCGTTTCAATAAATTTCATTAAATAACATTATGTTTTTTTTGTTAATACGGTTTAAAGTTTCATTTGCGTAATAAATGCAATCTTATGACAAAAAACACCGACATAATTAATACACATTAAAATCAAAATAACTGTTAAGCTCTATGTTTAACATTAAATATCTCGAAAAATAATGACTTTATCGTTACGAAGGAAAAGTATGTTATTTACATAAAAAGTATTGGAGAATCGAAAAATTGTGCTAAAATGGCAATTCCGCCAGTGGCGTAGAATTTGAGAGGGGTCAACCAATCGCTTGCCCCTGTCGTACGGCTCTGGTAGTAACCACAAACGTTTATTTAACATAATTTAGTATGGTTTACAGTGTCTACACTTCCTGCCAAATATGATACGGATACGTCAAACAGTTTTAAAGTAATGGAGCAAAATCATTTTTAAATTTTTAAATAAAACACCCTATATCTCAGTAAGGAGCCACATTTTATCTAAGTGATTTAGGTTAAATATTAATATTTTGAGCCCAGGATTCTACAGTTAAAATATTTCCAATTATTAATGAAACACCCTGTATATGTGAACCTTTAGTGCATATAATAAACTTAGCTTTTAGTAAAGTACACCAAATGTAGCATCCCGAAATACTGATGTCTTCTCGCCAGTAGATGATGCCTTAAATATATGAAAAATAGAGAGAAGAACGATTTCTGATATCCTTTTTACCTTCTTCAGCTCGCACTAGTTTTGAAAGTTTTTATAAGCCAATTCCTTGAATTCACTTAGCAACAAACTTGGAATTACTGCTTTTGCACCATTTTTGCTACCAGAGGGTAGAGAATTTTCTCATTTAGTCACTTATTAACATTAACAAATCACAAAAATAACAGTAAACATTCATCAAATGAAAACAAACCAGTTCTTATTTACAAACCAATTAGGTATTGCGATTATTAGGTATTTTAAATTATATCCATACAGACAAGGAAAACGCAACTCTTTGTTATTTACACATTACATTTAAATTGGAAAAATTATGAAACACTTGAGAAATGTGTTTTTTTATCAAACGATGTGTTGTTTATCTCAGCTACGCTTTAATAAATCATAATACATAAATAGCTATTTAAGTTATAATATGTAAATTTCAATTATTGATGCAAATAAAGGTATATTATTGTTATTATGTTTATCTAATTCGTCGGTATTGCATCAGCATATTGTAAGTTGTTTATTTCAGTTCTCTAAAACTCTTCCCCAACCTTTAGGCGCAGGAATTCAAATTAGCAATACAAAATTAAGATGTAACAAATGAGGTGGTCAATTTATCGCTGGAGAAACTGTTCATGAAGATGGGTCCTTGAGTAAAAGTAAAGTGAGGTGGTGCTATATCAATGAATGAACCACATAACGCAACAAAACATTAACAAGAGGTCGTCCAAGAGAAGAGGCAAAGTATTTTGTAGAAAATCTACATATAGTTTTTGCCAGTTAATTGATTTTGCAGGATAACAGGCTTAATTGAACTATTTCTAATTTCACACTCTACACATTCAATCTAAAATCACGCAGAAAGTGCCGTTTCCTGATAATTTGAGAATTGTGATTGGCATAATCATCATTGTGCAAGTTTGTTATTCCTTTTCTGGTGAAACTGGCTTCATTAGCAAATACAATTTTCTTGTGAAAGTCTATATTGCTAACTTTATTTTATCTGATGAATTGGCAAAAAGTATTGTGGAATAGGATATACATAAAGATATTTTTCTTTAAGAACCCTATGTACAACACTCTTAGAAGGGCCAACTCAATTTGCCAAATGTCTTATACTAATTTTTGGATTATCGTGCATTATCTTTAAGAGTTCTTCTTTAACTTGTGTTGTGTGAGTCACATGTGTGCATCCCTGATTAACGTTAGTACCATTAAAAAGGCCCGTTTCTCAAAGACACTTATCAATGTGGAAATTCTTGAACATAGACTCTTCAGAAAGCAGAGCATTGTTTTCACAAATCCCATAAATTAATACCATATTGGTCTGTTCTTCCTTAATATAATTCAAATTCCTGTTGAAAATAAACCAAAAAGTGAATATTTTCTCAACACTTTGCAAACAAACGGTTTTTTATTAACATGTCTTTTGGCTACTATAGCAACAACAAAGACGACGATTAAGTCGAGTTGGCGTTGCATCGAATGCAGAGACTAAACCGTAATATCAAAAGTTTACAAGATACAAACCGGTTTTTTGTTTTATCTTATCAAATTCTGAGTATTTATTGCAGAATTTGGCTTTTAGAATTACAACTTGTTAGCTTTTCTTTTACCTTCAGGTCAACCTTCTATATTTTACTTCAAAAATCATACGCTATAAAAGTGTGCTTTGGGGAACGTCACTAGCTTCAGTGAAGATAGTACATATTCTTTAGTGATGGAAAGTCCTAATTATCTGGGCGCCAACAAGTTTTCTAACTCCCAAGTACACTTATAAACTTGGCTATATATATAGTATAGCACATGACAATCTTTGAAACTTTAACGAATAAATTAAAGAAGCAATTCTTTATATAGATTTATTAATACTTTTTGTTTTAGTTATTATTGTTGCATAAAATTTCCGATCTAATTATATTTCAAATTATCAAAAGGGGCACCCCATTTAAGATTATGTCAATTAACTTTTTAACTACTTTGTCTGACTCTAATAACTAACACAATTATTTATTAGCTAGTGTACAATTATGAGGTAATAAACTGTTGTTACTTTTGAAAATATGCGAAATATCACGGTTTTAACTTTAATTCACTTATCTGTATTTGGTACGCTTGCGGAATTGAAGACTATCCTCTCAGAAGCTTAACCAGCATGCATCACTGACCAAGAGAACGACCTGCTCTCCTAAATGCTTACTCTGACAGCCGCTAAACGTCACCTGTCAGTTAACCGCAAGCAACCGCACGACTAGTAGTGAACTCCTTTGGAAGATATTTTCAAACTAATACAATTACGTCCCCCAAACTTGTTGCTATAATTTCCAATAATGAAAATAGAATCAAATAGTTGCAAAACAATTATACATACCCTGTAACAACATGCAAAAACTATGCAACGATTCCCGTGGTTCCTTAATCAGTCAACATGACTTGTGTTCAAACTTCGTTTAAACATAAATTTAGCATTAAGAGTGTAAAACAAAGTGAAATTGGGCAAATACAAAAAAACACATGCAAGCGAGTTACAAAACTAGCAAAAGCGTGCCAATTCCGTGTTTACAAACAGACGCTGCAGTTTATCAACCGTAGTAGGTCATATTACAAAGCACGCAGCGAGCGCCTTTTACAAGTGGTGCAGTTTGCACGGATAGTGGGTCAAATGACAAACAAAGTGTTTACAATTACACTATCTTAAACTCATACAAATGTAGTTTTACTAATAGGTCGTGAAAACACGACACACATTACTTGTATATATAGTTCTGTATTGTGATTTTAAATTTAATATACCTTTAGCAATGATCGTATATTCATTGATGGTGGTTGACAAAGGCTACAATTTTCAGAACGAGGTGGTTAGGCTTGGACTCTCACACTATCTCTTATAACAACGAATTAAGCTTCAATTCCTGTGAAGGAATTAACCTGGTTCTACAAAACTATAAAAAAGTGCTCAGTTCCAGATTGGATTTGGCCAGCTTTTTTACATTGGTCCTTCGAGCCGGATCCAAATTTTGGCTTATTTGGGCAACTGGACCGGACTTTGAAGGAAAAGGAAAATTGGCCACCTTTTTACAACTTGGAACTAATTTTTTTGAAAAATGGTACACGCTCTCAAAATCTGCCTCAAGCACACTTCGTTAGTATCAACATACCATTAACTGAGAAAATACGGGTTCACCACATTTTTACCACAAAACCTGTAATGCACAGCTATGTTTTTCTCATGTCACCGATTCGATAACAAAAACCTGTTATTATTTTCTTACCCTCTTTTCTTTTTTAAAAACCCTTGCATCTCGGATATTAACTTTTATACGCTTGGACTGAGTTTTCCCAATTGATCGTCTATTCATGGCCATATACAAGGTAAACTAATAACGCTAATACAATAAGCTTTTAACAGGTAACAAACTTTCTTCATAGTATTCTAACTGACATAATTTAAATTTTATATTTAGAAATTTTCATTTCTTATCTGAAAAGTTTCTATCTCAAAACTACGTCTCTTTATATTTCAACATTTTCACTTATTTTCTGAGAATTATAACATTAAATTCAAATTTCTATCTTTTTATTTAGAACTTTATTTTTTAATTAAGGATTTTACATTAATTTATATTGAAACTAAAAAAAGACTCTGTCTTTATATCTTAAAATTTTTAGTTAATTACCTATCTAAAAATTCTGTAACTCAAAATGTCGTTTTCATTTCAGAAATTTTTATTACAGAATTCTAATTGTTAATTCAGAATTCTGATTTTGCCTCAAAAATTTTTTCTATTATAAAATTATCTATTTTATCTCAAAATCCTGATTGTTTTAATTAACATTCTATTTTATCTCAAAATTATAACTTTATTTCAGAGTTCTGACGTTTTTCATCCAATTTATATTGCTTGCCATCGCCCTTCCTCGAAAAGCAAAAATGTTTATTAAACCATATTAACACGTTGAACGACAGTGGCTCATTTCATATAGAACTGTGTTGTGACACTAGGATATTGCAATGTAATTATGGCTAAAAAATACGTGTTGTTTACCAGAATGCCGCTCGGCATGCAATCAGTGGAATCTTTTAGAGGCTCTTAGGGTCTCCAGAATCTTTATGTCACCTGCGACGCCTATCAGCGTTCTGCCCAAGTGGGGACGAAGAGGTGGAAAACTGTAAGGTAACTGTATGGGGCAAATAACTCGTTTGTGTGACACTGATGTGATTGTGTACGTATCAGTGGGGACAGTAACAACTAAATTACTATTATTTTATATGGAAAATTGATAGATACAATTGATGATGCTGGACAGCTTTCCGTCCTTCAACGTGTTAATCCATTTTCTATAATAACTTTTCTACATTTTTGAAACATCTTGATCAGATAATTATCAGTTTCACTCATAAGGTATTGAAAGTGCAATTTAAAAAAATTCATAAGAGAAGATAATCATAAATGCAAACTTCAGGGTACCTAACTTTATCAACACATAAATAAATAAATAAAACTAAGCCAGACTTTAACATACCCATGTACATCCCACAGGTGGTTCTTATAAGAACACTGATGATGTTGGATATTATTTTATCAAAAACGAGACAGCAATGATTAGAAGGTCATTGAGCATGAAAACCTTCGATAACAATGGAATTCCTACAGCAAGTCCTGTGAAAAGAGAGAAGCGTAATTCAAAAGCATATTTCTGCTAATATAAGATAATTAGCTGGTATTTATAGTTGCTTACCAATAGCTCCTATTATCGTTGATGCTGCACTGTAGTAAGTATTTATTGATGCTGTCCATCCATATGCAAAGTTGACGAAGAGGAAAAACACGTTGCTTTCCCCTAAGGCATGCGGAAATAGTATATTTACGCTAAACAACTGTCGGCAAACTTACCCAAGATGATAACATTAAGGAAGGAAATAAACATAATAAAAATAATATTAAATAATTTAGCCCCCCTGCTCTTAGTAAATAATTTGAATGTTTCAATAACATGCTGAGGGTTGAAAGCATCAGCGATTAGAGTACCCAAACTTTCTTTGGTGTGTTGCTTGGGTTCCTTGACTGTAAAAAGCCCATACACAAAGGCAACTAGGTACAACACAAGACCAAGCACTAATGAAGGAATGTCTCCAGTAAGATCGTAAAACAGTCCACTCAATAGCCATCCAAACGTAGTACATATGCTCAGCACCACTTGCAGTAGAGCTATGCGAATAACCCTCATATCGGGAGTGCTAATATCGATCATATATGAAAAAGCAGCCATCACAAGCAGGTTGTAGCTTCCAAACAGGGAAGGAATAATGTACTGTGCAACGCCTTCGAATTCTACAGGCCAAGTATAGACGTTTAGCTTACATAAAATGCAGCATAGAGCTGAGATGGATTCTCCGAAAATCGGAATTAGTATGAAAGGTTTGCGGAGTTTATGTTTGTCACTGAAAGTGCCCAAGAATAACAATAAAATCACAGGCACTATGTTTTGGACGGGGGTACACCACGACGACATATCACTCACATATTGCTGCACTTCACTGCTGTGGTTCACAAAGCCCAGCTCTTCGTGCGTTCCTTCTATGATGGACTGGCAAACGCTGTCGTTGAAGCCTGCGTTCGCTCTGCAGGCCATTTCCAACGGCAGCACTGTTACGGCGGGTATGCAAAAGACAGTCGCTAATAAGTACAGGGCAATTACGGGCTCTATCGTAATGGCATTTTGGATAAATTTGAGTTTTTCTTTAAATGGCATGTCCTTAAAGCCCTTCTCCTTAATGTCCCCATTTTGGTTACTCAGATCGGCCACTGAGTCTGTAACCAAATCTGCAGTTGATGCCATTTTTGAGTCGCGCACTTGATTTTGCCTCAACTTTTCATTTTAGTAGCACCTTGCCAGGTTTCTGCACGACTAGATACTCTCAGCGCCAGTCAAGAATTAAATCTATTACCATAAAGATGATAGAACCGGTTTTACCCAATTATTAGCAAGGCATCTTTGCTACATTCCTTCTTAACGGATGTTATTAAATAAGATGAAACATAAGTTTTAGTTTATTGTCATACGAAGAATACTTGTTTGGGATGGGATATGTCAGGGTTCAGAGCAATTTACATAGCGGCTTTTAAACAAGTGGATTTTGACCTTTAAAGTTTAGTAAAGAAAGTGACATGTGATTGCCCTCAAGCTAAATTCTTAACAGATTACAGTTTTAGATTGTTGATCTACAAGACGTCATGGCTTGGATTGGCCTGGTTTCAATAGACTTTTAATGTGATTATTTTAAAAATGTATTTTAGCAAAAACGGTGGGAATGGATTTGAATTGTAAAATAAAAAAATTGCTACGTAAATATGCTCACACAACAACATTATTATTAAGCACTTGTTTTGTAATGCAAAAAACATTAATAAGCAGTTTTATTTAAATGAAACTGATAAACTTGAGGATTGTGTCAAGGTGTTGAATTCATGAAATCATTCTTGGTGATGTTAATTAGTCAAGGCTTCAAAATAATATTTTAATATTACTTATAAGAATGCCTGAAAACAGGATTCCACAATAATTGGAGCCTCACAAATTCCAAGATGTGTGCTTGAGGCAATAATAAAGTTTGTTGAAAATACCTAACTATGACCAAAAGTTGATATTTCAATTAATGTAGTCATTTTCAAATTCCGATTTAAGGACGGACAATAGAGTGGCATGTAAACAATTCATTAAAGTTACAAAAACTGGAATACTGAAGGTCGATTTCATTACAACAAATCCGAAAAAGCGTGACTTCTCAGCAATTATCCAGCATCTGTGAGTAAACTTGTTTGCTGAGTGTCAGTGGGTCAAGGTCGCTTTTATCCCAAAGTTCAAGTACGTCTACAACAATCTTGGCTGATGCTGGAGACTTGAAAGCTTTGACTTTATCAATAGCTTTAATCTGGTTGATTGGTTTTTTAACCAGTACCTACACCAGAAATTATAAAAAAAACAATATCGTAGTTGTATTCATATGTAAATAAAGTGTAAACAGGAAATTGGTAATTATAAGTGTGTAAATTGAATATTGCAAATAATGCAAATTATTATTCAGTGTGCATTCTTAATTTATTGTGAGGTTCTTGTAAATACATTATTCGGCTTACCTATGCAATCGCTGCGTCCTTCGACTTGAAATTTAGCAAACAGGCCTATCGCTATTATCCTGGCTCACTCAATTCTTCATTGTATATTTTTTGGACACAAATATAATTGCATGAAATAGTTAAAATTTTAAAAATAAAATACATAACAGATGCAGATGTGTTTTCTTATACTTATTGTTCATATATGGATATTAGAAACTATAGCCTTCTATTAAATGTTTGCAAATAACTACATTTTCTTTAACTTTAATCAGTTCTTTTATTATTCAACTTAGACATACATTATAGTAAAGAATTACAATATATTGCTATGTTACGATTTCGCATACATATAATAGTTATTTAACCAACAAGTGTGTTAGTGAAGGCGATTAATAATCGAAACTGTTTAAAGCACGAACGAGCGATAACTAGTGAGTGCCTTTAATAGTTGAGATTATTAATCGCCCATTAACAGACGAGTTGATTACAAAATTTTTTCGTTGACCGCAAAATCTTTTTTTGTGGCGAAAAATTTGATTAATACAACCAACCTCCATACAAAATATTATCAAAACGTCAAAATCACAAAACAGTTAATTAATGAAAAAGAGTGTATTAATCAAAAACAGTGTATTAATAGATCTGTTAATCCATTCGTTTTTAAAAAACAGTTAATTAATGAAAAAGAGTGTATTAATCAAAAACAGTGTATTAATAGATCTATTAATCCACCCTTTTTTAAAAAACAGTTAATTAATGAAAAAGAGTGTATTCATCAAAAACAGTGTATTAATAGATCTATTAATCCACCCTTTTTAAAAAAACAGTTAATTAATGGAAAAGAGTGTATTAATCAAAAAACAGTGTATTAATAGATCTATTAATCCAACCTTTTTTTAAAAAACAGTTAATTAAAGAAAAATAGTGTATTAATCAAAAACAGTGTATTAATAGATCTATTAATCCACCCTTTTTTAAAAAAAAGTTAATTAATGAAAAAGAGTGTATTAATCAAAAACAGTGTATTAATAGATCTATTAATCCACCCTTTTTAAAAAAACAGTTAAAAAATGAAAAAGAGTGTATTAATCAAAAAACAGTGTATTAATAGATCTATTAATCCACCCTTTTTTAAAAAACAATTAATGAAAAAGAGTGTATTAATCAAAAACAGTGTATTAATAGATCTATTAATCCACCCTTTTTTAAAAAAAAGTTAATTAATGAAAAAGAGTGTATTAATCAAAAACAGTGTATTAATAGATCTATTAATCCACCCTTTTAAAAAAACAGTTAATTAATGAAAACGAGTGTATTAATCAAAAACAGTGTATTAATAGATCTATTAATCCACCCTTTTTTTAAAAAACAGTTAATTATGAAAAAGAGTGTATTAATCAAAAACAGTGTATTAATAGATCTATTAATCCACCCTTTTTTAAAAAACAGTTAAAAAATGAAAAAGAGTGTATTAATCAAAAAACAGTGTATTAATAGATCTATTAATCCACCCTTTTTTAAAAAACAATTAATGAAAAAGAGTGTATTAATCAAAAACAGTGTATTAATAGATCTATTAATCCACCCTTTTTTAAAAAAAGTTAATTAATGAAAAAGAGTGTATTAATCAAAAACAGTGTATTAATAGATCTATTAATCCACCCTTTTTTAAAAAACAGTTAATTATGAAAGAGAGTGTATTAATCAAAAACAGTGTATTAATAGATCTATTAATCCACCCTTTAAAAAAAACAGTTAATTAATGAAAAAGAGTGTATTAATCAAAAACAGTGTATTAATAGATCTATTAATCCACCCTTTTAAAAAAACAGTTAATTAATGAAAAAGAGTGTATTAATCGAAAACAGTGTATTAATAGATCTATTAATCCACCCTTTTTTAAAAAACAGTTAATTATGAAAAAGAGTGTATTAATCAAAAACAGTGTATTAATAGATCTATTAATCCACCCTTTAAAAAAACAGTTAATTAATGAAAAAGAGTGTATTAATCAAAAACAGTGTATTAATAGATCTATTAATCCACCCTTTTTAAAAAACAGTTAATTAATGAAAAAGAGTGTATTAATCCAAAACAGTGTATTATTAGATCTATTAATCCACCCTTTTTTAAAAAAAAGTTAATTAATGAAAAAGAGTGTATTAATCAAAAACAGTGTATTAATAGATCTATTAATCCACCCTTTTTTAAAAAACAGTTAATTAATGAAAAAGAGTGTATTAATCAAAGACAGTGTATTAATAGATCTATTAATCCACCCTTTTTTAAAAAACAGTTAATTAATGAAAAAGAGTGTATTAATCAAAAACAGTGTATTAATAGATCTATTAATCCACAAAAGTTAATTAATAAAAAAGAGTGTATTAATCAACAACAGTGTATTAATATATCTATTAATCCACCCTTTTTTTTAAAAACAGTTAATTATGAAAAAGAGTGTATTAATCAAAAACAGTGTATTAATAGATCTATTAATCCACCCTTTTAAAAAAACAGTTAATTAATGAAAAAGAGTGTATTAATCAAAAACAGTGTATTAATAGATCTATTAATCCACCCTTTTAAAAAAACAGTTAATTAATGAAAAAGAGTGTATTAATCGAAAACAGTGTATTAATAGATCTATAAATCCACCCTTTTTTAAAAAACAGTTAATTAATGAAAAAGAGTGTATTAATCAAAAACAGTGTATTAATAGATCTATTAATCCACCCTCTTTTAAAAAACAGTTAATTAATAAAAAAGAGTGTATTAATCAAAAACAGTGTACCTATTAATGACGTCTTTAATCCATTCTTTGTTAGGAAAAATAATTCATTAATATTGAAATTAACAAGCAGTAAACGAAAAATAAAATTAGCAGCTTATGCATTAATTTAATTACTCCCTGGTGAATTTCTAATAATCAAAAAATTGATTTAAAAAAAATTACCAATGCAAAAGTTGAGCTGATGTTTTGAATTTAACATAAAGTTAAATGATCAAGCCTTATTGAGCTATAAAAGTTAATAGATTTATTTAATAAGATGCATTGTATCCTAATAATACAATGCCCAGTGTTGAATTACACTCATAATTGGGATTCATTGAAAATACTCTGCCGACATCTCAAACCGTTGTTCAAACAGTAACAGCTGCAATCTGAAAAAGCATCGTATTAGTAAAATATAGCAAATAATGTATTGAAATAGTTTTACTTACCTGAGTTACAATGGCAGATAGTAATTAAGGGTTGTTGATCAAAAAAAGAGAGACCGACAATTTTTGCAAGTCTTTGTTTCTTCGAATTTAATTGTTTGAACTGTTATTAGGCGTTAAATATGCACCTATTGTAAAAGTGTTAATTTAGAGCGTCGCATTGTTAATTACAACGCTTACCACGTACTGTTGAGTGATTTAGAATCGCGAAAAAGCAAATTAAAACAGTGTTTGAACGAGCTATCGAATTCATTGCGTACTATAGCAGCCTAATGTCAGTTTACTGAGCAGCCAAGGTCAAGAGTGCAACATCAGGACCGAAGTCAACCCATCTGCTATCTGCAAGCAGTTTAAAACATTTGGAAATATACTAGGAAGTGTAAATTACGTTGAGAGTAGCCGCAACACTGAAAGCAGCGCCGCATCCAATCTTGAGTGAGTTAAAGTTAATTTCTGTACACAAACGACTTAAAAAGGTAGAGCTTATTTATATATTTAATATATTTAATTAAAGAAAAATAAATTTATATTAATAACATCCGTATATCTCTTACACATTTTTCCATGTAACAATTGTCTTGTTGATTTGTAAACCTCAGTAACTAAATGTAACAGCTAATTTCTAAGGAGTTGTTTACAGTACTGTGTTTTACTAAAAGTTAAAACCAAAACTATTTGATTGCTTGAATACAAATAAGAATCAATATAGCTACCAAATTATTAGTAAATTTCAATTATGTCAATGTGAATACTCAAATTTTTTATTTACGTGACTAATAAATTAATGTTTTTGTCCCTACTTGTGCTTGATTTATTTGAGGGTATTCAGATAACACGTATTGCATTAACTTTAAATTCTGACAGTATTCTGAGATAAGAGTCAGATTAACGCAGTTAATTCTAATACATGCTCAAAAGAATGCTAAGGTAAGTTACAGAATCATTAAAAAATATAAAAGAACCATGAGATTAAGTTTTTTATTAAGTATAAAGCTATTATACCGGGTGACTGGTTTCAAAACCGAACATATCAAGTTTTTAATTTTTAGTAAACAAATCTAACTTCATTGATGCCCAAAGAACTTTCAGCGTCCCGCCCCATTTAATTTAAATTTCATATCTAGACAACTTTTATTTAATTAAATGAAATGTTTCTAGTAACTTTCTGATATACCATGCTTTTGCTATGTTTGATTTTGAAACAGGTACCTATTATAGTGAGATCATAGTAAGTATTAGTGACCTACGATGTAAGCATAGTTGATATTCAAGTAGGTCAAACCTTAAACACAGCAATATAGAGACAATGATAACTTCATATTGACCAACAGACTAAACAAACTTCACTACCATTGAATGCCTCTATTTCACACCAATCATATTAAAAAAAATAAAATACAAAAAGGTATCGGTAGATTGTATAAAAGATAATGACAAGGCTTTAATAAAAACGCCAAACGTGAATTTAAATTCCCAAGGATACCACTATAAAAGTGATACAACCACAGTTAACACGAAGCACATAAAAAGATTAGATCAAAATTGGCACTACATAAATACCACTAAGTTTGTCATCTCCTAAAGTCACATAGAAATTGAACTAGATATTAATACACAACGTCCAACATACATTTGAACACTTACGGATTTTTGTATTATCCATTTATCAGAACATTTTATTCTGGGTAAAAGTCCCTGTATGTTTTGAAAGCAGAAGCAGAAAGAGATAGGTGTATTAATTTTCAGTAATCTGTCGTAAATTGAGTATATGTTCGCGTGTTCCCCCTTTCTTTACGAAGCCTGTTTGTTCTTGCGGAATTTGCCGGGATAGATATGCTTTAATCCGCTTGTAAGTAATACGATAACAGCGTGAGTGCAATTCATAATTAAATTAATATATTAAACTAATAACAGGCAGGGAATTTAACGCTTGAAAATATTAAATAAAGTTCAACAAGCTATTGCAGGGACTCTGTTAATTTAAAATGACTAGACAAGCGCAAGTTTAATTCCGGAATTCTAAGCACCTGATAGTTTGAATGAAGGATGCATGGCGGTTTTAGGGATCCTTATCGCTGGATTACAGCGATGAAATGCAAAGATACGACAGTAAAACAAATGAAACCTGACCTTGCGTGGTCCAAGATGCTGCTGGTCGAACAGCGGTGCCGTGCCTTTAGATACGTCTCAAAGCAGGCAACCTCTGTAGGTCTAAATCACAGATGTGTAACGTTCTTCTATCGTTAATACTCGACGAAAATCAAATGTCACTTTTATATCAAATAAAACTTCGTTTCAGCGTAAACAGCCAGTTGAAGTTGTGGTTAAAACGTAAGGTGCTTATAACGTTAGCGTTAACTAAAAAATGAAGTTAACAAAACTTTGTTTTACCGTATAAAACAGGTATATTTTCTATTGAAAAGGCGAAGACAAGGTAAATATATGCGCGAAAAATGTGTAATAATGTACATAAAAGACGTTAAATAGTTGGCAAAAATGTTAAAACTTGTATTTTTGATCGCGATTATAACGTCTACAGATAACCGTCGTGTTTAGTCATGACTTAAATGTTAAAAGATCGTCATAGGCTGACGTAGAATCAATCATATAACATTGAAAAACTGGTTGATTTTCCCGATACTTCGACGTTTATATAACGCTTGGTTCAAAGTTATGTTTTAACGTTAATTCAACGTGTCTGTGCACACTGGGTGCGGTCTTATTTAAATTGTGTTATGTTTCGTTTAATTTGATTAAAAGTATCTAAATTTTATTGCAATGATAGTACCGGGTGTCTTAAAATAAATTACATTTAGTATGCTTTGAATTTCCCATAATGCACCCTAAAATTTTACTTGAAATTGGCAAGACTGTAAGTCTATGTCAAATTCGAGGTTAGCAGGTTAGGTTTTGCGTCAGTTTTAATTTTATTAATAGACTAGGGATTTCATTGATATGACTAGAATTCTTGTCTTTATAAGGGCTTTAAATACGCTAGAAGCCACTGTTTAGTTGTAATTTGGTTAAGAAATTTTAATTTTATTTAAATAACTTTAAATTTTAAAATGTGTGTTATAACCAGTTTAAATTTCGTAAAGTGCTTTAAAGTGATATCAATTCTCACCACAACGGCTTTAAATCTCATTGAGATGACGTGTCTTATTTAAATCATGTTATGTTTCGTTTAATTTGATTAATAATATTTCAAATTCATTTCAACGATAGTACAACATCGACGTCTTTAATTTTATTAAAAGACTAAAAATATCATTTATCTACGACCACTACTAAAAGTAGGCCTTTTAGCGCTAGCTTGTTTCACTAAAAGTGACGTTTTATAGTTTACCGTGTTTAAAGAAATCAGCTATTTACTTTTAGCGTGAAGTGGGGTTACAACACTACAATTTCGAACTCCAAGTGAAGTTGTAAAGCTATTCTAGTTGCTTCTTGCGTTACAGGTAAAGCGTTTTTGAAATAATTAAAGCGTTATGTAATTAATACAGTCATATGTGGAGTATCAATAATTACATTTCGTAACTCACCTTGACAGCACGGGCGTGGCCAAACAATCGCCCGCGCGTGGACTACTGTTTATTATGACATAAATTAAAAGTGTCGCAGATGCAAACCTTTGTTAAATCGATATTTATGGATTAATAACGGTAAAATTAAGGTCGTAGATAAAATATTGTATGCAACGCGTGCTAAAAGTCGTTTATGCGCGAGACATGTTATGAAACTCAGCCTTCGGCTTCCTTTCATAGTTTTCATGTCTCGCGCATAAACGTCGACTTTTAGCACTTGTTGCATAAATAGCTATTATCTACGACAGTGTGTAAAATTGTCTTTAGTTGGCAGTTTTAAGTTTGTAAAAAGACTGTTTAATAACAGGTTTTCATTAGTTTACGTCGTTAGTAGCAACGTGTTTAAAAGATTTCATTAGGCACGTTGTCAGTAGCAACGTGTTTTAAAATTTTTAAACACGCAAAATTACGACCGGTTGCTGGTAATCCTAATTTACATTTTTTTTTTGTATTTAGCGTCTTTTCTAGATTCTATCGTAGATAAAATATTGTACAATACACATGCGTAAAACATCTTTAGTCACTCGCGGGGCTTAAAACGCTCGCCCACTCGCGTTTTAACTCTACCCCACTCGTGCCTAAAGAGTAGCTTTACGCACTTGTGTCGTAAATTACTATTATACTACTAGAATTCTTGTCTTTATAAGGACTTTAAAAATGCTAGAAACCACTGTAAATAGTTGCAATTTGGTTAAGAAATCTTAATTATTAAACAAGTTTACGCCTCGTTTAAAGCACATGAAATGTAGGTACTTATTTAAAGCGACATTAATTATTAAAATTGTTTAAATTTCGCAAAAGACTTTATAGCTCGCTAAGCGTCAGCATTTCTCTATGGAACGACTTGAAATCTCATTCTCGTTAGGTTTCGTTTAATTGTGTTAAAAGTATTTAAATCTTGTTGTCTCATTGATACGACTAGAAGTATTTTGCTTTCTTCTTCTTCATGTGGGTTGCTCCCCTAGGGCGTTGACGTGTTAAACGACTTTAAATACGTTAGAAGCAACTGTAAATAATTGTAATTTGTTTAGGAAATTTTAATCTTCTTTAAACAACTTTAATTCTCGTTAAATGACTTGCATTTTGGTTAGAACCACTTTAAATCTCGTAAAATGATTTATAGCTCGTTAAATCGGCACCACTTCTTAACAAAACGACTTTAAATTTTATTAAGACGAATTGAAGTCACATTAATATATCGTTTAGTTTCAGTTACTTTTACTCAAAGGATTTAAAGGAGTACTTCTCGGTAAGACTTCTTAGTGTTACCAAAACTCTAGAAATCTCATTGATACAACTATAAGTTTTTTAAAGTCTTCTAAATAGCACCGAAGCGACATCAAACCTTGCGTTATCCAAGATGCTCTCGGTCGAACAGCGGTACCGTGGCCTTAGATACGTCTTGAAGCAGGTGATCTCTCTAGGTCCAGGTTACGGATGCGGAATATGTAAAGAACACCCAAATAACGGACTGATCGCTGAAGAAGGTACAAAGCCGGGAGAACCGAATAGGCCTGCAGGTAAACGATGAAAAATCTGCCCGCCCCGATAAAGAATGAGAGTTCGATCTTAGATTAGCGTAAATACATCATAATAAATCCACCACTATATGCAATGGCGTGGCTTAAGGGAGAAAATTATTCTCCCTCTCTTGCCTTTGCATATAACGAGCAGCTCTGTTTACCGGAAAACAGGTGTCAACATTCTTGGAAAATCAAAAAAGCCTCTGGCATTAAATCAGACGCATGGGCATAACATTCTACGAGTTACCAAATTAAGATTTGGAAAATGTCTCAAAAACTAATCAGAATAAAAATAGGCAACCTGCTACACCCACAGGTGCTCAAAGTGACTTATTTTTAAGAAGTAGCATTCTTATATCTGAAAGAAAATCCACTAAAAAGTAATTTTACGAAAACAAAAAACAGTATTTTTCTAAATGGCACCCATACTTCGTTATAATAATGTAAAATGCGTTATTTTTTCTGATTACAGTAATATAAACGTTGTTAGGATAATTTATATAAACAGAGGTTCTTAAGCTTTTTGAATTTTGACATATATGTCGTCAAGCTGCCAATGCCTGTTGTAAGCAACATGTATATTTTATTATTTTAGAAGGATACATTTAACGTTTTATTGTATAAATAGAAAAAATTGGCTTGCAATTAGCACTTGTTTACGAACATTTAAATGTTTTTCGACTCTCAATATCCTCAAGCGGGGAACATATTTTTTGAAATGCAATAACAATTTTTTGCCTTTTTCCTCAGTTCAAAGTTAAAAAGCGAAACAGTTGTCAATTAAAATATAGAAACTATTAAGCTGCTGTTGTTTTCAGCCTGGTTGTTAACATCCCAACTGCAGAGGTATCGGCATCTTCTCTTTGAGGAGGTTTAGGCAGTAATATCTCACCATTGCCAAAGCTGAATTTGGGAATCGCAATGAAGGCGACACAAGATTTTTATGGACATCGGAGTTGCTGGGGTTTGAACTTATATTTTTTGTCCCAGAACCCGACACTCATATTTTTGAGCCACCTCCATTACAGAAATTGTTTAACACGAGCCAATATATACTTTTGTTGCTAATTTCATGCTCACCATGTATAAAGCAAAATTCAGAGACACTTTCTTGGTTTTTAATTTGTATTATGGGGTCTTCTACAGATTACAACACATTAGAATACTCATGGGAGAGCAGATAGACTGCCAGACAGTTGGCTAGGTTATACAAAAGAATATTCCTTGAAAATGTAATGGGTCAGGCTAGCCACTTGCCGGGGGTGAACCCAAAGATAGCTCACACTATACATAATGTTGTCATAAAAAGAAGCGAATAATTAATGAAAGGTCTTTATGATATATTTTCGGCTAAACAACTTTAAATTAACCTATGGGTAACAATATTTATCTACTCCAGTGGGATAAGTTACTCATTACGTCACTCATTTGACACTATTTCCGTTAGGTAACGAAGCTCATTACACCACTCAGTTATGTAATGGCTTCATTACCTAACTGAGTGGTGTAATGGCTTCATTAACTAACTGAAATGGTGTCAAATGAGTGACATAATGACATTTGCCTATTAAAATATTTTTGAAAATGACAGATCGTTTCTGTTAATGCACTTTTCTCAATTGTAGGCAGTCGTAGATAAAATTTTGTGCAATAGGTACATGTGTGATACATTATGCATGATTAATATACTTGTGTGCTTACACACACGTATATTGTATAGGAAATAACTATTATGACTCAGATGACTCTCCACATTCAGTCTAGATCTAGACAGTGGCAGGTGCGATAAATCATAATTTTATGGTAATTAGCTGAAGGGAAATAATAATGGCTATGTCATTAAAAGAAAAACTCAATAGAACAAAGTTTAATTGGTCAGCGATAGCTTAGTGAGTAAAAAGGGGTCAACAATTCCAAAAATCAGCGCAGGAATGAGTCAACTATGTAAGGAATTTGTGACATCACGCGTGAGAGTTCCGAAAGTGAATCATAATACTGTCTTGCTGATAAGGGACTGGGCGCTAGTTCTACATTCTGGTGAAGTTTTGATTAAGTTGCGTTCTACTGGGCTGTTAACCATAATCATTTTCATTGTCATTTTATGCATAGCTCTAACTGGATTATATTTGTTTGTAGAACTAGTATTTGTATAAGTAGCTAAAGTAACTTATCGAGATTTAAAGGAGTTTAGTAGCATTTAAAGTTTAAACGAGATTTACAGTCATTTGATAGAATTAATGTCGTTTTAACGAAATTTGAAGATTTTATGGCGTTTAAATAAGATTAAGGTATTTTTAACCAAATTACTAATACTTAAGTTAAATTAATACGATTTAAAGTAGTTTTAACAATATTGACAGCTCCTTAAGTAAATATTTTAATAAGGTTAGAAATATCTTAACAAGATTTAAAGATGTTTTAGCGATTATTAGAATACCAAGATTTCAAGCCGTTTTTACGAGATAAAAATACGTTTCAATGAAGATAAATGCTACTTTCAATAAATTTAATCTCTTTAAATAAGAAAAATTGCAACTATTTAAGTTATCAAGATTCTATGTCGTTTCAGTGCGGTTTAGATTAGTAGGACTTACAGTCGTATCAGTGAGATTTCTAGCCTTTTGTTAACATTAAACATGTCGTACCGAAAAGTACTATAATTGGAACGAGATTTAAATACCTTGAATAAAAAGTAACCGAAATTTAAATGGAGTAAGACATCAAGTCGTCTTAATTAGATTTAAAGTCATTTTGTTCAGAACTGATGGCACTTTTGAGACTTTAAGTCATCTCAATGAGATTTAATAAAGTTGCTTTTCGGGAACTAATGGCGCTTTAACAAGCTATAACGCCATTTGCGAGATTTAAAGTGGTTCTAACAAAAATGCATGTCCTTTCAATGAGACTTTCTTCACCAAATTCTGTTACAGTGGCTTCCAGCGTATTTAAAGTCCTTAAAAGAAGGTTTCTAGGCGTATTAATGCGATTCCTAGCCCTTTATAGTTATTGAGGTATCAAGAGCATTATAAGCAGAATAACCGCCCAAGATTGTTAGTGTACAAACCGAGGACATTTGGCCCAATCGCTCGTTATAGGCAAAGGATTAAGAGGAAGAAGAATTTTCTCTCCTAAGCAGGTATTCTGTGCCTAAGCCACGCCATTCGATATATTGGTGGATTTATTAAGGACGAATTCTTTATCGGGGCGGGCAGATTTTTCATGGTTTACCTGCAACCATTTTCGGTCCTCCTGACTTTGTAGCTTCTTCAGCCATCAGTCCGCTATTTGGGCGATCTTTACATATTCCGCGTCCGTGAATTAGACCTGAAGATGTCGCCTGCTTCGAGACGTATTTAAGGCCACGACACCGCTGTTCGACCGGCAGCATCTTGGATAACGCAAGGTTTGATGTCGCTTCAGTGCTATTTAGAAGACTTTAAAAAGATGTATAGTGATAGCAATGAGATTTCTAGAGTTTTGATCATTAAATAAATCTTACTGAGAAGTACTATAGTTGTAACGAGATTTAAATCCTTTGCGTAAAAGTAACCGAAACTTAAGGAGATTTTAATGTGACTGCAAGTCGTATTAATAAAATTTAAAGTCTGACTGATGGTGCTTTGAGACTTTAAGTCATCTTAATGTTTAATATTTATTTGTCGGGAACTGATGTCGCTTTAACGAGCTATACATATTTTTACAATATTTAAAAGTGGTTCCAACCGATTTGCAACTCATTTAACGAGAATAAATAGTTGTTTAAAGAAGATTAAAATTTATTAAACAAATGACAAGTGGCTTCTAGCGTATTTAAAGTCATTTAATAAGTCAACGCCCTAGGAGGGCAAGACACATGAAGAAGAAGAAGAGAAAATACTTCTAGTCGTATCAACGAGATAACAAGATTGAAATACTTTTAACACAATTAAACAAAACCTTACGAGAATGAGATTTCAAGTTGTCTTAAATTACTGATATTTAAAGTCGTTCAATAGAGAAATTATGACGCTTTAACGAGCTATAAAGTCCTTTGCTAATTTTAAAGTAGTTTTAATAATTAATGTCGTTTTAAATATATTTTATGTGCTTTAAACGAAGTGTAAATTTGTTTATCTCCATCCGTGTTGTTATAGCGTCTTAACCAAATTAACTTTAGTATCGTTAAGAGCTTCATTACCGCACTGAGTGCGGTAATGGATATTACCGCACTCAGTGCGGTAATGGACAGATATTACCGCACTCAGTGCGGTAATGAATATTACCGCACTCTTTTTATACAATGAACCAGAGTTTATTGATGAAGATAAAATATTGAACAATACACGTTTGCTTATGGCACACAACGAAACTCGTTTGATTGCCGCAAAACTCGGCTCACCGCCTCGTTTTGGCAATCAAACTCGTTTCGTTAAGATGCTCATAATCAAACTTGTATCGTTTTATCGATTTAAATAAGACAACAAGTCATCTCAATGAGATTTAAAGCTGTTGCGTTGAGAATTGATGGCACTTTAACGAGCTATAAAGAAAGTACTTTACAGCTTTAAAGTTATTTAAATGAAATTTAAATTACAACTATCAACAGTGGCTTCTAGCACATTTAAAGCCCTTATAAAGACAAGACTTCTAGTCATATCAATAAATCTCTAGTCTGTTAATAAAATTAAAGACGTGTGAACGCGACGTACTATCGTTGCAATAAAATTTAGATACTTTTAATCAAATTAAACGAAGCATAACACGATTTAAATGAGACCGCAACCAATGTGCACAGACATGTTGAATTAACGTTAAAACATTACTTTGAAGCAAGCGTTATATAAATGTCGAAGTATTGGGAAAATCAACCAGTTTTTCAACGTTATATGGTTGATTCTACGTCAGCCTATGACTATAATCGCGATCAAAAACATATACGTATTTAACATTGTTGCCAACTATTTAACGTCTGTTACGTACATTATTACACATTTTCTCCCATACATTAACGTTGCAACGTCGTTGCCTTTTCAATATAAAATGTAGGTGTTTTATACGTTAAAACCAAGTTTTGTTAATATCATTTTTTAGTTAAGTGCTAACGTTATAAGCATTTTACGTTTTAACCACAACTTCAACTTGCTGTTTACGCTCAAACGAAGTTTTATTTGATACAAAATTGACGTTTTATTTACGTCAAGTATTGACGATAGAAGAACTTCACATATCTGCACTATATTTCTACAGAGGTTGCCTGCTTCGAGGCCTATCTAAAGGCACGGCACCGCTGTTCGACCAGCAGCATTTTGGACCACGCAAGGTCAGGTTTTCTTTGTTTTACTGTCCTATCTCCGCATAGCATCGCTGTACTCGAATATGCACGATGCAGTATGCACGAATATGATATAATTTTACAATTTTTCTGTTGATTGATTTTCACATTGGCGTTATGTTTGTTTTGTGTCTGTGGTTCTTGTATTATTAAGTAGTTCGTTTCTGAAACGAGTATAAAGGGTCTTTAGACCTGAATTTAAATCGAAAAGAAATGAACCTAATTTATTCGCTGATAATTTAAGCAAAATTAATTGATTTATCTACTACTGTCAAATAATAAGTGCATTATATATCCAACTCTAAATACAAAAAGCGACTCATATTACACTAGTGAAATATGAAATTCCATATTCCACAGAGTATTTTTTTTTAAATTAGTGGGCTACATTGCCAATAAATGATATTAACGTCGAGGTTAGCAGGTTAGGTTTTGCGTCAGTTTTTGCACAGACTGACGCAAAACCTAACATGCTAACCTCGAATTTAACATAGACTTATTGCCGGTTGCACAAAGCTATAATTAATGGATTATTAACTAACTACTCATCATTTCTAACGGTTTGTTAACCACTGCTCGGGTTGCACAAAACAGTTTGATTGTTCGTTAATCATCCGTTTCCTAATTGGCGATTGATGAAAGGTAAGTCTGGCAACAGGGCAAAAATCGTCGTGTTGACAGCTCGCCTGTGGTCGACGAAGATGAATGAAATAATGAAAAAGCGCGTGAATTTCACACAGCGCGAAAAGGAAACCCTTATTTCTGTTGTGGAAAAGTGAGTATTCGTTATTATATTTTCCATTTTAATTAGAACAATTGTAATTGTGTGTTGTTAGGTGTTCTTGTGTGACATAACCTAAGATTTCCTTTTGCCTAACTGTTTTAAATCCTTCAATCCTTCCCTTATTTTAGATATAAGCATATAGTAGAAGATAAGTCTACCAAAGCCTTCATGGTAGATAAGAAAATTAAGGTATGGCAGCAGATTGTAAAAGATTTTAACTGTTCAGCTGAAACGGGGACACGAACGCTGAAGCAGTTAAAAGTGCTTTATGAAAACTTGAAGCGGGAGATGAAAAAAACTGTGGCTGAGCAACATGTGAGATTAGAATTGAAATAACGTAAAATTGTAAAAAATTTATTTGTGTTTACCTAATTTATATAGCATGAAAACTACGAAGCCAAATTAAATGAGCAAGAGGCAAAACGAGCTGCGAATAATGATAAGGTAATATTTGAAAATGTTGGCACAGTTTTCTTTTAAGATAATAGACCTGTAGGTTTTTCATTCTTGAAAACTGAATTCATCACGATAAATACCTACCTCTACTGTTTCATGTTTTGGCATTTTATACATTTAACTTTTTTAATACTAGCTATATTCATTTTAAGAGAGAAATATTTAAAACGGGGGGAGGAAGTCCACACCTCGTTTTGAAACCAGATCAGGACATATTATTAGCCACTATTCGGGAGCAAGTTGAGCCGTTGCAAAACGAATTTGATAGCGCAGCTGATTATTTCAGTAATTTAATCAACAAACTAATATATTCTTAAATTAATTTTTATCTGTGTTGACAATAGATGAAATTGAAATTATAAACGTTCCTGAACCTGGCCCCTCCAACATTCCTGAACCTGGCCCCTCCATCATTCCATCTTCTGTATTGATCGCCAACGTGACCCAACTCCAATCCCAAATCCAACCGTCAGCTCACACCCAAGCTTCCAGATTGATCCGAAATAAAAGAAAGAGACCTGCGACAGCTGACGATTTGAGAAAGCAGTACTACAGGGAAAAAATTAAAAATGAAAAAATTCAAACAACAATTTTATATCTTCAAAAAAAAAAATTAAAATTAGAAATAAAGAAATTACAAGATTAAAATAGTTATTGGTTTATAGGATTTTCTTTTCGTTAAGCCATTCATTTGATATTAACAAACGCTAGCAAATGCTTATAAGAATTTAAAATTTTATTTTTTTAACGAAAATGAAATATGAGTGAACCCCAGCTAAAGGTGATACTACTTTATCAGTTTTAAACTGAAGATCAACAATAACAATTGACATTACTCCAAATACATCCTATGAGTTTCTTTCTGAAATCAAGTACATATAAGCATCTGCGTACGTTTTATTAATATCACTCATATCTAAAATTTTGATTATAGTGAGCAGAAAGATTGAAAAATTATGTGTTAAACAGGGATATACAAAATGTCTCTAAATTTTAACAAAGGGAAAATCATACAGGCCCAAGTGACTTATTTATCTGGCAAAAACCGAGGCAATCAATGCGTTTCGCACTGCATAATTTTCATTATTCTGGTTGACCTCTTGGAAAATAAAATTATTAGCTTCTTCAGCATCTTCAATTTCGTCAAAATACTTTTCAATGTTATCATTTTGTTCTTTACAGATATTGTGCAACACCCCACAAGCCAAATCACCTTCACAGTAGTGTTCAATTTCAGTCGTAAGCCATTTTTTAAAGAGGGAGATCTTTTCTTAAGAACTCCAAAAAGTCTCTGTACTGTATTTCGAGTGATAATATGAGATCTGTTATAAGCTTCTTCGCTAGCATTTCTTGGATTCGCTAGCGGAGTCAACAGATAAGGTTTACATGGATATCCACTATCGCCTAATAAGAAACCGTTACCATATCTACCCATACGAAACTCAACAGGCAGAGGAGAGTTATTAAATATGGTGCTATCGTGCACTGATCCTGGCCACCGAGCAATAATATGCAACAACTTTAAATCGCCATCACAACTTGCTTGGAGGTTGATGCTAAAGTATCCTTTTCGATTCCTATACATTTCTGCCGTGGGGCCACCAGGGGACTGGATACTTACGTGCGTACAATCAGCGGCACCCACAACCCTTGGGAAACCAGAGATGTTAAAAAATCGCTGTTTGGTTGTGATCAGTTCTTCAGCGCTATGCGGCATTTTTATGTATCGACGAGAAAGTTGTGCAATCTGATGTGTAACACGCTGAATTTTTCTACATATGTTCGATTTGTGAATATGCATGTAGCCACCGATCGACTCAAGAAAATCTCCTGTAGCATAAAAGCGTAGTGCAATTAATATTTGGGAACGTGCATCCAGAGATTTGTTTCTATTGCTTGTAGGTTGAATTGCATCCCCGAGTGTGTGTACTAAATTCATAACCGTCAGTTTGTTAAGGCGAAATCGTTTTTTAAAATCGGCATCATGTATATGAAACGGATTTTCTCTATCCCGTATGAACCAAATCCGCCGTACCTGTCTTTGTGGGGGTTCTTCATCGTCACTCGAAGAGGATAAATCGGATAGCATAATTTACCTGTATAGTTTAAATTCTTTGTTCAAAAATATAGCAATTGTCATAATTTATTGAGTAAACTTACGTAAGAAGAATATAAAATTGATTTAATTTCTTGTTAATCGCTCAACTACTAGTAATTAAATTAATTGTTCGTTAAGAAGAGTTTAACGACTGATTATTGTTTGTGCAACGCAAAACCCTGTTCATCAGCCGTTAACGACAGATTAACTTTGACATTTATCAAATATTTGACGGACCGTTAACAATGCGTTAACGGTCGATTAATGAAAAATTTAATTTTAATCATCTGTTAACAAGCCGTTAACGGTCAATTAACTTTTGTGCAACCGGCCATTACAGTGTCACCAACTATATAGTACATAGTTGTAGATAAAATATTGTATTTGACACGCATATAATGGCTGTATTACACTTGGATGATTACAACACTCGCCTTCGGTTCGTGTCTAAACTTCATCCTCGGGTAATATAGCCTACATTATATGCTTGTTAAATAATATACTATTGCACCGTTCGGCATGGCGACCTCTGGAATTTAAGAAAAATTAATTGATTTTATGGTTTTTATATCATTTTTAATAGTTAAGGAAGTAATTAGGTATTAAGGTATATGTTACGTTCCAAATCAGATTTTTAAATGTTATTTTCAGGGCCATTTTAACGATTTTCAGCAAAAACAACACATCGTTTGAACTGATATTACGTTTGCTACTTAAATCAAATTTGGTCTGCTAAAACAGATTTTATAACCCTTAAAAACGGGCCAGTTTTTCTATTGCAATGCGTTTTGAAAACTTTCATGGTAAAAACTTAAAAACTGGGCCATTTTGCCCAAAATTTGATGTTTTTAATAAATGTGTTAGAAAAATCGGCTTAAAAACGGGCCAGTTTTCGAGATTTAATGCATGTTTTTGGGTTTTTTTTAAAATCGGGGTGTTTTTGCTAAAATTATGCATAAAAATCATAAAAATAACTCTGAAAATAAAATTTAAAAATCTGATTTAGAACGTAAATATACCTAACTACTCTCTTCCTACCTTAAAAACAAAAGACAACATGTACTTTATAAAGCTGCATATCTAAAGAATATAATTCATTATTGGGTGTTCCTCAGGGTGCAAATTCGGGCCCGTTGTTATTTCTTTTGTTTAGAAACGACTTATAACAGCTGTCATAGAATACTCAAAGCATGCTCTGTTTGCAGACGATCTTAATGTGTGAAATTAGTAACTCTTTGCTTCAGTCAAAACCTGTTTGAACTTTCTGTTTTAGACTGCGTTTTCTTTTGCAATTTACGTAAAATCTTCTACTTTTCCCGGACAAGTATAAACATTTCAACCTTTTGTCACTATAATCATTAAAAATAGAGCATTTGCAACGCAATGCGCTGTCTAGCTTCAGTAGACAAATGGATATTAGTCGGTTTCCCACGTGATCTCATTAGAACACAACTAAAACGTCCTCGAATTAATCTACTGATGCGTGTATTGTGCGACTAGTGCTAAAACCCAAACCAAAGGTAATTATCACTAAATTTTCCAGGAAAATAGCAACACCCCCCGGACTAAATGGGCGAGACGAGTAGACCAGCTAAGTCGACACCTTGCAAAGGCGGCTGTGGCTGCGGTTCAACGCACTACTCAACCGGGCGACTGTCCTACATGTCAGATAAAAGTTTCACTTACTCATAGCTCTGTTTACCTGGTTTTCGGACAAAATATTGGGAAGGCCGCCGGAAATTCACACTTGGCCTGCTGGAGTGCACACGAAAATTCCAGTAAGTAACCCTGATTTAATTTTTTAATTGGATCCGCGATTTTTGTCATACCTAACCTCACTTTCACACCTTTCAAGTTGAAATTTAACGGTCTAATTAGGCAATTTCAGCGAATTGAAGTGGTTTTGAAGTCGTTGCAAGCCCAAATCGAGTGCTGGGGGTGGTTTTTTAGTACAAACGCTACGTTTGGTGTCCTAAAAATTCAAGATTTGGAAACAGGATGTCCGTTGTAATGGAAATATATGCATCTTATTAATTGGAAAAACCACGACTGGCCGCAAAATTAGTTTCGGAATTGAATGTGATTATTGTTTGTACAACCGTGACTTGTGAGACGTTTCAGTCCGGTCAAATGTTTTAACCTTGAACTTGTAGATTTTCCGTAGCGCTTTTCCAATTGAGTCTTAATTCTTTTGCAATTTTTATTGACTGCAATAAAAGTGAATACTGTGATTAATGCGTGATATCGTTGACAATGATAAAGAGGAGGTTTAAGTGTCAAGTCATAAAAGAGATAAGATTTTTTGCAGTTCCTGTATTTTCATTTGTGAGATTTAATAAAATTCAATTAACTACCGAGTTTATCTCTTATCTCAGCTATAGCATTGAGTTTATCGTATTATTGAATTATTTAATGAATTCACCACATTAGTTTATTGTAGTGATACTGACAGCTCCGACATGATGGACGATTTGGACAAGCAACTCGCTGAACTGCAGATGATCAATAATGCCGAATTGCCGCCAAATCCCAACAGTTCTCAGCAGCATGGCACTCTTGGGAAGAAGATTGGGCCTGCAGTACCGCCGAAGCCAAAAAAGCCCCAGCCACAGGTAATGACTAAATAGTTTTTGCCTCCGAAGCAAAGGATTAGTTGTATTAGAACTATTTCATAGATCACTAGCTTTTGATGATTCAGCGGTGTTGCTGGCAAATCCAATTGGTGTGTGCAAGCTCTGCTGTAAATGAGTAGTGCATACATTTTAGAAGGATTCTATGGAAGTAATAATAAATATTTCATAGGGTTGAATCTCTTTGCTATATATATTCTATGGTAAAATCTGCCCCACAGGTTCCATATTCACACACCGTAAAACAAGCTGCTGAGCCTCTGTATTCGTCCCGGCTACCAAGCGCCAACCCAGCTCTGCTGTATTCAAACTTGCCTCCGCCCGTTCACTCGCAATCGCTGTCCAACGCATCCACTCTTCCCATGAGCGGCCGCAACCACTATGCCCCGCCACATTCCAACAATACTTACGCCAATATTCCAGCGGACGTGCAGTACTCCAATCTCCGGGTTAGTCCGAACCACTCCACCTACCAAAATTCCGACTCGTCCAACTTGCGGGACTCCAACCTGTCCTTGGCCTCCAACTCCTTGTCCCATTCCAGCCTCCCCATCAGCTCCAACTATGTCCCCAAGGCTTACGCCAAGCCAGATCAGCATGTGATGTACAGCAACATCCAGGTCGGGCAGGTCAGGAACCACGACGGGCTCATTTACAGCAACCTGGTGCATCCGCCGCGGGATGTGAACGTGTACAGCAACTTGCCGCCTGCCGGGAACAATGTTTATGCCAACGGTGGTAAGATTTGCAGATTTTGCTACAAACATTTTATGTTAATGTTAAAGTTTTGCTGTTGCAGCAGATGATTTGCCGCCGCCTCCACCACCGCCAGAGTTGACAGGCTCTTCCGGTGATTATGCGCCTTGCACGGTTAATACCAATTTGCCACCTCCTCCAGATGACTTGCCACCACCGCCCTCTCCGGTGAGCTCCAGCTATAGTGAACTTCGACGTGCAACTCTCCCTGGACAGGATTATCCCAACTACGGCATAGGTTCACAGGTAAATTTATTTCAAAGTTGTGGTTTTGCAGTGCCATTTACATTTTAATCTAATAGTCAGTTTAAATGTAGTTTATATTCACACGTTTTAATTGCAGTGATGCATTTTTACAATTGCACTGTAGTAACTCATTCTAAATTATTGGATTAAAAAGTGAAACGGCATTTGTACAATATCAAGTGGTGGAGGTTAATGAATTAATTGTTGCATTTCTTAACGCTTAAGCATTATGTTGGATACGAGGGTCACTATGCAGGTGGATATTCATCTCAGGTAATGTTGTACTTATAGAAATGTAGTAAATTGTGTGTGGTTGATTGAACGTTCGGTAGGATTCTTAAACAAGCCTTAAAGTAAGGTTAGGACAATTTTACCTTAAGCTGAAATTACTAGGAATGAATCTTAGACCAGGAACTTTTAACCAGGATTATCTGAACTGACTTTAAGTTAGAATTAAGATAGATTTACTGAACGTAAGCGTAAGCTAAATTACCTCGCTTAACATAAGCTGGAAGTATTTAACATTAGTTTAACCTAGAATTATCTAATGCAACCTAAAGCTAAAATTAACTAATCTAACCTAACCTTAAACATAATACAGTATTCATTCAGAACTAACTGAAATAAACTGTGGCTAAAGTGACATGATTTTTTGACTTACCTGACTCTAAGCTAGGATAACTGGGCATGTTGTTTATTTAGAATTACCTAACAATACCTTAACCAGAGATCGTCTAATGGAACCTAAAGTTAAATAACTTAACCTTAAATGTACTCTAGTATTAATTCAGGATCAACAGTGATAACCTGTGGTAAAATGATCTAATTTACCTGACTCAAATCTGCTATTACTTTATATATTTCATCTTATGCTACAATTACTTAAGCTCACTTCGAGCTAGTATCTTACCCAACTATAAGCAAGGACTACTGAACATGTTAACCAAACATTGCCTTAATCTAGGATTGTATAATACAACCTTAAGCTCTAATTAATCAACCTCAAATTAGAAATCTTTAACCTGTTCGTAATTACAAAACATTACCAAAGACTAGGTACTTTAAATTACCTTATTTTACTGTATGTTAGAATTATCTACGCGCACTTCTAGATGGTATCTTACCTGACCGTAAGCTTGGATTAGTGAACATGTTGTTAACTAACATTACCTTCATTTGAAATTGCTTAACACAAGCTTAAGCTACAATGAACCAACCTCAAATTATAAATCTTTAACCTGATTGTAATTACGAAAGTTTATTGACTAAGGAATGCATGAATCAGCTTTAAACTAGAATTACCATATATTACCTTATGTTAGAATTACCCAAGCTCACTTGAAGTGTGAAGTTAGTATCGGCTTACGTCAAGCTATGATTAGCAAGCATAATGTTAGGTTTGAATTATCAAACATTGTTATATTTTGGGATTGCCTAGTACAACCTTAGGCTAAAAGTAACCAAGCTTAAATTAGAAATATTTAGTTTGATGGTAATTGCAAAACTACCGGAGACTAGGAATATCTAAATCAGTTTTGAGTCGGAATTACCTTATGCTAGAATTACCTAAGCTTACTCCAAGCTAGTATCTTATTTGTGTATGTTGCTAACTTACCATTACCTTAATGTGGGGTTGCTTAATACAGTCTTTGCTAGAATTATCCAACTACAAATTGTATATCTTCAACCTGATTGTAATTACAACCCGTAGCTGAAGACGGAACACTTCATATTAAATAAGTTAGAATTACCTTCTTTTACCTTGTCTTTGAATTTCTTAAGCTTACTTTAAGCTAGTACCTTACCTGACCCTAACGTCGAATTATGGAACATGTTAAGCTAGAATTACCTGACATTTCAATCTGGGATTACCTAATATACCATTAAAGCTGTAATTAATGAAATTCGAAATCTTAATCTGACCGTAAGCTTTAAACTAGAATTGTTGTATTTTACCTTTTGTTAAATTTAGCAAAGCTTACTTGAAGTTAATATCTTATCTGACCGTAAGCTAGGTTAACTGAACAGGTTTATGTAACATCACCTTAATCTGGGATAGTCTAATACAACCTTAAGCTAAAATTAACCAACCTAAAATTAGAAATATTTAACATGATCGTAACTACATGGCTTTATTGAAGACCAGGAATACTTAACATCATCTTCGAGCTAGAATTACCGTTTTACCTTACGTTTTTAGTTACTTAAACTCGCTTCAAGCTAATAACTTACGTGACTATGATAGGATTACTGAACCTAACCTAACATTACCTTAATCTGGAATGCTCTAAGACAACCTTAAGCTAAAATTAACGAACCTCAAATTAGAAATCTTTAACTAGGAATAGTTAATATTAACCCGGCATTGGTCGCTACATGAGCGATTCCCTCACGTTTTTACAAATTAATTCGCCATTTTAGTGCAATGGCAGGTACGGCCCCGCCAATTTTTTTAATCCCCACCCTATTCGTCAAGCACCGGCTAGTGGTATTATTTCATGAAAAAACAAGACACAGTGCAATTGTGACAAGTAGTTTGGTAGGTGCGTGCGCTAGTGTGAGCAAATCGCTCATTATGCGACTAACCACGTTTACTTTTATATTTTTGTATTTGTTCTAAACATTTTTGATTTTGCGATCTTGCCAACAAGCCATTTGCACGGAACATACCACATATACCTCCCCTAATTGTTTACAAGTTTCGGATGAGTCGGATACAAACTAGAGATCGAAGCAGAGTTTATATTATATCTTTTTTGGATTTGAATTTAACGATTTGAGTTGTATTTACACATGGTGTAAAAAATTAAGTTTTGTATATTCAATGAATAATTTTGTATTTTAATTTTAAGGTATGACGTTAACAGATATTGCCACATTATGGTTATAAAGTAATACTTGCCAATTATGAAAAAAAACACAGGTATACATTCAAAATATCAGCTGTGAGCGAAACGCTCACGCGCGCCCAACGACGCGAAACGAAACCTAGCGACTAATCCCGGGTTAAGTAAGTTAGAACTACCGTATTTGACCTTGCCTTGGAATTATCTAAGCCCGCTTCAAGCTAATGTCTTACCTGACCCAAAAGGTAGAATTACTGAATATGTCAAGCTAGAATTACTTGACATTTCCTTAAGCTAAAATTAACCAACCTCAAATTAGAAATCTTTAACTAGGAATAGTTAATATTAAGTAAGTTAGAACTACCGTATTTGACCTTGTCTTGGAATTATCTAAGCCCGCTTCAAGCTAGTGTCTTACCTGACCCAAAAGGTAGAATTACTTGATATTTTCTTAAGCTGTAATTAATTAACCTCAAATTAGAAATCTTAACCTGATCGTAATTATGAAACTGTACTGACTACTAGGAATACCTAAATCCTCATTTTACCTTATGCTAGAATTATCTTACCTCATTTCAAGGTAATATCTTAAGCTAGAATGGCTGAACATGTTGTTAACCTAACATTACTTTAATCTGCGATTAATAATTAATACATCTTTAACCTAAAATTAACAAACCTCAAATTCGAAATTGTTAACCTGTTCGTGTTTGGAAACCATTACTAAAGACTAGGAACACTTTAATCACTTTTAAGCTAGAATTACCATATTTTACCTTGTGTTAGAATTATCTAAGCGCACTTCTAGATGGTATCTTACCTGACCCTAACTTAGGATTACCAAACACGTTGTTAAACTAGAATTACATAATATGGTCTGGGATTGTGTAATACAACCTTAACCTAATATTAACCAACCTTAAATTAGAAATATTTAATCTGATCGTAATTACGAATATTTACTGGAGAGTACAAATACCTAAATTACCTTTGAGCTGGAATTACCTTATGCTAGAATTATCTAAGCTTACTTCAAGAAGATATCTTAACTTGACCGTAAGCTTGGATTAGTGAACATGTTAACTAACATTACCTTCATTTGAGATTCCTTAATACAATCTTAAGCTACAATTAACCAACTTTACATTGTAAATATTTAACCGGTATTTATTGCAATTACGAAAGTTTACTGACTACTAAGAATGCATGGATCAGCTTTAAACTAGAATTACCATATATTACCTTATGTTAGAATTACCAAAGCTCACTTGAAGTTTGAAGTTAGTATCTTGGCTTACGATGATTAGCAAGCGTTGTCACACTCTGTATCTTGGCTTACGATGATTAGCAAGCGTTGTCATACTCTGGGATTGCCTAGTACAACCTTTGGCTAAAAGTAACCAAGCCTGAATTAGAAATATGTAATTTGATGGTAATTGTGATACTTTACTGGAGACTAGGAATATCTAAATCAGTTTTGAGTAAGATTTACCTTATTTTACCTTATGCTAGAATTACCTAAGCTTACTCCAAGCTAGTATCTTACCTGTGTATGTTGCTAATCTATCATTTCCTTAATGTGGGGTTGAATAATACAATTTTTGCTAGAATTAACCAACCTCAAATTGTAAATATTTAACCTGATCGTAATTACAACACGTTACTGAGGACTTGGAGTACTTCATATTAAATAAGTTAGAATTACCTTATTTTACCTTGTTTTTGAATTCCCTAAGCTTACTATAAGCTAGTACCTTACCTGACCCTAAGGTAGAATTATTGAACATGTTAAGCTAGAATTACCTGACATCTTAATCTGGGATTGCCTAATATACCCTTAAGCTGTAATTAATGAAATTAGAAATCTTAATCTGACCGTAAGCTTTAAACTAGAATTGTCGTATTTTACCTTTTGTTAAATTTAGCAAAGCTTACTTGAAGTTAGTATCTTACCTGACCGTAAGCTGGGATAACTGAACAGGTTTCTATAACATCACTTTAAATTGGGATTGCCTAATTCAACCTTAAGCTAAAATTAACCAACCTCAAATTAGAAATCTTTAACTATGAATAGTTAATATTAAGTAAGTTAGAACTACCGTATTTGACCTTGCCTTGGAATTACCTAAGCCCGCTTCAAGCTAGTGTTTTACCTGACCCGAAGGTAGAATTACTGAATATCTCAAGCTAGAAATACTTGATATTTTCTTAAGCTGTAATTAATTAACCTCAAGTTTAAAATCTTAACCTGATTGTAATTATGAAACTTTACTGACTACTAGGAATACCTAAATTCTCATTTTACCTTATGCTAGAATTATCTAAACTTAATTCAAGCTAATATCTTAAGCTAGATTGACTGAACGTGTTAACATAACATTACCTTAATCTGCAATTAATAATTAATAAATAATTAATAATTAATACATCCTTAACCTAAAATTAACAAACCTCGAATTCGAAATTGTTAACCTGTTCGTAATTACAAAACATTACTAAAGACTAGGAACACTTTAATCATCTTTAAGCTAGAATTACCATATTTTACCCTGTGTTAGAATTATCTAAGCGCACTTCTAGATGGTATCTTACCTGACCCTAGCTTAGGGGTACCAAACACGTTGTTAAACTAGAATTACATAACAATACCTTGGTCTGGGATTGTGTAATACAACCTTAAGCTAAAATTAACCAACCTTAAATTAGAAATATTTAATCTGATCGTAATTACAAATATTTACTGGAGAGTACAAATACCTAAAACACCTTTGAGCTGGAATTACCTTATGCTAGAATTACCTAAGCTTACTTCAAGAAAATATCTTAACTTGACCGTAAGCTTGGATTAGTGAACATGTTGTTAACTAACATTACCTTCATTTGAAATTCCGTAATACAATCTTAAGCTACAATTAACCAACTTCACATTGTAAATCTTTAACCTGTATTTATTGCAATTACGAAAGTTTACTGACTACTAAGAATGCATGAATCAGCTTTAAACTAGAATTACCATATATTGCCTTATGTTAGAATTACCAAAGCTTACTTCAAAGTTTGAAGTTAGTATCTTGGCTTACGATGATTAGCAAGCGTTGTCATACTCTGGGATTGCCTAGTACAACCTTAGGCTAAAACTAACCAAGCTTGAATTAGAAATATGTAATTTGATGGTAATTGCGATACTTTACTGGAGACTAGGAATATCTAAATCAGTTTTGAGTAAGATTTACCTTATGCTAGGATTACCTAAGCTTATTTAAAGCTAGTATCTTACCTGTGTATGTTGCTAATCTATCATTACATTAATGTGGGGTTGAATAATACAATCTTTGCTAGAATTAACCAACCTCAAATTGTATATATCTAACCTGATAGTAGTTACAACACGTTACTGAAGACTTGGAATACTTCATATTAAATAAGTCAGAATTACCTTATTTTACCTTGTCTTTGAATTGCCTAAGCTTACTCTAAGTTAGTACCTTACCTGACCCTAAGGAATTATTGAACATGTTAAGCTAGAATTACCTGACATCTCAATCTGGGATTGCCTAATATACCCTTTAAGCTGTAATTAATGAAATTAGAAATCTTAATCTGGCCGTAAGCTTTAAACTAGAATTGTCGTATTTTACCTTTTGTTAAATTTAGCAAATCTTACTTGAAGTTAGTATCTTACGTGACCGTAAGCTAGGATAACTGAACAGGTTTATCTAACATCGCCTTAATCTGGGATTGCCTAATTTAACATGATCGTTACTACATGGTTTTATTGAAGACTAGGAATACTTAACATCGTCTTCGAGCTAGAATTACCGTTTTACCTTACGTTATAGTTACTTAAACTCGCTTCAAGCTAATAACTTACGTGACTCTGCTAGGATTACTGAACCTAACCTAACATTACCTTAATCTGGAATGCTCTAAGACAACCTTAAGCTAAAATTAACCAACCTCAAATTAGAAATCTTTAACTAGGAATAGTTAATATTAAGTAAGTTAGAACTACCCTATTTGACCTTGCCTTGGAATTACCTAAGCCCACTTCAAGCTAGTGTCTTAACTGACCCGAAGGTAGAATTACTGAATATGTCAAGCTAGAATTACTTGATATTTCCTGAAGCTGTAATTATGAAACTGACTACTAGAAATACCTAAATCCTCATTTTACCTTATGCTAGAATTATCTTAACTCATTTCAAGCTAATATCGTAAGCTAGAATGACTGAACATGTTGTTAACCTAACATTACTTTAATCTGCGATTAATAAATAATTAATAATTAATACATCCTCAACCTAAAATTAACAAACCTCAAATTCGAAATTGTTAACCTGTTCGTGTTTGGAAACCATTACTAAAGACTAGGAACACTTTAATCACTTTTAAGCTAGAATTACCATATTTTACCTTGTGTTAGAATTATCTAAGCGCACTTCTAGATGGTATCTTACCTGACCCTAACTTAGGATTACCAAACACGTTGTTAAACTAGAATTACATAACATTACCTTGGTCTGGGATTGTGTAATACAACCTTAACCTAAAATTAACCAACCTTAAATTAGAAATATTTAATCTGATCCTAATTACGAATATTTACTGGAGAGTAGAAATACCTAAATTACCTTTGAGCTGGAAGTACTTTATGCTAGAATTACCTAAGCTTACTTCAAGAAGATATCTTAACTTGACCGTAAGCTTGGATTAGTGAACATGTTGTTAACTAACATTACCTACATTTGAGATTCCTTAATACAATCTTAAGCTACAATTAACCAACTTCACATTGTAAATCTTTAACCAGTATTTATTGCAATTACGAAAGTTTACTGACTACTAAGAATGCATGAATCAGCTTTAAACTAGAATTACCAATATTACTATGTTAGAATTATCAAAGCTCACTTGAAGTTTGAAGTTAGTATCTTGGCTTACGATGATTAGCAAGCGTTGTCATACTCTGGGATTGCCTAGTACAACCTTAGGCTAAAGGTAACCAAGGTTGAATTAGAAATATGTAATTTGATGGTAATTGTGATACTTTACAGGAGACTAGGAATATCTAAATCAGTTTTGAGTAAGATTTACCATATTTTACCTTATGCTAGAATTACCTAAGCTCAATTTAAAGCTAGTATCTTACCTGTGTATGTTGCTAATCTATCATTACCTTAATGTGGGGTTGAATAATACAATTTTTGCTAGAATTAACCAACCTCAAATTGTAAATATTTAACCTGACCGTAATTACAACACGTTACTGACGACTTGGAATACTTCGTATTAAATAAGTCAGAATTACCTTATTTTACCTTGTCTTTGAATTTCTGAAGCCTACTTTAAGCTAGTACGTTACCTGACCCTAACGTCAAATTCTTGAACATGTTAAGCTAGATTTACGTGACATCTCAATCTGGTATTGCCTAATATACCCTTAAGCTGTAATTAATTACATTAGAAATCTTAATCTGATCGTAAGCTTTAAAGTAGAATTGTAGTATTTTACCTTTTGTTAAATTTAGCAAAGCCTACTTGGAGGACTAGGAATACTTAAAATCCTCTTCGAGCCAGAATTATCTCATTTTCCCGTATGTTATAGTTACTTAAACTCGCTTCAAGCTAATAGCTTATGTGGCTCTGCTAGGATTACTGAACATGTTAACGTAACATTACCTTAAACTGCGATTGTATAATACATCCTTCAACTAAAATTATCAAACCTCAGATTAGAAATGTTTAACCTGTTTCTAATTACAAAACATTACTAAAGACTAGGAATACTTTAATCACCTTTAAGCTAGAATTACCGTTTTCGTTCTTATGATAGAATTATCCAAGCGCACTTCTAGATGGTATCTTACCTGAGCCTATCCTAGGATTACCAAACACGTTGTTAAACTAGAATTACATAACATTACCTTGGTCTGGGAATGTGTAATACAACCTTAAGCTAAAATTAACCAACCTTAAATTAGAAATATTTAATCTGATCGTAATTACGAATCTTTACTAGAGACTACAAATATACCTAAATCATCTTTGAGCTGGAATTACCTTATGCTAGAATTACCTAAGCCTACTTCAAGATTACCTGACCGTAAGCTTGGATTAGTGAACATGTTGTTAACTAACATTACATTCATTTGAGATTGTTCTTAAGCTACAATTAACCAACCTCAAATTATAAATCTTTAACCTGATTGTAATTACGAAAGTTTACTGAATACTAAAAATGCATGAATCAGTTTTAAACTACAATTACCATACATTACCTTATGTTAAAATTACCAAAGCTGACTTGAAGTTCGAAATTAGTATTTTAAAATTACAAAAGCTCATTTGAAGCTTGAAGTTAGAATCTTGGCTTACATCAAGCTATGATTAGCAAGCATGTTGTTAAGTTTGAATTATCAAACATTGTCAAACCCTGGGATTGCCTAGTACAACCGTAGGCTAAAAGTAACCAAGCTTAAATTAGAAATATTTAATTTGATGGAAATTGCGAACCTTTACTGCAGACTAAATCAGTTTTACGTCAGAATTATCTAATTTTAACTTATATTAGAATGACCAAAGATCACTTCAAGCTAGTATCTTACCTGTGTATGTTGCTAACCTACCATTATCTTAATGTGGGATTGCCTAAGACAATCTTTGCTAGAATTAACCAACCTCAAATTGTAAATATTTAACCTGATCATAATTACTTTACTGAAGAATTGGAATACTTCATATTAACTAAGTTAAAATTACCTTATTTTACCTTGTCTTTGAATTCCCTAAGCTCACTTGGAGCTAGTACCTTACCTGACCCTAAGGTAGAATTGAACATGTTAAGCTAGAATTACCTGACAGCTGGTATTGCCTAATATAACCTTAAGCTATAATTAATCAACCTTAAATTGGAAATCTTAATCTGATCGTAAGCTTTAAACTGTAGTTGTCGTATTTTACCTTATGTTAAATTTAGCAAAGCTTACGTGAAGCTAGTATCTTACCTGGCCGTAAGGTAGGATAACGGAACACGTTTATCTGACATCACCTAAATCTGGGATGGCCTAATACAACCTTAAGCTAAAATTAACCAACCTAAAATTAGAAATATTTAACGTGATCGTAATTACATGAGTTTACTGAAGACTAGGAATACTTAAATCAACTTCGACCTAGAATCACCTCATTTTACCGTATGTTATAGTTACTTAAACTCACTTCTTACGTGACTATGCTAGGATTACTGAACATGTTAACCTTAATCTGGAATGCCGTAGACCACCTTCAGCTAAGATTAACCAACCTCAAATTAGAAATCTTTAACTAGGAATGCTTAATGTTAAGTAAGTTAGAACTACCATATCTGATCTTGCTTTGAAATTACCTAAGCTCACTTTAAGCTAGTATCTTACCTGACCCTAAGGAGACTTACTGAACGTGTCAAGCTAGAATAACTTGACATTTTAGTCTGGAATTGCCTAACAAAACATTAAGCTATAATTAATTAATCCCAAATTAGAAATCTTAACCTGATTGTAATTATGAAACTTTATTGACTAGGAATACTTAATAAGCTTTAAACTATTTACTGTATAAGCTCTAGTTAGGTATACCAAACATGTTGTTAAGCAAGAATTACGTACCTAACATCATCATAATGTGGGATTACATAATACATTCTTCAGCTAAAATTAACTAATCTAAATTTTTTTCAGTTAACTAATCTCAAATTAGAAATATTTAACGTGATAGTAACTACATAACTATAAGATGAAGAATACTTAAATCATTACTTGAGCTAGAATGACTTTTTGTTAGAATTACCTAAGCCCATTTCTAGCTAATATCTTAACCTTACCGTAAGCTAGGAATACCAAACATGCTGTTAAGCTAGAATCACCTAACAATACCTTACTCTGGGATTACCTAATAAAATCTTAAGGTAAAATAACCAACTTCATATTATAAATACTTAACCTGATCGTAATTACGGCATAACTATGTAACTATAAGATGAAGAATACGTACTTAAATCATCACTAAGCTAGAATTACCTAAGCTCATTTTAAGCTAATATCTTACCTTACCAAAAGCTGGGAATACCAAACATGCTGTTAAGCTAGAATCACCTAACAGTACCTTACTCTAGGATAACATAATAAAATTTTACGGTGAAATAACCAACTTCATATTATAAATACTTAACCTGATCGTAATTACGTAACTTTACTGGAGACTACAATACGTAAATAACTACGAGCTACAATTAACTTATTTTACCTTATGTTAACATACCTGAAACTCATTTCAAGCTAGTATTTTACATGACCCGAAGCTAGGTACACCAAATATGGTGTTAAGCTAGAATTACTTACCTAGCATTACCTTAATCTGGGATTGTGTAATACAACCTTAAGTGAAAGTCAACCAGCATCAAATTAAAAGTCTTTAACCTGATAGGAACTACTTTACTGAAGAGTAGAAATACTTAAATTTCATTATTTTTTCTTATGTTTAATTAGCTTTAAGCTAGTGTTGGACATGACCTTTAACGAGGATTACCGAAGATGTTATTAAGCTAGAATTACCTAATATTACCTTAATCTCGGATTGCCTAATGCAACCTCAAATTAGACATCTGTAACTTGATCGTAACTACGAAAGTTGATCATGAATACGAAAGTTTACTGAAGACTAGGAACACTTAAATCAGCTTTAAGATAGGATTACTTTATTTTACATTATTTTGGAATTAGCTAAGCTCACTTCAAGCTGGTATTTTACCCAACCCTAAGCTAGTATTACCAAACATGTTGTTAAGCTAGAATTACCTAACATTACCTTAATCTGGCACTGTCTGGTACAACCTTATGCAAAATTTAATCATCTTTAAGTTAAGCATATTTGATCTGTTGACCTGAAGGAAGAATTACCAAACATTGCTGAATAAAGAATACTTAAGCCAGCTTTAAGCTAGAAGTTACAATTACCTAAGCTCACTGCAGTTTAGTAATTTACCTAATCCTAAGCTAGAATTACCAAACATTACTTTAATCTGGAATTTCCTAATGCAACCTTGAGCTAAAATAACCAATTAGAAATATTGAACGTTTTTTTAAATTAGAATTACTAAAATTTACTGGAAATTACGAATACCTATATTAGCTTTAAGCTAGAATTATCTTATTTTAGCTGTTATAATTAATTACTTAAGCTCACTTAAATCTAGTGTTTTACTTGACCTTAAGCTAGAATTACTTAGCATTACCTTAAATTTGGGATTGCCTAATTAGCTTTAAGCTAGAATGGTCTTATTTTACCGTATGTTAGAATTACCTACGCTCACTTCAAGCTAGCTAAGCGGATTACGTAACATGTTAAGCTAGAATTACCTAACATTACCTTAATCTGGCACTGTCTAGTACAGCCTTTTGCAAAATTTAACTATCTTTAAGTTAAGAATATTTGATCTGACGCTTTGAAGTTAGAATTACCAAAATTGCTGAAATAGGAATACTTAAGCCAGCTTTACGCTAGAAGTCACAATTACCTAAACTCACTTCAGTTTAGTAATTTACCTAATCCTAAGCTAGAATTACCAAACATTACTTTAATCTGGAATTTCCTAATGCAACCTTGAGCTAAAATGCCAATTAGAAATATTGAACGTTTTTTTAAATTAGAATTACAAAAATTTACTGGAGATTACGAATACCTATATTAGCTTTAAGCTAGAATTATCTTATTTTAGCTGTTATAATTAATTACTTAAGCTCACTTAAATCTAGTGTTTTACTTGACCTTAAGCTAGAATTACTTAGCATTACCTTAAATATGGGATTGCCTAATTAGCTTTAAGCTAGAATGGTCTTATTTTACCTTATGTTAGAATTACCTATGCTCACTTCAAGCTAGCTGAGCCTAAGCTAGGATTACCGAATATTACCTTAATCCAGCATTGCTTGATGCAGTGTTAAGATAACATCAACTATATTTACCTTACTGGGGACTAGAAATGCTTGCGCCAGTTTATGCTAGAATTATCTTATTTTACCTTATATTTAGAATTACCTAACATGAGTGCCAGTAGTATCTTACCTAACCTCAAGCTATAATTAACTATATCTTGAAGTTAAGTAGCATTAATCCAGAATTAATTGAGGTGGCCTTTGAGTAAATTTTTCTAATACAACAAACTAAAACTTGCAACCTCAAGCCAGGATTGACTAACATAGCCTTTGGCTACATATATCTAAATTGCGCCTAAATTCTTACCTAACATAACTCCAAGATGAAATTAACTAACCTAACTTTTAACGTAGTGAAAGTAACTTTAACCTAGAATTACTCAATTACATAATGCGACGTCAATTTCTGATCACGTGAACTAACTTAGAGTTAGTATTATTATTCAATCTGAGCCTAAGCTATATATCTTACCTCACGTTTTACATTATGGTAGAATTGTCTAACCTAACCTGAAATTAAAATTAACTAACCTTAGAAACTTAACTTCACCTACTTTGTTGTAAAGGAGTGTCAATAGAAAACCTACATTATAACCTTTAAGTGGACGTACCATCACAATGCTTTTATTATTTAGGCATCATCCACATACGAATCGATTTACGAACCCATCAATCCTCGACCCCCAAGTCAAATGTCTTCACGTTCCAACTACTCCCTTTATGCCCCATATGTCAGTGGAGGTAGCAACGCGTCAGGGCCAAGCCAGTCTGCTAGTCGGGTGGGGGTTCCTAAGGAGCAGGAAGTGGATGCTCTGACCGACCTGCTTGTGCAGGGCATGGAGGACAATGAGGTGACCGACTACTATGGCATGTGCGTCAAGTGTGGGGAAAAGGTAAGGAGATTAGATAGTACTGTTGCTTGGAATTAATCAAAGCCTTTCAGGTGGCGGGTGAAAACAGCGGCTGCACAGCTATGGATAAAATCTACCACACAACTTGCTTTACATGCCATCACTGTGCTGTTAACTTGCAGGGAAAACCATTTTATGCGCTGGACGGGAAACCTTACTGTGAAGAAGATTATTTGGTAAGTGAAGGTTAATCGAATCTCACGTTATAAAAAATTTAACTGGTTGTTCCACAACAGAATACCCTTGAAAAATGTTGTGTCTGCACCAAGCCCATCCTCGACCGTATTCTGCGTGCCACCGGGAAGCCCTACCACCCCAAATGCTTTTGCTGCGTCATTTGTGGCAAGAGCTTGGACGGAATCCCCTTTACAGTCGATGCGACAAATCAAATCCACTGCATCGAAGATTTCCACAAGTAAGCGCCTTTCAATTATTTCGACAAATACTAATTGATTCCTCGCAGGAAATTTGCTCCGAGGTGTTGCGTATGTAAACAACCCATCATGCCCGAGCCAGGCCAGGAGGAAACGGTACGTGTGGTTGCTCTGGACCGCAGTTTTCACATACAGTGCTATAAGTGCGAGGTATTTATTTACAAATTTTGGTGCATTCGAAACTGATTTTCTTGTGTTTAGGACTGTGGGCTTGTGTTGTCTTCGGAGGCGGAAGGGCGTGGCTGCTATCCTCTGGACGACCACGTCTTGTGCAAAAGCTGCAACGCCAAGCGTGTGCAGGCTCTAACGCGACACATGACCACGGAATTGTAAATTTGTTTAGACGCGTTGCTCATAGCTGCGGCCATAGTCATATGAGGGCCTAGCAGGGGAACTAGTAGTGATTTTATAATTCTTATTGTATCTCATCGAATTTTATTATGGTTTGATCATTTTATACAATTTTATAGTTTACAAATGAAAGTTGACGCTGTTATTCCAGAATTTTATAAAAGTGAGGTTAGTCTCTAAAAGTTTTTGTATTCGTGGTAGCTGTAGGGTGATAGATTAAAAACGTAAAGGATAAAGTAAAAGAATCGATGTTCGTGGTTAGCGGAGGTTTTTTGGTGCTTAATTGACGATTGAAGCCTGTACTCTCTTGCCGTTGCTATTTGACTTGAAGTGCTTATGCTTCGTGTATTTATTTTAGTAAGTTCTTCACACATTCCAAGCTTGTACTGCTTATTGTTAAAGGCTTTTTATTCTATTATTTTATAATTTTTAATTTATTTTAATGCCAGGTTGTCGAGTTGCCACTTATTTCTCTGCGGAGATGGCTGCTCGGCAACTTGCAAAAAGACTTTCTTGTATTACTCAATACTGATAGGTATATTCTAGTGTGCCAATATTAAATGTGATTTATTTGAGGACTTATTGTTAGAGAATGTAAATCGGATTGTAAGTAAAGGATATAATAAAGATGTTGTTTTAGAATGTTTTTAAAAAAATTGTAGTTAAGGTGTATTGTTACAAACAACATGAAAATAAAATAATGCAAAGTTGAATGGTATTATATATATTTGTAATTTGTTACACTTAGCCACTAACAGCAAAGCTGAATGTGCGAAAAAGGGAAGATAAAAGGACAGATTTTAGCAGTACGCAACAGAGCAAGTAGTGTCTGGATCATAACAGAGATAATTAACAAAAGAAAAACCCAACAAGAATATAAAACAACTGAAAAAGTAGACATTTTTAAGAGAATACGAACAAATACAACAACAAAGTGAAGAGGAACCCAGAGACATGGGAGATCTGGAAAAGTTAATAATGGGATTATCTGCCCCGATGCAAGAAATGAAGGTGACCATAAGTAGCATTAATGAGTAACTGAAAAAGTACGGAGCAGATATAGGAGTAACAATATAACGTTTTGCCCCCTTACTAAGGGCTCTGTAAATTTCAACTTCGGTTAGCTCAAATCGGAGAATTATGTTTACTCAACTCAAATATATAGAGTAAGGAAAACGCCATATAATTACCATCAATATAATGTTAGCTAGATATTACAAATCAATGAGTAGATTTAAATGAATTGTATATTAACAACAAGGGGTTAAGGGGTGTAGGAGAGGTAGCACCTTTGAAGGGGTTGACCCAACACTGGTCCTCACCACCCCAGGAGCAAGGACGCGAACATAGTTCCTCAACAGGAACCTTAGCCTCTCCTTGACTCAAGACCGTCTGTGCGTGGTGAAGAGCCACATCCTTCAAGAGGTAACCCTGACCTGCAAAACACGGCGGATCTAGACCAGAGAAGGTCGAAAAAAAATCCTGCTCTGGTAAGGTTAGCAGCCTGCTGGAGACGACACCCTTAAATTGCTCACAGAACCAATAATCAGCCTCGGAACAGGACTGAACAATCGATGACGAATGCGGCAGGAATAAGGCGAACGAGAAGGACAGATATAAAGCAAATACCAACAAGCAAACGAAAGAAACAAGAATGGAGAAAGAACATTATCAGATGCGCGTGCTGGAATATAATGACGTGGAACGGAACAGAACAAGAGATAATGCTAGAGATGGATGAACATAAAATAGACATCTGCTCCTTGGCAGAAACAAAAAGGAGAGGTAAAGGAACAGTAAGGTACCAAAATTATACATTCATATATAGTGGGCGAGAAAAACACGAAAGAGCACAGGCAGGCGTTGGCATGCTTATCAGCAACAAATACGAACAAAACATTGACGAAATACACTATGTTAACGAAAGACTTTTAATGGTAACAGTCAATCTAGGCAAAGAAAAACTCCATATTATCAGTGTTTATGCTCCCGATACCAACAAACCTAAAGACGAGATCGAAATGTTTTACGAAAAGCTACAATCAAATATTGATAAAATCCCCAAGGGCCAAAAAACTTTAATAATGGGAGATATGAACGCCAGAATAGGTAACACACCTATAGCAGGAATAAAACAACGATTTAATGAAAACGAAACTAACAATAGTGGCGAAATGATGACCGAATTCTGCGCCCACAACGAATTACGAATTAACAACACTTTTTTTGCACATAAACCCCAACACAAAATAACCTGGTCCAACACAAGAGGGCAAACTTCCACAATAGACTACATCATATCAAATAGAGCAATTCATCCGTCGCAAATACTAGATGTCCGCACATTAACCTCCGCTAATATAGGAACGGACCACAGTCTAGTTTTGGGAAAAATAAGACTGAACATACAGCGGAAGAAAAAACCACAACCGGAATACATCGAAAAGATAAATATTGAATCAATTATGGATGAAACCACCAAGCTACTATACATGAATAGACTATCTCAGAAAATCGAATCTAACCCAATTAAATTCAACACTACTGAAGAGGAAGACAGTGTGGAAGAAGCCTGGTCGAAAATTTCATTTAACATCAATCAAGCAGCATATGAAGCCTTGGGCAACAGAAAAATTAACCTAAATGCCAAGAAAAACGACAAGCCTTGGTTTACAGAAGAAATAAAGAGACTAGCACAAGAAAAAAGAAAGGCCTACTTACAATACATCAATAACAGAACAACAGACGAGCACAGAAATTACGTCGAAATAAGAAACAGAACAAATGCCCAAATCCGACAACATAAAAGGGATTACTGGATCAAATTTACAAATGACATGGAACATGATCTTTATGGGGCCCAACGCAAGATCTGGGGTATGCTTAAACGCCGAAGGCAAGACATCAATGAATACTCACAAACACAGGCAATAGAAGAAGGCACGTGGGTAACATACTTTAAGAACTTATACGAGAAAGACTCTACAACGGCAGAAGATCAAAACGCCCAAAACGAAATAGCCACTGTAACACTAACGATAGAACAAATCACTGAAGCCACAAGAAAACTAAAAAATCGAAAAACACCGGGACCAGATCAAATTCAAAACGAACTTCTCAAATATGGAGGAAACGATTTAAGCATCGAATTGAGAAAGCTGTTCCAACTAATACTGAATAAGTGCACCACACCGAAAGATTGGAAATCAAGCATAACGATACCCATATTTAAGAAGGGAGATAAGAAAAACCCCAATAATTACAGAGGGATCACGCTGCTTAGTTCGTTATGAAACTATTTACAAACATATTAAAATCGCTCATTACTGATACCGTAGAATTAAGCGAAGAACAACAAGGAATCCGGAACAATAGAAGTACAATCGACGCAATATTTACCATACGTCAAATAGTCGAAAAATCCATCGAGTATAACAAGCCGGCTTTCATGTGCCTCATCGATCTAACCAAGGCGTTTGACCGAATAAATGTAAATGACGTTCTAGGAATACTAGAAGAAAAACATGTGCCCAGAGAAATAATATGCGTCATAAAACAATTAAACACACACACTAAGACACGCATACGAATCAACAACAGATTAACTGAAGAAATCGATGTACCAACCGGAATCAGGCAAGGAGATTCCTTGAGCCCTTTGCTCTTTAACGTAGTGATGGACAAAATTATAGAGAAGGTAAAAAGAACTAGCAATGGATATAAAATGGGAAACCAAGAAATAAAAATGATATGCTATGCAGACGACGCCGCGATTATTGCTGAAAATGAAGATGACCTACAGAGGCTACTGCACACTTTCTATCTAACAGCTCAATCCTACAATCTGGAGATATCTGCGGAAAAAACCAAATCGTTAGTAATATCTAAAGAACCTAGAAGATGTAAACTGGTAATCAACGAGAAAGCCATAGAACAAGTAATGTCTTTCAAATACCTAGGAGTGGAAATCTCAACCGATAGAAACCTAAATACAGAGGTTAAATCGCAAATCAATAGAGCCGCAAGGGTGTCCGGATGCCTGACGGAAATAATCTGGACAAACAAAAACATGAACATCGAATCAAAGGTCAGGATATATAAAACGTGCATCCGCCCCATAATGACTTACGCCGCAGAGACAAGGGCAGACACCACCTATACCAAACGAGTACTCCGCACCACGGAAATGAAGATTCTAAGATCCATAGCAGGACACACACTCTACGATAGGATACGTAACGAAAACATAAGGCAGACGTGCAACGTCCAAGACGTTGTTAGATGGACGAGAAGACGACGTAGAGAGTGGAATGACCACATAACAAGAATGCCCAACGACAGACTGCCCAAAATGGCGAGAGACGGCAAACCTAGAACAACACGCCTACCCGGAAGGCCACCAAAACGCTGGATGGATAGCTGGGCTTCTGGATCATAAGAGCAACCGGGATAATTATTGGAGCAAACAGGTCTCAGACCTATTACAAGAAGAAGAAGAAGAAGAAGTATATTAACAAAAGAATATGTTCTTCTGGGGTCGCGTTGCTCTGGTTTGCTGGTAAACGGCAACCCCTTTAGCAGGTCTGCACGGAAAAAGGTTGCAACGGGCGTTGCACCAACTGTAGCAGGTAATTACAGAAGGCGGATGCATCCGGTGATGGGCCAAGTATAGATTTTGGCCTGTAGAATGGATGCCCCACAGGACGACCTTGCTGGGCTGTGAATATCTGCATAAATTAGAGAGATCTAACTAATACCTGGGGCTCCTTGAGTGCTAAGTGGTTGATGCGGCTTGTGGTAGTGTCGAGGGAAAACAGTGCGTTGCTTCCTGGGTGTTTGCTTTGCGGATTGTTCGTCCGAGTTGCATTCGCTTGTTTCAGCGGCAGGTGAAATTTGACAGTTCGGCGAACCATGCCAATGTTCGGTCCCAAAGGCGGGCTGGATTTTCAGGCTTTTAATTAACGTTTTTCAACGTTCAGGGCGTATCCTCCAGGTAAGTTTAACGAATGCTATTATAGTGCTCGATCCGCACTTATGCGGAACGTGCAATTAGTTTCCTAAAGACACATTTTTAACATTCTGGCGGCGTCCGGTCGTGGGGTTCGGATTGTTAAAGGGAAATGCGTATTAAAATGGGTGCTGGCGAAAACGATAGCAGACAGGCTAACGCTATCACATTCTATCATCTAGGTCAGGCTCTGTCAAAGATGTCAGGAGGCAGGCTAAGTTTATCGCATTCTAACATCTATGTCAGGTTCTGGTGGCAATGTTAGGACACAGGCTAACTCTATCACATTCTAACATCAGGGGAAGATATCAGGAAGAGAAGCCCAAATACTCAAGTCGGAACTGGACAGGATCAGGACTGGTGGACTCAAGTCTGGACTGGACAGAATAGGTGATATCAAGTGTCAGTCAAGTGGTTGCGGAGTCTTTTTATATACTTCTCTGGCGAGGTTATCAAAACAGCAGCTTCAAGTATCGTTGAGTAGGAGGCGACGCGGTCGGTCATTGAGCGCAACTTTGCGCATAGCGGGTACGGATTTGCTATCGCTAGTTAGATGTAACGCTCGATAAGGCGATGTATCAAATTGAATACATTAAAATTTGATGCGAGAGCTAGCGCTACAACAATGCAAGATTTCATAGAAAATGGAAGCGGATTGGGAAAGGAAAAAACAGAATTTTTCAATGAAATTTGTTACAGCACGAAAACTTGTTAACGACATAACAACCAGCCCCTCAAGCGTGAAAAACAAAATCATACGCAGATATGTTACCCACAAAACGTCTTTACGACATAATTGGGAATTTAACCGAATACGCAGCCCCAACTCGTTACGAGATGTCCTGTAACAAAGTGCGCCAGCTTTAGATGCTCAGCGAGAAGGTCGTGGTTCTATACTACCTGAAAGTTAGGGCTGTGCTTCGGCACAAAAGGGTAGATGATGTTAAATAAAGGACGCCACCACATTCGACAGACTTCTACTATCAACTTGGCAGAGTTTGGTCAGCGTGGCACCTACAGTATCGACTTACATTACAAAAATAACTAATTGGAGCAGATGCTAATCTTCTTTTACACTGAAAAGTACACATAAAACGCATGCAAATATCATAAACACAAATGAAAAACATAAGTACTTGACAATGAACTCTATTGGAATAAATAAAAAATATATAGGTGACAATGAACATGAAATGTTTGACTAGTTATATTTAAAAATAATCAAAGAGGTTAGTTTGGTTAGAATAAATTGCGTGACACGTTGACTTAACTTACACGCAACAATCTTGACTGCAAATACATTAATGTGGCTCGAAACAAACGAAACTGCCATAAGTTATGTTAAAAAACAAAGAAACACGACGGAAATTCATTAGATTTAGCAACAGCAAACAACATGGTTTTAAACAACAAACGCGCTGAATTGTTCAACACTAACGGAACGTTCACTTTACGTAATACACCATAAAACTAATTTACAATAACTAGGTTATCTGAAGAAGATCAGCTGACTGCATATTTGACGTGCGGCACTGTATGTGTCCCCTTCCAAACAAATTGCCTTAAGATGCCGAAAGATACGAACGACAGCGGAAATCACAAGGGTTGACGGGATGCGAAACACAGCCTCGATGGATGTTGGCGATAATCAGGGTTGGCAAGATGAATTAGAATCCCCCGAAGGGTGAAAAGACGACGTAACTACACTTCCAACACAGGAATCACGGTATAAAACTCTCAACGTGCGAGATTCGACAACACGACGTCATACTTAAGTTAGCGATGGCATATTTGGAGTCTCTTAAATAATCCGCAGTTGCGATAATTCAAATGTCTCGCAACCCTCGACGATAATAGAATCGCTTCCTCTAACTAACTTTGTTTCATTTACACCCTACAATGGTTAATGTTTACAACCCGAAAAACAACAAGGATTTCCACATAAACGAAACAGTCCTATTCCTTCAGAAGACACAAACGATGAACGAAACACACACAATTATTTAAAGCGGAATTACAAGGCTCTCTTTCACGGATCCACAGCGCGGTCGCATAAAGAGAAGCCGCGGGGAAGCGAACTTGACACACGTACTCTTTAGTTCAGAGCTGGGCGGTAATTGAATTATCGCGGACAGTTCGACGATAGCTTCGCGTCTGAAATGCGTCTCACTTCTACAACGACAGACAAAATTTTTCGTAGCATGATTGTTACTTTAATCGTGAAGAATGCTGAAATTTAACAAATTGTTCTAACAAGTTAGAAAGACAGGAAAGAGACAGACAGAAAAGCTACATCATTATCAAGTGAATGGAATCTAACAAAGAAAACAAATAAAAGAATTTTTCCGGAAAGAAGTAGACGTAATAACAGATATTGAAGCGGCTTATAAGGTGGGAAGACGGGAAGCGAAGCAAAAACGTAACCCAGGAGATCACGAAATATATATAGAGTGCGATTTAATCTTATAGGAGCAAAGGATTTAGGCAATAATTAGAAAAGTAGTAAGGGAAGAAAAAAGTAAAGGAAAAACGACTGGAGTAGAATACGGAAAATAGAAATACACAACGTAAAATACGAATCGTCCGAAGAAGGAGGAAGCCTTGAAGGAAACGATAACTAGGCTCCAAAAAACGATTAATGAACAAAAAAGCAGATAGGGCAGTGACAATGGATATGAATAGGAAAGATGAAAAAGATTGATGTATGGTAACAAATGCAGATGAACGAAAACAAGATACCAAGAAGACGAACAGGGCAACGAAAAAGGACATAAGGGGGAAGAAGCGATGAAGATAGGTACATGAAATGTGCAAACTATAAATGGAAAAGAGGAAAAAATTATTAAACAAAAACAGAAATTTTAGAAATCACAAAAACAAAAAATAAATGGAAAGGAATAGGTAGAATGCATAAGGACTATTGACTAATCTGGTCGGGGGTAGAGAAAAAAGAAAAAGTGAAAAGAATAGGACTATGATAATACCACCAGAGAGAATGACTGACATATTTAAAGAAAAATATATAAATGAAAGGATATTGGTAGTAGAAATCAACATAGATGAAGAAGAACGAAATTTAGATAATGGGTGACCTAAATAGACGAGTAAAAAAACAAAACATAGGAATAGAAAGTAATATGGGAAAGGAAGGGGAAACGGCAAAAAATTATAATGGAGAAAGAATTATGAAAATATGTATAGAAAACGATCTAGTTATTACTAACACAACATTCAGACACAAGGACATGCACAAGAGTTCAACTAAATGAAGATGAAAAGTGAATAATAAATTACTTTCCGATAAGCAAACGCAAATTTATACAAATAAAAGGCGTAAAAGTAAAAAGAAAATCAGAAATAGGGAGCAACCATTATCTGCTAATGATAGATATAAAAATCCTTAAGATTAGACAAAACATAAAAATGTATGAACTGAAAGAACAGGAATATAGAAAAATGTACAAAAAATTAGTAGATCGACAATTAAAAAAGAAATAGGATTAGAAGAAATTTAGTGAAACAGAATTAGAGATTGCAAAAGAGTGCTGTGGAACAAATACAAATATGAAAATGTAAAGGGCTTTACTCAAAACTTCCCTCGCAAGTGGACGTTGTGGCACTTAACAATTTTAAAAATGAATGGAAAATACGGGTAAAAATATTTTCACGTTCGTAATAATACTGAAACAATAAAACACGCTTGGTAATGCGAATTAAATAAATTTCAAATAACAAACGTTACCGATGATGGGATTTGAACTACAGTGCCTGCGAACGCGAATTTAAATTCGGCGTCTCATCAACGGGCCCATCGAGAACCTCTCCTGGCTTTGCAATGCGCGGCTGTATTTAAGAGAATGGAGTTACTCTTACGACATTACCCTGTATCTGTTGGGTCTCATTTACGTTAAGTGTAAAGCCTGAGCTATGTGCAAATTATTTTATTTATTTCTCAGTTAACGCAAAAATAAACAAAATTTTACTTTTTGAGGTGCTCACCCTGTATATATTTGTCCGAAATTTTCTCGGTTTCATGCCAGGTAGACATATAATCTGCATGCAAAATATTGTTTTCCTCCAACAACTAGTTTTTGAGTTATACCGCCGACAGACTGAATTGAGAAAACCTTTTGTTCGTCATCTAGGGACCCTGAAACGTGAAGATCTGAAAAAATCTCGGAAGGTGATTTTTTTGGAAATTACGATACTTTCTTCATGTTTTAGACGAGGGAAGTAAAAACAACAGAGTGGTGGTTTAAACATTTCCAAAGATATATGCAAGAAGCTTAGAAAATCGACAAACGACGCCCCAAAACGGTCACTCACGCCCCCACACAGCAAAATAGTCCCATAAAATGCGTAACGCACGGCCAAATGCTTTGACAAGACGGGACCCTAATAACGATTAAAACCATGGCATTCGCACACAGACAGCACCGCACAAGACGTTAAACACCTTCGCAAGTGCAGCCCAGAAGGGCGCACTGCGAGAGACCCACTTCACAAACCAACTGTTGCGTTCAGGTGCCGGATGCTAACTGAACTGGAAATGCAGTGCCAGACGGCGCGTGATCGATAAAGAAATGGGACAGGCGAGTTGTACATGATAGCTCTCTCTCGCACCCATGGCCGTTGTTTGTTAAATTCACGTCCAGAATGCGGCTGGCAGACAAAATCGATATTTGTGACCTAGCGTGCCAACGAGTATAAGCAAAGATGCAAAATGAGTGCCCTTCAGATTCGACGTCGGCAAGCGGATGACACAGCGGCATACGCTATAAACCATTAAATGCTTGCATAAAATTCAATATGCTTAACTTCAGGCGGAATAACACGAAAAACCCATATACAAGTGGGGTCATAATTTAGAAAATAGACGAATTAGCCGTACGTTCGTACAATTTAAAAAAGTTTTGACAATATCTTAATACTTACAAAACGGCCTGAAAACTACGAAAAATATAATATAAAGGTGAAGGAGGTAAAGCAACAGTTAAGGAAGCTAAAAAAGGTGCATGGGTGAAATTTGAAGAAAAAATGGAGGACAATTCTAAAGAAAATCAAAGACTATTTTATGGAACATTAAAACAACTAAAGAATAAGTAAGAATATAATATGGTAAATATAAAAGACGCCGGCAGTACGACTGAGCGGTGTTGCACATCTCACGGCACTTGTAAAAGTTAAGCACCAGTGTGCTCGGTCAGTACTTGGTTGGGTGACCATCTGGAGAACGGGCGTAGTGTTCTAGCTTAGACAGGCTTCACTACCCCAAGTACCACCGCCAAATTAAAAAATGCATACACCCTCAGCGGCTCGGAGTGCCCGGCACCCCGACACTGTATAAACGGTTTAAGGAGTTACAGATTATATATATATAAATATAAAAGACAGGGAAGAATACTCACAGATTAAGCTAAAATAATGGAGAGATGGAAGGAACATTTTAAAGAATTAACAGAGGATAATGCAAGAAAATAAACAATTAATACATTCAATTACTGAATTACTTTTCAGTAATTAAATTACTTTAAAGTATTTAGGTTACATACTTTACAAGTATTTGAATTACTTGTGGTAATTGAAATTCCTCGCCGTAATTGAATTATTAGCCTGGATCGTATTAAATCTCCACAACGCAAAAATAAGATAAGGCCTTATTAAGTTAGATGTTAAGCAAATGGCAATATGGCATTCATGGAGCTATGTAAGTATAATTTATGATTTCTTATGACTAGTCGGATAACAGCCAGTTGTGTGCACGAGAAAAGAGATATTTGGTGCAGGCTCGTATGTTTGTGGATTAGATGTGCATGTGTTGTGTCTTGTGTAGTGTAGGTTATGCAGGATGTGGCATTATAGATTGTTAATAATTATTGTGTAAGAAATATGTCGACGGTACATACAGGTTACAGAGTAAAGTGCGGTAATTTTTTTTTCAATGACAATTGATAACAAATATCTTCATTATACAATATTGATTCATAATAATTAATTATTAACTTCAATTTTCTCGTTTAATACGATGTACAATATATGGGTATCTAAATATACAACAACAATTTCTAGTAAAAATAATTGAAAAAGTAATTTATTTTGTGGAATTACAATTATCAGGTAATTGGCAATTGAATTACTATTCATTTGAGTAACTGAAAATGTGGAAATTCAATTACTTCATTGGGCGGTAATTGGTAATTAATTACTTTTTAAAAGTAATTTTTCCAGCTCTGATTAAGATGTAACCTTTTAGCTGTGTTGATATCTAAATTTTGGTATCTACGCGAGTTCCTATTCGCGCTTGGCTGTTTACCTATATTAGAGCCTTGGTACCTAAATTTTACTTCTAATATTTTCTCCTATGTGATCGACTGATACCTTCTGGACTTTCTAAGATTACGTTTGTATAAGGGAAAAGCCCTCAACGTTAAGTGAAGTTGGTTTGGACTACTGGTTACATTGAATTCATGGTTGTCGCCATACATATGGTTGTTGCAGTACAGCAACTGGCGCCCATTTTGTTTTAGTTTAGCAGTTATTGCAACCTGCCGAGAATTTTGAGCAAGTCGAAAAGTTGTATAGGACAAGACACAGTAGGAAACTAGACTATATGATGTTAAATCTATATATAAAACAACTTTATTGAGTATTTTGGTACATTGCACCAGTTAAGTGATTCAAAAGTTCCATATAAAAATATTAAAATTCACAGCTTCATCAGAATAAAACAATAATCATAACAATTAATCATACAATTAATACTTTTTTAAAATCTCAGTATGGAAACTGTATAAAAATTGAGCTTGATATCTAAGACTACAATATTTTCTTATGGGCCCCCTGGAGGTGGTGGAACATAATTGGGGTCGTCGGACTTGCACTCCGCCTCCCAGTCTTGAGGAATTACAGGCTCAGTCAGATGGATTAGTTTTGTCAGCGGACAGAACTTCTCGCAGTTGGGAATTTGGAGCTGGTGAGGTTCAGATGTGGCTGTTCCATTTCTTAAAAATATCTGAAAAAAGCCCTTTTAGCATCAATCATGTAAAATATATCGGCTTCTTACCTCAACACCATATTCTTTGGTAATTTTATCCTGCGACAGCTCAATTAAGAAGTTGATAGCAAAGCCAGGTATCTGAGGATCCCAGATTTGCAACGCACTTAAAATATTTACTATCGTTGCGTCATGCCCGATGTATAAAAATGCTTTTCGCTTCTTGGGCTTTATGGTACCATCAACTGCACTTTTCCAATCATTGATTAACTTTTTCAGGAAAACACCTGTAAGAAACAAGTGTAACAAGTTTTTATGAGATAATTACTACGACTGCACCTCCTTTGAGTCGGTTAAGTTTTGTGTTGTAAGCGTTGAGAACGTAGCTGAAAATCGTGGGCTCCAACAGCTTATCAGGGTAGTAGTCTTTAGTCCATTCGGGTAAGGTTAAATTAAAGGCTTCCTTAAAATACAATCAAAAGTGATTTATTTCGAGAGCAGCGTGACACTTACTTCAGCCATTAGCGTGGTGAAGACGTCCTGTGCATCCTCAAAGGTCTTGATTTGCTTCCCAGTATGCTTGGTCACTTCTTCAAACACCTGTGCATTTTCCTGCAGCTTCTGCTCGACTTCTGGAGTCTTCAGAAGCCGTTCAACCTCTAGACTATATTGAGCGCAGGGTCTTCTGACTAGTAAGAGCTGGAAAAGTTCTGTTATAGCCACCAATGGATGCTTCTTAACAAACTTACATTGTCAGTGTTTAAAGGTTCCGAGTGCACGGGGATGGGTTGCCAGTCGAGGGGCCCCCACTTCTGCTTATCGTTGGGAGGCCATAGGCCAGAGTTGATGCACTGCGCGGTAACCTTGGTCCTGTCTACGTCTGTGGCTTGGACGTAGTATTCGTCTGGACTGTAATGAGTACCCAAGAACTTGTCGTAGCGCTCCCGTAGGAATTTGCCGTGGTTGTATAGTTGCAACTTGCCGTTCTGTGAACAAGTCTGGTTTAGTAAATTGCTCTCTTTTTGGATGTTTGGAAGGAGGGTAAAGCAAGTTTACATGCACTTCCAAGACATGCGTGTGTACATGTGTTGTGTGTAGTCTTGTTACTCTATCTCAGATCACTTTTTAAGGACAACTGATGTTAATTTTTTACACGTGAAAAAGATGCTGGCGCTAAGCTGCAATGAGAAATGGGCGATGTATTACTTTAAGGTGTAGGTATGTGAAGCGATGTTTATTAGGAGTTGGGCGCCACCATCAAGCTATAGCTACTGGGAGAATTACCTAAAAGTGACATCAGGGCAACACTTTTTAATGGGAAGTAATTCTGATAGTCTCGTTGCAACTCAGCCAACGAGCCCAAATGGCGTTTAGTCATCTCAAAAGATAAACGGCTCAAACTTTGTGTCCCCCTAATGGACACAAGGTTATCAATAGTTACCAATATCACATGCGTATATAGCTTAAATCTTATTTACTAGCAACAGCGTCATAAATATTGCATCTAAGAGCAAGGATGATATACATGCATAAATTACACACACTGTAAATGGGTAATTACAGCTTAATGCAGAAATTTAAGAATACCAAATTGCAAATTCTGAAGGCATGGGCTGGTGTCCAGTTCGGAACAGTGATCTCGATGGATGAAGATGTTACGGATAATAACCTAAGGGCCGGTTGCAGAAAGCAATGTTAAGTCTGGTGTTAGCTAACATCGCGTCAAAGTGAACAAAATCGCATCAAATTTTGTTTACTAATGTATTAGTTACCATAAGCATTTGAGATTTGATTCGTTTTTGTTCACTTTGACGTCGCGTTAGCTAACACTAGACTTAACATTGCTTTCTGCAACCGGCCCTAAGTATTTTACAGCAGATCTCGTCTGCTTCTCTGTCTTGAAAAGTTAAATCAGGTGCTGAAGATCAGTTAGCATTGAGAAGCGATACGTTTGCATGACATATTGGCTAATGCCGTCATAGCGCCGTTGTAGTCTACTTTTTGATTTTACCGATCTCGTTTGGCGACCTTCAGTTATGCGAGGTAGATTATCAATCAATTGTTAGGACGTAAGTAGGCCATGCCGTTGATAGTTTGTAGGTAATTTTAACAGGTGCTTGACGTGTTTTGTTAAATGCGCGCTTGGCTTTGCTCTCTTTGGCCAGCGTCTCTTGAGCCGATCGCATAAAATATTTTGTTGTTGACCTTTGCCGTAGTTTGGGGCTATTTAATAGTGCAGGTCTTTATGGGGTAATTTAACAAAAATTGCTGGGGTTTGTCTGCCCATCGCACTTGAATGCGGATTCGTATCGCCGTGCGTATCGACTTTTGGAGTCGTGAGCTTAAGGTATTTGTGCGTTTATAGTCTCTTCTTTATTATTATAATTAAGCACTGACATTACGAATTTACAGAACCCACCCTGGAATTATTAAAGGTTGTGCTGCTAATTTGGCAGACAAATTGCAAAGCCACTGCTGAGACCCCGTTAAGTGCAAGATTTTGTTCACGTTTGCCTTGCATTGCCCGAGCCATTGAAGACAAGCTCTATATATGTGTTACTTAGACATTTTTAATTGTTAGAAACCTACGGCTAATTTGCATTATTTTCTCGATTCCGAATTACGATTCCACCTGTATATAAGCATTTCGAAGCATGCGCCTGCATCCAGTTGTTTCAAACAAGCAAGTGTTTCTTATCGATCCGTTTCAGACGTGCATTTTTGTAACAACGCTAACTTTTAGAGGTAAGAATAAAAGACAGTCGTTGTGTGTAAGAGTGAGAGAGGGCAAACGTTTTACCCCCACCTGTCTGGCCTTGCGCAGCATTTGTGCGAGTTTTAGCGTTTGTTGTTTACCGATTTAAGTTTTTCGTTTATCGTGGGTTGGTGACCCTTATACAAGTCGTTTGAAGGATTCCCCGTGAAATCTCAGTATAGGCTTATCATGTATCACGAAGCTCCCGTTTTACCGTTTCGTAGCCTCGCCATTACCGCCACGGGCTTCGTTTGCCCTCTTAGGCGATAATTTCTCAGTCTCTGTTTCGTCAGCCAATTTCTCTTGTTCTGGTGCAGCGTCTTTACCAGGTATTTTGGAGCAGTTGTCTGGAAGGCTACCGTTTGCAGCAACATGGGACGCCGCACACAGCTAAGCAAAAACTCCTTCAAAGTACCGTTGATATTATTAGTCTTTATAGTGCCTAGATTAAAGCGTACAGAGTATTTTGCCGAAGTGCTAGACAGTTTGCGTAACGTTGCGGTCATTGTAGTATTGTTAAATCATTATAGTTGTTTACATGTCAATTCAATTCATTACTTTACGTCATGGCAAATAAGGTGTGTGTCGCATTTGTGTCACGTTTAGTTGATTACCGTCTTTTGTTGCTGTTTATTGAGTCAGTATTTTGATTATTTAATGTCAATACCGTTTACAAGTCATTTCAGTATTTGATGTCAAGTTTACCGTATTTTTACTAGATTAATAATATATAATATTACATAATTTACATATCTAACTAATACTAACCCATTTCGTATTTTTATGTACTAAACCTTTGTTCATTTATTTAATTTTGCTAATACATTTTATGTTTATTTAACTGTGGCTTTATTTGATGTTGGGTATACGATTTGTGTATGTATTTCCAGTTGTAAAAGGAGTTTAGCAAGCTGTTCAAGTGAGTTCCTCAAAAGGTAAGTGCGGTGATGTTACACGTAGCTCGCCGACCAGGGCACTGCTAAGGTTATAGTTGAAAGATGTTTCCATGCTGCTTCCACTTTCTCAGTGGGTTCACCTATGTATTCTTCCCTGGTAGGAAGGTGGTGGCGCCTCGGCAATTAAGATCTGCTTTTCTGTTACTAGGCCGTCGCTCTGTGTAATCTCTTTTGGATATCATCTCGCCATCGTGTCTGTGGTCTACCTAGGTCTCGTCTTCCCGTTCTCGGACTCCACTCGGTTACACACACTGAAAAACTCTTTGGCTCCCACTGATAATTTCAACACCCCTTGTTAATTTTAGAAACGAACGGCACGTCGTCTTCTTTGTAGCGAGTCGGTACTTCGATTACTATTGCCTATTTTCTTATGTGCTTCGTTTTCAATGACCCCGTATTATCAATACAATTTTTAATTTTTGTGGTATCTGGATCGCTGGATGCCATTTGATTCCATCGTTATCTCGTCCCAATTGCATTACCCTGCATTAACGACCATTTCCCATATTTCAGTTTAGCTATGTATGTTGCCTTGGATGGTCTCTTGTCTTCTTTGCTATATTTTAGTTCAGCTTGCACCGTTCTTTCTTTAAACGATAGAACGATGGGTTCCGAGTGGTGTAACTTGAACAAGCGTCCACGTTCGATCAACAGAGTTAAGCAACGCTGTCTCTGGTCAGAACTTGGATGGGAGTTCCATAGCTGCTTCTCTCGGCGCCTCGTGGTACGGCTATCACAGAAAAAAGTTGGTCCCGGCGGTCATACAACATCATGACAGTCGTTAGTGGGGTTGGAAGTCCTCATAACTGCACAGCGACGCCTATAATTGGCCTAACGGCTGTTGGCTGACTGCGAATTACATTAAATTAAATTAAGATCGTCCTTTATGAAAATCTTAGTGCCTTCATATATTTAGTTCACATTTCCCACTATCAAACTGCTTCCTTGCTTTTCTACAAGTTTTTACATTTTGACTTCCAATATGCCCTTAAAATGTTATTTCTTCCTTCAAATGCCCTTTTCACTGTGCTATATTTCTTCTTTCAGTTGTCCAATTTTTTATTTATTCTTTTAGAAATTCAACCTTTGTCATGAGCAATGTGGTATCTTTTCTTAAGTTCTTGAGCTCTGTGATAATTTGTTGCAGTTCTTCTATTTCCCATTTTTAGATGTAACTATTCTGAGCTATATTTATCTCATTTACGTCAATCATCACTAACTACCTATTTTTTGAGATCTTCGATCCTCAAGTTCTGGTGGTAATGATTTTGGTTTGTTCTTTTCTCTACTGCAGCCATCAACAACTACATAACTTTTTCGAGTTTTCTGATTTCCGTTTTCCTTTCACTTGTATTTTTTAATTGAACATCTACTTGTTTTGCTATTGTTTAAAGATAATTACCCCTCTTTTCTATCATGTTCTTCAGTTTCCAGTCTTTCTATACTATAATAGTCGCCTGATTTTGACAACTCTTCGAGTCTAAATCTGATTTGTGTGCTGCCTGCATTGCAATTATTCACAACAACTAATTTTTATTCAAACTAGAATCTATTTGACATTCACTTCTATTCTACTAAAATTTACCTAAATTTATCTGTCGTTATCTTAGAATTGAATTGATTATGAATATTTAGAGAGGCACCGAATTCAACACTCAATTATAAGGATGCTAGAAAAGAAGGATTAAACACGATTGAAACCTGCTTTGCAAGTCATTATATTCAATGCCTACTTACTAGTCGTACAGGCATTACAAACCAGTATTCCTTACTAAAAAAGAAAAACTAATTGAGCAGAACTGACATTTGCATATAAAAGGCCAATTCCTGAGAATGCCCTTGACACACACACGCACACATAAACAATAATATTTTTTCGATTAGACCTAAGCAGTAGATAACTGGTACAAAAGAAAATGAATTAATGCAGATTACATTCATCATTGTAAACAAGAAGGTTATGTAGGTCATCAAGAGATAGCAATTATCAATGCGTGTCGTTTGTGTAGTAGTGGCGTTGCGTAACAATGAAATTTAAACCAGAAACATGAATTGTAATCTACCATTCTTTTCAGCTTTAAATTGGACTGTGTGCGAGGAGAATTGTCGTAATGTCATTGTATCGAGCATAAGGCAAAACTGAGCAATTACAGTTGGCTTGGCGCTCTTGAATCTGGAGGTAACAACGTTTAACGTCTGCGACCTTTGTTTTGTTCTATGATTTGTGTATAAATAACATAACTGCTCAATTTGCTATGTAATAATTACAGCAAGTGTTCTATATTTACTGGAACTTAGCAAAACTGACACACACTAAAAACATAATTAAATTTAAAGTTAAAATTTATGATACAAAGTAGTATGTTTTTAGATACCTACATCTAATTAGATATTGAACTTTAATTGCGTCAATGGTGTTGTTGTACCATAGGTAAATAATAAAATTATTCTTTAAAATTTGATATTAACTTCAATGATAAAAAAATACAAAAAATAAACAATTAGGTTAGGTTTAAAGAGAATTCCAAAAATTCTATTCTGCTATCCAAAATTAAATATAAACTATCAAATCCACTATCACTTCTAAATTGGGACATATAAATATACTTAAACTCAGTTGGTACTTTTGAATTCTATTGAAACTATGATAAGAAAAAAGATATTTTGTCTGAAGAAATATCTAAGAAGCATCGTGAATTTCATGTGAAAATCAGAAAAAGCAATAAAAGTTCTAAATGTCAATACTAAAAAACAAAACATATATGAACGTGGTCACTTTCAAACTGGCACATGCAAATTTTGTCAGAGCAGTAAAGCCACAGGTATGTGCTTTTAATGTTCGAAATTACTCAAATGTGTTTACAAGCATGGTAATTGGAGTGCAGACCTCGAATCCACCGTGTTGTCTAGCCAAATTCTAAATTTGCTTTTAATCAAAAGAAACGTCTACATTAAAAAAAGCGTACAGCGTGAAGTTCTTTACAATTACATGTTAAAAGTCTACGATTAAAAACTGCGAACAATAAAAATTCTAAACGTAACACCTAAAACACAACATAGCACCATGAACGTGTTCACTTTCAAATTGACACACGTTTGCTCAAAGAATTTGAACGTGACCTTTTCATGTTTGACAGACACTGTCACAACCTATACTGTATAACAATTTTAGAAGTTGTTCAGCTCAATTCTCGGAAAAATTTAAATCCTTAAATATCCACGTACGAATTAGCCATTAGCCGAATCGATTTAATGGAAGACGGACCAAGCTAAAAAAATTACTTTGGAAGGAGTATTCAAGGTATTAATACCAAATATCACAAAATTTTTGGACTGCTAGAACAACTAGGAATGGATATATGCACTTTAACAGAAGTTGAAAAGAAGAAATTAGAAATGAGTTAATAGAAAATCATTTGCACTTCCACAACGTAGTTAAAAGAAGAAGTGCGAAAGATCAAGTGTCATTATCTGATCGTGGCAGATTAAAGAAGTACATCAGGTACAAGCAGTTACAGATGGAATAATGAAAATAGATTTGGGGCACATTTTCATCAAACGCCTTAACCACTTGGACAATGGGATGCTTCGTAATACACATGCTTTTCGTTGTATTATGTAGGACACGGTGACGATAGGACCGATCGTGGATGTACTGCGCTCGATTGGTGACGATGAAAACGTGACACGCACGCAGACAGACACAACATGAGTTTATTTATATAAAGACTAGCTTTTTAGTCCAACACTAAGTGGCCTTATTCGGAGTCTTAGTCTAATTAAAATAATTTTTGCATTTTTTAAATTAAATTAAATATAGCAGTTACCGAAAAATAATTTTAACATCGTTAATTAATATGGCTAAATCAAATAACAGTTCACCGGTGTTCATAATTATGTGCAAATTAAATAAAAATATCTTAATGTTTCTACGACGATTGAAAAAGTCAAACGAAAGACTTAGTAATGTGAATTGCACTAAGTCGCAAAGAAAAACAAATGTAACAATCGGTAATAAAATGCTTCGCAAGGCACATGCCTATCGTTGCATTATCAAGGGCACCGTGACGATTGGACCGAACGTAGCCGAAGTTAGCCCGATTGGTGACAATAAAAACGTGACGCATCCAAGCAGACAGGCATAACACACATTTTTGCACACCATAGGGATTTGCATAGTACATTCTTTGTTTAATCATTTGCTCCCCTAATTATTTTAGAGCTAAAGTGAAAATACATTTTTTATTAAAAAATATACCGCGACCATTTATACTGTTGTTAACGATTTTCCATTTTCCGGAACCGAACGAATGCAAAAAGATCAAACTACCACTTTTACAAAAATCAGTGATGCCATTGAATTATCTAAGCAAGCCAATGTACTTACATTTGCCAATGCAGTTGACTTTTGTATTTTCAGATTATTATAAGACCATAAAACACATAACAGGAAGCCATTTTACTTATTTTAACACAAAAAGATAAAAAATTATAAGAAAAATAATGAAAAATAAAATTAAATGTTAAAATAACCCACCATTCGCTGCTGAACTTGTCGTAAAATTCCCACCTTATAAAGTATGATTAAAAATTATTTTCATCTAGAATGGCTATGGAATAGTTCCTAATTTATGAATGCAACTATATGTTACTTAAAAAATATCAAATGTCAAGTTTGACATTAGTAGTTAAGGTGTGCGGGTTCTAATACACTTTGCATAATAGGCCCCGCCCCCTGCTTTAAAAATTATGGGGCGTGTCTGTGGTGTGTTGTGATTGATTGTGGTGGGTGTGATTAGCATAAATAAAGATGGCGTGTTGTGTGTATTTGTGCTGTGATTGGTTGTGTATAATGTGAATGGCGTCGATGGGCGTGTCTGTGTAGTGATGTTCATCCAATAAGCGTCGTGTATTAGGTAATGTGTTGTAGTCGGCCATTTTGTTGGTGGTCGCCTTGGGCGGTCGTATTATCCTGTCTGCAAAGCGTAAAAAATCCTGTCTCGACATGTAGCTGTGACTGTGTTGACCTTTGTCGGGCGCGCGAGGTAGATGGAATGTGGGTCATTGTGCGAATAATGATTATGCGAAACAAGTTTGTTTAGTGGGACCCCAGTTCGGGTGTAAGATTTGGCGGGTTTATTGGAGTTTGTTGTCCTTGCCCTTGCCAATTATATTTGTGTGGATTCGCGCGGCGCTTGTTAGATGTTAGTTTGCTTGCTAAATATTTATTGAGCCTGTTTAGATGGTAGGTTGTAAAAGTTGCCCGATTCGGGGCCCTTCTTAATTGATTATTCTAAGCGCTTAAATGGGGGGTCTTTAATTGTTTTACTAAGAAATTGGTTGTACGTTGTGGTAATAGAAGGTTCGAGTAATGGGAGAGTTAATATTTATTGATAGAAATGTGATGGTCGACATGTGCATCTTTATCGATAAACTAACCGACGGCATATTTGAGATGGGAGTTCACTCCACGCATACTATCATGTATGTTAAATTGTTGATTGAGCGAGCCGCAGGTATTCCTGTACGTCATCAGAATTTGCTATTTCGACTAAAGGAGTTGGATAATTGCATGATGCCGCACGATCTTGGCATTATTAATGATTCTTCGCTCACACTAGTGTTGTCTATGCGGACGGGCAGGACAAGACCTTAAAGATGAATGTATTTTTAGCGATATGTTTTCTGTGATTCATGACGTAGAAGGTATAAATAGTCTCTAATAATAAATCACTTCAAATGTTAACATTCGCTAGTGGTGAGGGCGTCGTAAATAGTCTTATTAATAAGCTGCCATTCGAGCTTCATATTCCTAGTTATAATTTTTGCGGACCTGGAACCCATTTGAAGAAAAGATTACTTCGGGGCGACCAAGGTGTCAATCCGTTGGACTCATATTGTAAAGAGCATGATATTGCATATTCTAGAAACAGCGATTTAAAAGAGCGGCATAAGGCCGATAAAGTTTTAGAAGAAGCAGCGTGGGAGCGAGCCAAATCCAAAGCAACACCATTTGGCGAAAAAGTTGCAGCTTGGTCAGTTGCTACAACTATGAAAGTAAAACGAAAATTAGGTCTAGGGGTTGTGCAGAATGGTAGTGACGATGGCGGTGGCGATGACCGCCGTCAGCGACGTCGCCGCCGACGCTGCCGCGGCAGGGGCATTGTAAGAAAGACAACCAAACGTGTTGCGTTTAAAGGTGGTGCCGTTAAGAAAATAAAAACTGCATTGGCTCGCAGCCGCGGCAAGGGTATTTCAAGAAAAGCAGCCAAACGTGTTGCGTTTAAAGGCGGTGTTGTTAAGAAAATCCAAACTGCATTGGCTCGCAGCAGTAAAGGCGTTAGTAGCGAGCGCGATTTGATAAAAAATTCCATTGTTGCTGCTAAACGAGTCATTAAATCGATCGGAGGAAAACGAAAAATTAAGGTACCACGAATAATACCAATCCCAGATACGAAGAAAGGCGGGATATTGCCTTTGCTACCAATTTTTGCAAGACTTTCAGCTCTCGGAAGTCTTGCAGGCGGAGTTGCTGGTGTTGCAAAGTTTATACACGATGCTTAAGCTACAAATAGGCAGTTTAAAGAAGGTGAGCGTCATAATAAACTCATGGAGATTATAGCAAAAAGCAAGAAAGGAGAAGCTCTCTATTTAAAACCGTATAAAAAAGGTGGCGCATTATATTTTAAAAAACACAAGGCGACGTCGAACAAGAATCGTCGACAGCGTCAGCAGTGACAGAAGCAGCCGTTAAAAAACTAAATAACCTGCCTCGAAGACCTTTAACCAACTTTGACTTGGAGAACTATGGGATGAAATTTATTCCCAAGTTTAGAGGGGTCTACATGCGCACGTCATTGCCCTCGAAGCCATTCTGCATAGAGCGAGGTGTTGTAAATTTGGATGACGATGAAGGTGCTGGAACTCATTGGGTGGCGTATAAGAAAGATGATAAACGAGTTCTCTACTACGACCCCTTTGGAGATTTAAGACCGCCAGTTGAAGTGTTAAAGTATTTTCGAGGCTGTAAAGTGTTCTACAATTACGAACAAGAGCAGAATTATAATACATATATCTGCGGACATTTATGCCTGAAATTTTTGGTCAAAAAGAGTGAACCGATAGTTGTTTAATTAGTCATTCGACATGATTCGGACGTTCAATATAGTAGGCAAGGGTAATATTATCTCTACAGGAGATATATTTCCTCCGATAAAATTGAATTCAAATTATACATATTCTTTGGGTTTGGTTAACTTGTATACTTGCAATACGGTGCGCAACATTTTCAGAGGAAATAATAAGTTTTATTACGATGGTGATAAGGAGATAACAATAGAAAGTGGTAGTTACGAACTGGACGAAATAGCCGATTATATAAAGGCAAAAATTAGTGATAATCGAGATGAGGCGGACGCAGCTTTTAAATTGAGAGCTAATAACAATACATTAAAGTGCGAAATTGAATCTATATATGATATAGATTTTAGCAAAACTGACAGTATTGGCCGAATGTTAGGATTTGGTAGTAGAATTTTGTCTGCAAAAACGAAACATACTTCCCACGAACACGTAGACATAATTTCGACGCCAAATATATTTATAGATACAAATATTACAAGTGGCGCGTATCGAAACAATACGTTGTGTCACAGCATTTTCGAATTTGGTATTAGCGTACCTCCAGGTTATTTTCTAGAAAAGGAGATTTCACACGTAATCTATTTCCCAGTGAATGTTAGCGAAATTAGTAATATAAGCTTAAGGTTTGTAGATTATCGCGGTAATTTAATAAACCTCTCTGAGGATACATTTAGCAGCGTTCGATTAGAACTTATACGCGAACAGTAGTAGCAGTAGCAGCAGAAATGGGTGTAGATTTTATATATAAAACAGGATATTCATATAAACCACATTCCATTCAGAAACAGCCTTGTTACCAGCAAGACGTAGCAACAAGAACAGCAACAACAGCAGGCGCATTGATAGATAGTGACGTGCGTTTTCTTCAGTCGCTGGGTTACGCAGTATTATCAAAACAAAGACGCAGTTGTTCCGCCAACGCCGTCGCCACCAACACCGAAATCGCAAACAAAATTGATAATATGGCATCGTCGATGAGAAAACGAAAAGCTATAAATTTAGAAACTAAAAAAGAAAAAATAAACTTGAAGCGCTCCAATTATAATGATGTAGATAAATTGAGTATTTTTAGAAGGCCTTATTATGATACATCAATTACTAAAGAAGATTATCATACATACCTACCTTTTACGTTGAATGCAAATCATTCGGATGCAATTAGAATTGAAATTCAGAGTTCTGATATAATAACGTCTATGTATGATAGTTACATTTGCATTAAAGGTACGTATAAGCCAAAAACTGCCGGGAAAGCGTATACTATTGTCAATAATGCAGCATATTTTTTCTTCTCCGAAATGCAATTGATTTTGGGTAGCAGTCAAGTAATAGATATTTGCAGACAGCCTGGAATAACGAGCACAATTAAAGGTATAGTGTCACATACTGCAGATGATTTGGGGCTCAGCTGCACTAGCTGGGATAAAGTAACAAACGGAGCTCAACAAGTTTTTACAAATGGACGATTTTCGTGCATTATCCCATTAAACACAATTTTCGGTTTTGCAGAAGATTATAGAAAAGCTATAGTAAATATGAGGTCTGAACTTGTATTAATACGCTCAAAGAATGATTTTAATTGTTATAAAAGTGAGATGGGGGATGCTGGAACCGATGTTGATTTTACTATAACCAAAGTTTCGTGGGAAGTTCCCCATATTACATTAGGTGATGAGTTAAAACTCAATCTAATGAATGAACTGAAGATGAATTCGTCTATTGTGATGCCATTTAGACAATGGGAATTGCACGAATTGCCTTCATTTAATAATGCAAAATCGCAAGTATGGAGAATAAAAAATTCGAATGAATTAGAAAAACCTCGATGGATGTTAGTAGCGCTGCAGCGAGACAACACGAATGTTAGAAACGAAAATCCGACTAATTTCATACACTCAAGCGTAACCGATTTAAAAGTCTATCTCAATTCTCAAGTTTTTCCCTATCAACGCATGCACCTCGATTTTGATAGTTACGTTACGGCATTTTTAAATTACAGTCGTTTCCGCGCACAGTACTACGGAAAAGAGCCTCATAAGTGTTTGCTTACTTACAGCGAGTATAAAAGTTGTCCAATTTTCGTAATAGATTGCTCCAAGCAGCAAGAATCTTTAAAAGATTCCACCGTCGATTTAAGACTAGAATTTGAATCCTCAAATAACTTTGCGGCTACAACTAAAGCTTATTGTGTAATTTTGCATGACGCCATGATGGAATACAATCCGTTTACTGAAGATGTTACGCGATACATTCATACATCCTTCTAACTATAAATTTTACGCTATTTTGAAATTCAGCTCAGAATCATGAAAATCGTTAAACAGAAATTGTCCTTGACAATTTTAGATCTTGTTCATGACCATCGCAGTTCCTTAACATCCAAACATGGTGATCTATTCCCTTCGACAATTCGCTGCATTTTTTGCGGACCTTTTAATTGCGGAAAAACTCTTACAATGATAAGTCTAATTATAAGTGCAAACGGATTACGCTTTCAAAATGTATGTATCTATTCAAAATCGCTTAATCAGCCAAAATATCAGTTCCTGCGAGAAGTGCTTAAATCTATCGAGGGTATGGGGTATTCGGAATACAATGAGAACGAAGCAATTATATCGCCAGATAAAGTTAAAGAAGATACTATATTTATTTTCGATGATATTGTGTGCGATAAACAAGACAAAATTCGAAAATTCTTTAGTATGGGTCGCCATAGCGGTACTGATGTATTTTATCTAAGTCAATCGTATGCGAGGACTCCCAAACATTTAATACGAGACAATGCAAATATGTTGGTGTTGTTTAAACAGGACGACTTGAACCTTAGGCATATTTATGACGATCATGTCGGCGCGGATATGTCCTTCCAAAAATTTAGAGATATTTGTAATGAGTGTTGGAATGGTGACGATACACACGGGTTTATTGTAATTGTCAAAGATAGTGCTCTTAATCAAGGCAGGTACCGTAAAGGATTCGATGCTTATATATGCATTGAAAATACTAAGTAATTCATTCTGGCGATAACAATGAGCAGCAGTACTGAGCTGATAAAGCTGCAGGCAGCCGACGCTGTGAAAATAGACGGATTACGCTCCGACGCTGTGAAAATAGACGGATTACGCTTTCAAAATGTATGTATCTATTCAAAATCGCTTAATCAGCCAAGATATCAGTTCCTGCGAAAAGTGTTTAAATCTAGCAAGGGTATGGGGTATTCGGAATATAATGAGAACGAAGCAATTATATCGTCAGATAAAGTTAAAGAAGATACTATATTTATTTTCGATGGTATTGTGTGCGATAAACAAGACAAAATTCGAAGCTCTTAATCAAGGCAGGTACCGTAAAGGATTCGATGCTTATATATGCATTGAAAATACTAAGTAATTCATTCTGGCGATAACAATGAGCAGCAGTACTGAGCTGCTGAAGCGGCAGGCAGCCGACGCTGCGAAAATAGTTCGAAAAAATTTTTTAGATTTTAGACGAGACAAAGCTAAAGCTGAACAGATATATCGCGATGTTCATAAGCAAATAATAGAGCCATTAAAAGGAATAGAAACTGCTGTGAAATCAACAGCTTCTACAGCTCAGCACCGCCCAAGTGTATTACATATTTCGAAGAAAGATGAATTACCAATAATTAAGTCAGAAGCCGCCGAGAGTAGCAACGTTTTTGCCGATTATGATGATGATGATGATGATGATGATGCCGATTATGGCGATATTGGTGGTGACGATGGTGAGAAGGAAGATGATGCTGATGGTGGCAGTGACGATGATGAGACCGATCCCAACAGTCGTGAAGAAATTATATTGAATAGATACCATGAATTACCTCAACAGTATGCACGTTTACTAAGTCGTAAAAATAACGAAAATGTAGATCGCTCTCGTTTTGCACTTCATTATAAACCCAAATCGAATACATGGGAAATAGGTAAATCGAAGGTGCACATTATAGGCAAAGATCTGGTAGTTAATACTAAGCGATATGCCGGCACTAAAGGATTGTACACATTACTCACTCATAAGAAATTAACCGCAGCGGAGGAAAGTGCTTTAAAACGAAATGATTTGCGCAATTACAGAGATATTATATTGCAGTCACATGCACATCGCACACAAGCCGGCAAAACTGTAAAATCGACCAACTGGAAATTTAAACGTTTTATTAAACCTTATCTAAATAAAACAGGTAGTGGCGGTTTTGGTCGTACTAAACTTTCGCGTAAAAGGACATTTAAACAGCTGAATAACAAATCCGTCGAATATGTCTTTTGGAATACGCCTAGAAAATTAGTGCAGCGGTTGCGCTTATTGGTAACAGCGAATGCTGCAGGTAACAACAGTTTGCAGAATAGAAATGAAATTATTTCAATCATTTCCGAATTGCGTGAAGAAGGTATTATTGCATAAATTATTCTGTAGTTTAGGAGCTTCACTATTACTAGCTGATCAGTTATAGAGAGCTGCGCGCAGCACACAGGATAGGCTAAAAATACTCTGAAAACATGGTAGTTGACAAATTCGGGAGAGAATATCATCCCCAACATGCTGCGGGAGATGTAAAGGTGAGGCAAGGGCCGCCTGGTGTAGGTTTCAAATTAACAGGCGACGGAGAAGATTTTGATATTAGTGGTAAAAGAATGACCAATGTTGGCGATCCGCAAGGAAATTACGACGCCGTAAATAAGAAGAGTACTTTAGTAGTTAATGATGGTGTGGATGTTATCGATGTTCGGGGAAAGAGATTAATTGGAGCTGCAGATCCGGTTGACGACTCCGATGTTTCCACTAAAAAATACGTCCGAATTGCTATTGTTGCAACCGCCAATGAAACTTTAGCAAAATGTTTGAGAGTTGCTAGCGACGACAAGTTCAGTGCAAATAATAAAGTGATCAGCGAACTAGCAAATCCTGTCGCTGGAAACAATGCGACAAATAAAAGATATGTTGATTCCAAACATGACGCGACGAAAAGAAATTGTTTAAAGTTGGATAATAAATCGCAGTTCTTCGATGCTAGAAACAAGCGGATTACATCACTTGCACAACCGACATCTGAAAGCGATGTCGCCAATAAAAAATATGTGGACGCGAAAATGTTGCAATTAAAAACGACTGTAGATAATACCAAGGATGGCGTTGTAGCTGTAATGAAGGCCTTTCCAATTTTAATTAAACGATGTAATGATTTATATAATCATTTAAATATACCGATAGCTCCTTCGACAAAAGGCGGTACAACAGCAGAAGAAACACTTGATGATATAATTAGACTATATGGCATTTTAAAACCCTAAATACCCTTCTCTCCACTTTCCCAATCTCCCTTACTGATTAGTGATGGGGCGCGCAACACTGACGATGAATAAATTATACTGTAGCGCCGACCAATTCAGACGGGCCTTCTAGATTTTTCAAAGTCGCGCGCGCGCGCCCGTATTTTCGATTCCGGTACTTGTTTTTAGTTGTGCCAATGGAAATGTATTTAATGAAAATACCTTTATTATGTGCGCTGAGTGGGGTAATAGGTTGGTCAGAAGCTTGCAAGAATCTACACGCCTACTTACCTCCCCCTAAGAAAATACTCTGCCAAAACCCATCATCATTATATCACATATGCGCAAATAAAGTAGCTGGCAGTATACACCAGCATCGACAGATGGGAAAATTACCTTTACCAACAAAGATAACAGCAGATATACGAATCAGCTGGTATGAAATACAATTCGAACTTGCACGAACTCAATTCGAACTTGCGCGAACTCGGAGGAAGGAAAACGAACTTCTGTGCGAAAAGAAGCGTCGCATCCGCCGCCGCCGCTTCGACAGACGGACCAATCGCCGCATCCACAGATCGTACGGCGGCGGCGGCGGCGGCGGCGGCGGCAGCGGCGGCAGCAGCGACAGCGATGATGTCGAATAAGAAATTGGAAGTTGTTGACGAATTACATCGTAGCGCTAGAAAAAATTTTCCTAGACTTCGCACATCCATTAAAGGATACTCTGATCTATTTCAAGCAGATTTGGCTGAATTTATACCATATGCAAGAGCAAATAAAGGTTATCGATACATTTTAATGGTGATTAATTGCTATTCAAAAGTTTTGTGGGCGAGACCATTAAAGACTAAGAATGGTAGAGAAGTTGCGAAATCTATGAAAAGTATTCTTCGCGATAGTAAAATTTCGCCATATAATTTGCAGACAGACAACGGAAAAGAGTTTTACAATAGTCATTTTAAAGAATTAATGCGTATCACATTAACCACTATTCCACATACAGTAGCATTAAAGCAGCCATCGTTGAAAGAGTTATTAGAACAATTAAAGGCAAATTATACAAATCAGTTAGTTTACGTGGAAAGTATAAGTGGATAGATGTGCTGCAAGATATAGTTACAAAATATAACGAAACTAAGCATAGGACCATTAAAATGGCTCCAAATGATGTAAAGCCTGATACTAAATTATTAGTCTATACAGATTTTTAAGTAAGATCGCCACACCACAATCCAAAGTATAAAGTTGGCAAAACATTTTTATAAAAAATTCTGCTATTCAGGTACGATTTAACTACGTAAAATTTCACGTGGAAATATCCAGCTCATTTCTACCGGTTTTGCTAAAGTTTAACGACAGCAGAAGGATGTTATGCAAAACATTTTTATAAAAAATTCTGCTATTCAGGTACGATTTAACTACGTAAAATTCCACTATTAGATCGGTCAGAACGATTTACATATAATTATGTTAATTTTACGCACGTCGTGCAAAACATTTTTTTATAGTAAAATTCCTGAATCCCTATCTTTCACTTTGTGTGCGTCGACTGGAAAATATTTGAATATCTGTTAATTAACGTCCGCCATAAGTGCGTTAGCCCCGACAAAAAGTTGTTTTGACAAAACGCTAGAAAATTCTGCGGTGGAACCGCGATCGGACTCTAGGATAATGCAATTTTCTACTAATGTTGATTGTCAGGTAATCGCTGCGAACAACATTGCACCAAGTTTCTTACTATTCTACTCATACGCTGGGTGAAGAAATAAAACACTAGCATGTGATAAATCATTTATTATTTTCATTGGTAAACATACAAAAAATGTAACATAATCTTATACAATTATATATAAAAACTTAGTCTATGGTTAGTTGCGATAATTTAACATTTAACAGATCATAATTGTTAGTATTAGAGCTAATTCTTAAGGATGACATAAATTCTATCGATAAATTTTTGTTAACATAATAAATATTAATGTCCCTTTTCAATTGCGCACATTTCATAATAAACATTACAAGTTTTTGTTTATTATACATATGTTTCGCTTTCAGGTGAACTTGGTGATTGGTATAAGATCGGAGTCGGTGGTGGAATCGAAGATTCCACATCATAAACTAGTTGATCTGGATAAAATTTTATAATTTCCAATACGGCCAGATAGCTGTATAAATCAAACTTAGATAAACGGTCAACAGCGCAAAATTTCATATGTTCTACGCAATATAATATATTGTCGCGCAAGTTATGTTTGTGGTTATTATTTGAAATTTCTAGCATACCAACAAGTTTATAAATGCACTTTCTGTAAAACAAATCCAAATTTAAATCGCGTAAGCGTTGGAAGTGATTATTGATAATGTCGCCCAAAGAATATAATTTAACAAATTCCTGCTCTTCCAATATTAGCATTTGATGGTTTACAAAAATACCTACGCATTTTTGGGTATGCTCAACCTTATATTCCAAGGCAACGCGATCGTTTACAGTGACGACGCGAACTTTTGCTTGCAAGCCAGAAAATTCACTTGCTGTACGAAAAAAATTACGAAATTGTAATTCAACATAACATGTGAATAATGCGTTCCAATCTTGTTCCCTAAATAGCACTTCTTTGTCGGCACAAAATTTTTCTACACATTCAATTTTTAACGCTGGTATAAATGCTTCTCTACTGTCATTAATGAATCCCACGGCTGCAATGTGTGTATGTGCACACCACACATTTGGTTCTTGTCCCAAATTGTACTGCGCGCTTGATATTAATGGAAATATTTGCTTTGCGTACTCTTTCTCGCTATTGCTGACTGCACTTTTTCCCCTAATATTACCATCTTGGACGAGATTGCTACAATTATCAATATTCATGACACGACAATTGCAGCGTATGTTTACTACTGAAACTACTACATAATTTAATTACGCTAAATAAATATAATTGCTGAACTACATGCGCACTCTACGCTACATGAAAAACAAAACTCCTATTGGCACAAGTCATTCACCTACACCTTTTGCAAATAATTAATATACTAACAAGGACAAGCTCCAGGCGTATTGCCTTGATCATTTGGACTTTGCACTACGCACCTGTTGGAGCCTGCAAAATCAAGTTAGTTGAACTTCGGAAAATTTACTTATGCTATTACGTCACGTACGCCCCGCTGTGCACGACTATTAGCCGAAACTCCGTATTATTCTTACCAATGGTCTATATCCGAAATAAGAGCACACTAGTGTTACTTGTATTAAAAACATGGTAATTGAAAATAGAGTAAATCCATCCCAATTATTTTCATCATTACCATTACGCAACTTATATGTATCTAGTTTCCATACTAACGAATTCCAACGGCTCTCGAGATGCATAAAATTGGAATATATATACCTAATTTTATAGAAAAGTAAAGACTTATCGGACGCAGCTTGACTACTGTTGTTAAGCAAATTTCCGCTAAACGCATATACGCGACTTTCATTTATATATATTAATTGCATAGCTATCCACTCAGATGGCCATGAACAATTCCTTTCTACATTTCCATTATTCGAAAACGCAGTGCACATGTATGCATTGTGACCGATTCCCAAGGGCCGATGGACAATTAAGAAATTATCGTTTATAGAAGCAAGAATGAAGTAAAGAACTTGCAGTCGGAACATAATGACCATTACTGAATTCTAAGCTTGTAAATGAGCCTTTTCATAATAATCGTCCCCTTTTGGTGCAGCCGCCGCCGAAACTCTTTTTTTCCGTATGCATGAAATACATTGAAATTTTTGCATCGGGACTCCATCCAATACATCTCCTGTCGCACCTTCTTTTACGTTCGGAAAATGATCCCAACAGTATTCATAATCGCAAAATTCTTTTTGTAGCCAATTAGGTAGTTTATTAAATTCTCTAGCTATATCCTTAACAAAATATTTTCTTAGACTATGTAAAGGTGTGGAAATAATTATTTCTACTGTAATACACATGGTGATTTCTTTACCGACACCACTACTACAATACAACTCAGCGAGCTTCACAAAACCTTTTACACGAATTCCAAGATTCAGTTACAAAACTCAATTTCTTTTCCAAACTATCGCGATCGCGTTTACATTCATCATATTTCGCCAACGTAAACTCACAATTAATGGCCAGACGTGTCAAATTATTTTCTAGAGAAATAGACTTAAATTGCAAATACTCCAATTCTACTTTATCGTCACCACACTCTATTTCACGTTTCCTCGTTGTAGCAGCATTACTGCCGCGACATATTGTACTACCCTCCGTAGTTAGTGGGGGCTGTATTGTCGTAGGCATACTATGACGACGAATATCATGTAATCGACTTTGTTGCAAGCGATTAAAGAAATCGGTATAATTCAGTAGCGGCACTGACTCGTTCTCAAAATTGGCCTGATTCAAATGAATATTGACCCTACTACCATCGCGACTCCTTTCTATTGTCGTAGTGCCATTAATAAAATGTTGTGAATTAAAGTGTTCTAGCCGACTCCCCTTTATCGATGCGATACTAGCACTACCAGCTGCCGCTGCTGATATTGTAGCAAAACATACGATTACACAAGACATCGCCAACATCATTACTATGCCGCTCGCTTCGAGGTTGCTTGCAGCAAGAAAATCTATCTTATAATGACTATTTTTAAATTATATTTGACCTTTAATTACCCCCTACTATTAAATTAGCTAAATATCAACCAATTTACTTGATAAATATTTGAAAGTCGTAGTAGCATAACACGCTGTGTTATTCTACTACGACTTTCTTGCCTCTACAGTCGTCAGTTCGAATCTCACAATCCTACGAATGTAAAATTCCACATTTTACTATATTTACGGACAAATAATTTATCGAAACCAGCGTAGAACCACTACCCGATTGTTGAAACTCTACCATCTTTTGTTTTAGCTCATCGACAGCAGATTCATAAATATCTCTAATATTATCGCTTAACAAAATTTTCAAATTTTTTGTATTAAAAAATTTTGTCGCTAATGAATCGGGATCCTCAGGTTTCATATAATCTCCATAAAATACAAAATTAACTTTAATTACATTCAATTTTCTTACTAATCTTCTTATACACTTTTGAATAGCTGAACACGCATCGCTAAAAAACAAATCCACATCGTCATGACCCAAATTTATTACCGCACCGGTTCGTATTCGACCTTTAAACGCACTCTCTATATTTTTCCACTGTACGCGATTACCCACAAATTTTACATTATCGCCACCGCCAACAACACCGCCAGCGCCTATTACAACAGCCTCCTGCAAACGCACCTGTTTCGCCCTCAATTCCGATAATTTTGCCTCTAAATGTCTTTTCCTACCTATCGAACCTGACGGCGAAGAACCGCCGTGTTCTCTACATTCCCGTAATAATCTTAATGTTAACCTAATACCCCCACGATTTATTTTCATTAACTCTTCCATTACTCGAACCTTCTATTACCACAACGTACAACCAATTTCTTAGTAAAACAATTAAAGACCCCCCATTTAAGCGCTTAGAATAATCAATTAAGAAGGGCCCCGAATCGGGCAACTTTTACAACCTACCATCTAAACAGGCTCAATAAATATTTAGCAAGCAAACTAACATCTAACAAGCGCCGCGCCAATCCACACAAATATAATTGCCCCCCGGGCAAGGGCAAGGACAACAAACTCCAATGAACCCGCCAAATCTTACACCCGAACTGGGGCCCCACTAAACAAACTTGTTTCGTATAATCATTATTCGCACAATGACCCACATTCCATCTACCTCGCGCGCCCGACAAAGGTCAACACAGTCACAGCTACATGTCGAAACAGGATTTTTTACGCTTTGCAGACAGGATAATACGACCGCCCAAGGCGACCACCAACAAAATGGCCGACTACAACACATTATCTAATACACGACGCTTATTGGATGAACATCACTACACAGACACGCCCATCGACGTCATTCACATTATACACAACCAATCACAGCACAGATACACACAACACGCCATCTTTATTTATGCTAATCACACCCACCACAACCAATCACAACACACCACAGACACGCCCCATAATTTTTAAAGCAGGGGGCGGGGCCTATTATGCAAAGTGTATTAGAACCCGCACACCTTAACTACTGACATTTAAAAATAAACATAGTTGTATTCATAAATTAGAAGCTAATCCATAGCCATAGTAGATAAAAATAATTTTTGATCATACTTTGCTTGAAGAACAATTACCACATGTACATCAGTGCGTTGAAAAAACTATACTGTCAACAAAAGTATAGTAAGTGGCGGTACGTAAATGTTTTAAGTGTTTGAGACAGAGATGTAGTGCATTACCAACGCTGTTTAAAATATACGTATTTGAGCATATTGGAACGGAACAGAAAATGTGTCAAACGGGGTTCTAGGAAAACACTGTCTAAATAATGTATTCTGCATTGATGATAACCTGATTGTTGCGCAAGATCCGTTATATGTTGGGAAATTTTAATCGATGGTATAATGGTATAAAAAGTGGGGCCTTTAAATAAGTATGGCATAAAATACATACACAGAAAGGAGCGACTACATCCACCGAAAAAATAAATAAATACAGAGGAGTGACTTTTATCAGTGATGGTAAAAACGATTTAGATATAAGGACCAAAGTCGGACAAGAAGGCAAGCTGTAAGTAGGTTAAATAGCGGAGCGATAAAATCACATGATACGCATGAAAGAACAATTTACAAGTTTGCAGTTCAACCCATAACAATCTACCAACTATCAAATTTCCTTAAGCTTTAAAGAAGCTTGGAGATATTTGAGCCTGAATTTAAAAGATCAAGTTCTTAAGTTGTGAAGGCAATAATTAACATTTTATAACTAAAAGTCCACTAATTTCATGTCATACCTTAGGTTAGGCGATTAAAACAAAAGCTAAATATTAACAATTTTGCACTTAATAATAATAATAATCGTTTATTCCCAAAATATACACAAAGAATGGAAAATACAGAGATTCAATATGTAAATATAATTGTAATCGGTAAATACTACAGTCGCGGCCATTACAACCGGGACAGTTTTTTTGACCTAATTTTCAAAATGCGAAAAGAAGTGCTGACTCTGACAATTCTACTTAATAAATGTCATCAAAAGTTATTATTCAGAATAAACACAATGACTTTTGAAGACATTTATTAATTAGAATTGTCAGTGTCAGCGCTTCTTTTCGCATTTTGAAAATTAGGTCAAAGAAACTGACCCGTTTTTTTTGGCCGCGACTGTATGTGCATAAAGGCTTTGTTCAAAATTATGAATGAAATATCCAAAATTAAAGTAAATAAAGGCTATTCCCTACGGTTAGGTAATTAACAACTAAAAATGTTGTGAAGCCCAAGATGTTATAAACCGTGGGGGTAGTACAACTCACCCGAAAACCAGCTAAATATTCAAAATTTTGCAATTAAAAGCTGAAAATTACTCCACACCAAAGAAGTTATAAACAGTGGATATCCCATAACCCATAAAAAAACATCTAAGTATTCCCAACGTTGCACATAAAGGCTTTGTTCAAAATTGTGAGTGCAATAACCAAAATTGTGAAACTAGAACGTTAGCAATTTAAAACCATATCTTACAGTTACAGGAAAAGAATTTGTGAAGGTTTCAAAGCTAATAAAAAATCTGCGGAATTTGTCTTATGAAGCAATAGGTTTTCTCAAATTTGAAATCTTTTAAATGTTTAAGTAAAATTTCACAATTATATAGTAGTTTCTCACTTACATTTGTTATTTGTCCCCATCCTGTAGGGAAGAAGGTGTTGTTGATGTAGGGGTCGTTGGGGTAGGTGTCCGCAGGGGTTCTTATTCCATGTCGAAAAATCTAGCAAGTAAAATTATAAAATGTCAATAGAAAATGTTTGAAGTCATTATATATTAATAAATATTAAGCAGAAATTGTTTCTAGCCATATATATCAATGAGAACTGGGGGCAATACGCAAAAGGGTTGTTTAAATTAGACAAAATGTGAATAGTTTTAAAATTCGCATTTAAACAGTTACTTCATTTTCACTACAGACTGAAAAAATAAAAATAATACAAAGGGCCGGTTGCAGAAAGCAATGTTAAGTCTGGTGTTAGCTAACATCGCGTCAAAGTGAACAAAATCGCATCAAATTTTGTTTACTAATGTATTAGTTACCATAAGCATTTCAGATTTGATTCGTTTTTGTTCACTTTGACGTCGCGTTAGCTAATACCAGACTTAACATTGCTTTCTGCAACCGGCCCAAAGTGTAATAGACATATTCCAACGAATAGCAAAACTATTTAAGTGAAATTTGAATTTGCATGGCAGGCCATGGAAACATTTTAAACAATACAAAAGTGAAATAAATTAAAACGGATGGAAACATGTTATTTAAGCTTTAAATTATAACTGAAAAGTTATGCATTTCCATTCATTGTGTAGAGGAAGCATACTGTTAAGTCCACGACAAGTTACTATCGAAAGATTAAAAAAAACTGAACCTCAGCGGGCTGTGGAAATTCAAACGTATGAATAATATGTTGGTGGCACTTTAAGTCTATGTCAAATTCGAGGTTAGTAGGTTAGGTTTTGCGTCAGTTTTGACACAAATTGACGCAAAACCTATCCTGCTCACCTTGAACCAACTTTAGATTCTCACAGGTGGCTTACTCGTAAAGTTGAAGTTTTTTTTCTATATGGCTTTTATCATTCTTTGTTATTTACTTTTATTATTTCAACAGCAAAAGTAAGCTTATAATAGGTTAAAACCAAAGTCGATTAACTTTGGCAACATTGTAAGTTATTGCTACCAACTGTTCTGACAAATAAAACAAAACACAATCATTTTACATTTGATCATAAAGATGAAATTGACAAAAACACAGTATTACTTTAGATTTTTTTTCAAATAATGTAATTTTGTTCTTCAGCCGTGCAAGTGATGTTCACGCAATAACAATAACATTTATCTGTGTATATTCACTTGCTTTTATACAGGGTGTTATGGAAATGAGTGCAAATGTTTTAACCCGTAATAGAACTCGCTAAACTGAACAACTTATACGTTTACCATTTTTTTGAAAACGCCCCCAAAACTGAGTTAAAATTCATAACAGTTTTACTCTAAAAATGCATACCCGCCAATAGAATAATATTTTAATTTAATGGCACAAAACACAAAAAAAAACATTTCTTTGATATGCAAACCAACAAAAACTGCTTAGGTACTAATAAAACCTTTAGTTCGCATCTGGTCACCAACGTACTTTATCAATAATTGAGGTAGGTAAGTTATTGACCGCATGTCTTTTGTGCAAGAACTTTGCACTTTTAATATATATTTGTGTCGTTCACCTTTAACTTAGATTTGCTTACCAAGCGGCTCGTCAAATTTAGGGAAGATAAATCATTGAAAAAATATGCGATTACATAAAAAACGATAAATAAAAAAGTTGTTCATTTTGGTGAGCTTTATCATTGGTTAAAATATTTGCATTCATTTCCACAACACCCTGTATTTCCATCGCCTACTATGCTAAGTTACGTTTTCATCTATTATTCAATTTAAATATATCAAGTGTTTGGATTCACGTTTGAAATCTGCACAAAGAGGAGCTTAATCACCTTGATATCGTTTGTGTTATCATGAACAACAATCGAATTATACACAAAAATTAAAAACTTTTAGCTGGTTGAATCTGTAGTATAAATGAAACATTTTCCAAAATTTTCACTTACAATGTGCACTAGCTTGAGTTCCTTGGTATCGTCGTTGGCGCTGGCGTGGACGCTCAGGGCGATGATGGCGATCACGACAGCGGCTCCTACCATCATGCCGATGATGAAACCCTTCTTCGGCATAAACTGCAACAAGAAGCAGATTTCCTCCTATATATAATCGAATCATCGCTTAGAACAAGTTTTTAAAAAATGCCGGAGGTTGTTTTCGCTGCTCTAGGATCAGTACCAAGGTTATCGTAGACGTTAGCATGAATAAGATAAAGCAGCAACCATCAACGAGGGCTTCTTTTGATGAGAGTGCTTGTTACGTAAGCCTATCCCAATAATTGCGTGTTTATAGAAATAATAAGATGTTATCTATAGTTATAATCACGTTTGTTTTGTAATTTATGATCTATAAGCTATTCGTGATTATTTGGGCTTGACCAAGGTAACCTGACCAGCCTGTTTCTGTGTGAATCCAACTTTTTAATATAATGTTATAGTAATTTTTTGAGGTAATGAACCATAGTTTAACCTAATTGACACACATTTTTAATTTGACAGAACATCAACATTCCTGCAAATAATTAATTAACTCTATCAAGGTTTCAAAATAAAAAAATATATAATCTGTGTTTGGAAACCTATTTATAAGTTAAAAATATAACAGCAATAATATCTATATCTAATGTTAGACGTTTTTTTGCATTTAAACCATGTAAAAATTCAATATTAAGAGTTTTTCGTAAATATGAGGCCCGAGGATTTCAAAAACATAATTTGAAGAAGTGCCTTTCTGTATGATGGTGGCTATGGTTATGGATATGGGCTACAGTCTAAAAGCTAAATCGATGTTGCTGAAATAAAAAGTTGAATAAATAACTTTTTCAAATGTTTGAAAAGATTCTCAGAAAAGCTAACAAGGTAATTTTTAAAAAAATCTAAAGTTTATACGTGAACGTATACTTTCTTATATCTGTTTATTTTTAAACTTTTGTTATAACGCTTTTTAATACATTTTCAGGAAGGTGAAGCTGTATGATTTTCAATTTAATTACTTTCAGTTAACGAAGGAAAACTGTGAAAATGCCAAAGCCAAATTCGCCGTCATAAAAACATAAACATTTGTACTTTAAAACATATTTTGGGACAATTTCTTTAATATTTAATAATGTATTTAGAGGGAAAAAGTTTTCCAGCGTTTATTTAGAGAAAGTCATTGCGAATCAGAGAATTAAACAATGGGAGTCTAAAACACAACAAAATTGCTTCTCAAGTTGAGATTTTATGCTTCAAAGTGAGATTCCCACTTTAATGGTTGGCATTTCTACTCTTAGAGATGACTTATCTAGATTAAAACAAGCTATTTCTAGTTTAAAAGGCCAAACCAAGTAAAAAATTTACAGAAGTTGCAATTTACCAACCTTCGTTACTGCATTGAGAATGAATTTTGCTAATTCAAGTCTGGCATAAAATTTGCAAAATCTGAAGAGGATAGAAGGGATCGCTTCTCCAAACAGCGCATTTCACACAAATATTAATTTAACAATTTTTCTGATAATTATAACGTTTTCCCCATTTTCCAACTTCCAAATCGCCCTGGGCCGCCAAATTTCCACCTCCCAAATTCTCTTAAAAAATGCAATTGACCAGTAGAAAGTCTCCAAACAACGCATTTCACACAAATGGTAATTTTAAAGTTTTTCTGATAATTATAACGTTTTCCCCATTTTGCAACCCCCAAATCCACCTGGGTCGCCAAATTCCCACCTCCCAAATTCTCACAAAAAATAAAATCGAGCAGTAGAAAGTCTCCAAATAGCGCATTTCACACATATTAATTTTACAATTTTTCTGTTAATTATAACGGTTTTCCCATTTTGCAACCCCTAAATCAACCTGAGCCGCAAAATTCTTAAAAACCCATAGATTCATCCACATACTGCCAAAAACAAAATTCGACATTTTTTTTCCTCCTGTTTATGGGAACATCCAATTTGCTACCAATGCACCTCAGCTCTCTACTCCTGTAACTTTGCCCTCGTGCATCGCAGACCCCAACATCAGCCAGTACGATGAGCGTTGGTTCATCCTCTTTCCAAGTAGCCTCAAATCACTTATGAATCTTTCAAAAAGTATACTGTGTAACACCACCGAACGCTTTCGTGTCCAAAAAATCGTTTTAACCCTCATATTTTCGCCCCCTCAAATCTTACATTTTCACAACCTCTCCAGAAAGTTTTCCCTTGACGAGATCTTCAAAATGACACCAACAACAGTCACCTGCGATACCTACAACTTGCAAAAATTTGCGAAAACTGCGCATTTTCCAAGCGTCACACAAATCCCTAAAAAAGCACCGTACTAACGTCACATCTCTAATTCGTTAAACATTTTCAATGTTAAAATAATTCTAACGAAGTTCAGAAAATAAGAAAAACGTAAAAGTAAAGCTACGCTTTAATACAATAATTTTAAGATACAGCAGCCAACTTTACACAAAAATATATTTAAACGGATTTGTAATAGAAACAATTGCGTTTTCACTTTTCCACATATTTTTTTGTACTTCCCTTGTTTAAAACGCGTACCTATTGTAATCGCGAAAAAATCACCTTCCGAGATTTCTCCAGATATTCACGTTTCAGGGTCCCTAGATGAAAAACAGGTTTTCTTAATTCCGTCAGTCTGTCTGTCTGTCTGTCTGTTGGCGGTATAACTCAAAAACTATATTTTGAAAGAAACAAGCAATATTTTGCATGCATATAATATGGCTACCTGGCATGAAAACAAGAACATTTCGGAAAAAATATACAGAGTGGGCACCTTAAAAAATAAAATTTTGTTTAGTTTTGCTTTACCTGAGAAATAGATACAAGTAATAATTTGCCCTTAGTTCAGGCTTTATCATTGGCGAAAATGAGACCTAACAGATATAGGGTAAACATCACAAATGGAAGAGAATAGTATGGTGTTTTATAACGCAGCAGAAGCTCGTCCAATTCAAAAACGCCCTTGGCTCAGTTATTCTAGCATCGGACAAGTTACCGGCTCCCAATATTCGCCTTGGAGGGAGGAGTTTGAATCCCAGCGGATTATATTTTTTAAAATTTTGAAATTGATCAAATTCGCGTGAGAGAAGTTCCGTGTAAACCCCTTTACATTTTTGTATGGTAGTGCTAGTGTACGTAGCTATAGATTTGTTGCTTAGGTAAATTTAGTACATAACTTAACAACAACTTAATTAGTTTGAAGTGCTAATAACACACAGTATTTAACAATTTTGGCAATCTCTACACTTTCTGAATTGAACATAGATTATTCTTGTTACCATAGAATTTCGACTTAGTCCTCCTTTATTAAGGAAAAAATTAATGGTAAAAGTCAAAATACATATACAGAGTGAGTCATAATTAGATGTAACAAATTTAATCAAATCTTCCTTAGGCCAAAACAAAGCAATTAACCTGGTACACCATAGTATCAAAATGATCCGTTAAAAAGATACCGGGTGTTAATTAAAAAAAGACCTGATGATTGGGATTCTTCTTTTAGATAATCTGCAGTTGGATTTACTAACGGCTGCTAAAGAGCTTACGTTGCAAAAGCCATACACGAAAAATCGTTCTTTTAAAAATAAAACAGGGCCCTTCAAACAATTAACGAATTTTTAAGACAGCCATTGTCTTATATTGTTTCAAAATTAAAATTGACTATCAAAATCACGCTACATGATTTTAAAAATTCGAATATTTTCTTTCAAATATAATTTTTTTTAATGAACACCCTATATATTTTTAAGGGGCGTTTTGGTACTAAGGTTATCTGCTTTGTTTTGACCTAAGGAAGCTTTGGTTATATTTTTTACACTTAATTATGACTCATCCTGTATAGGTATATCAAAACACTTGAGCCATAGTGGAGACTCTCCCGACACGTGCAGCTTTTGATTTGAGGGGATTTTTTTCTAAACAAGTTGCAGACTTCCAGCGAAGTTTTGTAATTTTGTAGTAAATCTTTAACAAGTTTTGAACAATTTTACAATTCCTAAATGCTTTAGAAATTTCCATTATACTTTCAGTTAGGTTTTTAATAAACGCTCAACAAGTTAAAGCAGTTATATTTACCAAAATTTCAATGATCTTGTAATATGTCTTTGCAAAGTTGTTACAAATTTTCAGCAAGTTTTCAGAATTTTTCAAAAATCCTGCTATAATTATAATTATGCCAGAAATTTTTGTGAGCTTGTACGTTCGCATGAAAATATTCAAGTTTGGAATTAATGTAAATGTAAATGCCTTAAGAGTGTTCAACAAATAGTAAGTAACTTTTCATGGTAAACAGTAAAATTATAGAATGTTTAAAATACATTTTTAGCGAGTTTCGGAATTTTTTAGCATTGCAATACATTTTTAGCAATTTCGCAGTGACTTTTAGAAATTTTCCAAAGAGTGTGCATGCAACATCATTTTAACAAGGCTCTAATTAATTTTCCGCTATAAGTTTTTACCAATTTCAGTAAATTTCTAGCATTTGTTTAGAACGATTGCAGCAAATCTTCATACATCTTCACTATTAAGTGTTTGTTTTGATTTTCGAAAATTTACCGCCTGGGCTGTAAAGTTGGCTGTTGATACGAAAATCGCTGCGAGTCGAACACGAGTTCTGGTTCTTTGTAGCAACAAACAACGAAACATTCCGAAAGGTAATAGTTATTTATGTATTAAGGGAATAATCAATAGATTTAAGCACGAGGGAATGTTTAAAGCGCGACGCGAAGCGGAGAGCTTTAAATTTCCCGAGAGCTATCATCGTGATTATGCACGTGGTATATACAACGTTTTATTTTATTGTGGTTCACAAAATGAACAAAATTGAAGAATTTAATATTTTGGCTACAGACTACTGCGTCATCGTTGTGCTGGCGCTGTGAATTTTTGGTTTGCTATGGATTCTATGCAGATTGTGAGTGTTGGTGTACTACGTTCTTGGTGTTTGTTATATTGATTAGCAACTTTATTTGCCCAAGGGCAATAAAAGCCATATTACGCGGCTATATAAGACCAACAAACAAGCTGCCAAATGAAATAAACATATTTTATTTTTGTCCTCTTGGTATTTTCCCATAAGTTTTATAATATTCAAGGCATAAATTCCTTGAAATTCCACATTTAATTTCTGGCTGTGCGATGTGTAAGTTTTATAATTCTGCCACTTTAAAATTTGTTTGTTTGCTTAAATGCATTTTCTCAAATTTCTTTTTCCATCATTTAACTGTAAGTTCAATAATTTTTTAAATTTACTTATTTTAGGTTCTGGTTCCCCATTGTTACCTTGTGATGGTGCTGAAGAATTATATGTAAGTAGTAAAAAAATATGTTTACGCAAGAGTCTTTTAAGCCTGATATTCGAACTTTAAAGCTAGAAAAGTATATATTTTTTGTATTATTCAACCTTAATTGCCTGACAAGTTATTTATATGATCTGATAAAGCCTTCTTTGACTTGAGATAAAACAAACAAACATTAATATTTATTTACATTTATCTCCTTATACGCAATTATACGTTAAAACGTATTTTAAAGCTAAATAACGTGTATTTCGAGAAAGCAACCATTATTTTAGAACAATGAGTCAAATTTCCCAGTTTTTATTTAGTGAAAGTCATTTGGAATCAGATAATTAAAGCATGAGAATATAAAAAACAACAAAATTGCTTCCAAAGTTAAAACCTTATGCTTAGAAGTCTTGTATTTTGATGGTTGAAATTTCTACTTTTAGAGATGGCATATCTAGATTAAAAGTTGGTATTTCTAGTTTAGATAATCACACCCTATTTGGAACTAATCATTTCTGCTTTATCTCTTTTACCACTATGCCTCAAAGCTGTCACAAAACCTGGAAATTTAATGTTTTACTTGAAATGAAGACACCTACATGTCTTTCATATTCTTAAGCATAATAATTTGACATTTTTTGATTTGCACAGGCCCCGAAGCAGACGTAACCTTCCTATTTGGATATTTCCAACTTTGCATACCAGCCTACTATGGTCGATTAAAATTCGCCGAAACTCGCGATTAATGTAAGTTGAATTTGATTTAAAAATCTTTTTTAGCATTCTTAAAAACCCCAGTCACGAATTTTTGTGAGAAAATGAAGAGAACATTTTTTAGATTCAATAATAACCGAATTTGATCAAAACATAAAATAACATGAAAACAAAATTTTAGAACTTTCTATAATAACAACAAATAGTAGATTATGCAATGAGGGAGAGAACTGCGTTATTTTGCTGAGGTACTGAGGCACTGAAGCAAAATAGCATTCTCTCCGAGTTGCATATACTATTTTTTTCACTTTGCAGGAAGATTTAAAACGAAAAGCCGTTCTTTTAAACGTCATTTATTGACATTTTAGTTACAATTATTTTTATATCAACTTTTTTAATCATTTTGATGAGTAGAATACGCTCCTGAAGTAGCGGCTAAAATTAGTAGCCTAAGGTAAATTTTAAATTTGGTGGCACTGTAATTTATTATGACAAGAGCTCGCAATTCTGTCAAATTCGAGGTTAGCAGGTTAGGTTTTGCGTCAGTTTGTGTCAAAACTGACCTGATAACCTCAAATTTGACATAATTATTCTGTCAGTCATAATGAAAACTCCCTAGGGAAATTTTTGTCTTATTTAGTCTCTAGGGAGTAAATGTTTTACTCTTGTCACAATTTTGATGCTATAGAAACCGACTTCTACTGTAGTTTGTGGTGTTGTGACTGGATGTAGTTGTTTATAATTCACTTTTCGTGATAAATACTCATAAAGTATTATCTTTTTAAAATGTTTACACCATAGTTTTCTATCAGAAATATCTTGAGGTTGGTGGGAAATACAACTGAAGTCGAATTGTCAAAAACTTGGTTTTAAAAATTAGGTGGTAGAATTTCATTGGTTGCGAAAGTTTTGAAAACAAATCAGCTTACTAAAAATTACTCAAGAAGCTAACATTTTTTTAAAATAATATAATTATAAAAGACGTCGCTATTTACTGCACAAAAAACTTTTTTGTAATTTTATGTTTTAACCGTATATTGCGATTATTATAGCGGTTTTTAACAGAAATGTTTATCTTGGGGGTTCCTAAGAATGTTGAAAAAAAAATTGAAATCAAATTCTGTATATCTTGATCACTAGGATAAATTGCGGAAATTGGCATTGTTAATCAAACTCAAAATAATACAAATATGTAGCTTAAGTTTCCTTGGAAGTCGGTATAAGCCACCGCAGTTTCAAATCATTATGATTAAAAAGAGAAAAGATGAAATACATTGAATGAACTGTTAATAATTCTGTAAGGTATTGTATTTTAGAATAAGATTTTTGGATTCTTATTCCATTGACTTTTGTCAGTGTGAGAATTCGTTCATATTTGCTTAAACGTTTATTTTAATGGCTGGTGTTCAATGGCCTAATTTATAAATGTTAGTAACAGTTAAATATTTGGTTAAAAAATTATCAAAAGCTTTATCTTTATGTTTTGGATACTAACATTTAAACTTATACAAGATGTTTGTATATCGCTAGACAGTCCGTAACTTTCTTAATAATAGAGATATCGAAAAAAAACTTGTTTTAATTATAAATGCCAGTATACAATATTGATTTACTCAGTTTAAGCTATGGCCTCCTATTTTCACCTAGTGATACACTACTTTGGTTTTTTAAATGGATCACACGGTATATTCTTAGATATTTCAACTCAGCGCTATAAGTTCTTTATGATAGCTTGTTTAAACTAACAGTTCCGAACTCATTATTTTTTAATTAAAACAAACAATTACCTAAAGTATGCCATGACTTATGGAAAATCACTAACAATCGAACAAGCAATGCAAAACAAATTATACTTGGCTCTAAAAGTTGCTCATGATCGAATTATCGCACTAAACGTACTAAAACAATTGAAAACTATGTTTTTTTTAATGGAACAATATTTTCTTATGTTTTACGTATTTTTGTTTTTTAAGCTACTTTGAAACGAAATGGCGAATATGGTACACTACTGGAAAGCCCTTTCATTGTAGTTTTCAACTGTCTAATAAAACTAATATTGTTTCATTTAAAAAAACATTATTTTCAATTGTTTTGGTACGTTTGGTGCAATAATTTCACCATGAGCAACTTTTAGAGCCAGCTGAAGTTTGTTTTGCTTTGCTTGTTCGATTGTTAGTGATTTTGCATAAGTTATGGCCTACTTTAGGTAAATTCCATTTTGTTAATTTAAAAAATAATGAGTTTCAAGATGTTAGTTTAAACATTCTATCATAAAGAATTTTTAACACTGATTTGAAATATCTAAAAAGTCGTGTCTCACTACGTAAAAATAGGAGGCCATGGCTTAAATTGATTTACGTTAATTTGTAGGTTGTATACTTGCATTTAAAACAAAAAACGTTTTTTTTATATCTTTATTATTAAGTAAGTGACCGACTGTCTAGCGATCTACAAACGCCCTGTATAGGTTCAGAGCGTTAAAAAGGAACAGCGGCATGTAAACCAGGAAATTAAAAAAAGCTTGGATAACAAGAAAACATAAAAGGAAAGTCGTTCATTGTCACGACAAGTTTAAGCAATATTACTCAGTAAACATCAAACAAATAAATTTAAACATATCATTAGTATAAAAAATTATGTTAAGCGTACGTATATAGATTGTATGCTGTTTAAATACATTTAAACGAGTACATAAGAACAACTTAATTAGTTTACACAATTACAGGCGTATCAAGACAATTCTACAAATATTTCAACCTTTCACAATTTTTTGAGTTCATCTTAAAAATAAACATAGTCATTTGAATATCTAAAATTTTATCAGTTTTAAGTGGTGCATATGATTGTTTGAATTTTGCAGGATTGTAGTACATTTTCTAGCAAGTTTGCAGGAAGTTTTCAGTAAACTTTCAGCAAGTTTGTTGCCAATTATCAGCAAGCTTGCAGCACATTTTAAGTTTTAGATGTGTAAAAACTTTTCAACGAGTTGGTAGAAACTTTTATGCAAATCTGCGAAAGTTTGGAAATAATGGCCAAAAAGCTAGCAAAAAATTTAAAGAATATACTTTGTAAATATGTTAGAGATTTCCAGAGAGTTTTTTTAAGTTTATATCCAATCTTTAACAAGTTTTTAGCAAACTACAATAATTACTTTGTTGGCACTTTTTGGAAAATATTTAGTAAATTTTTAACAAATGTTCTGTCACTCAAAAGTAACTATATTTATCAAAATCTTAATACGTTTGCATTCAATATTGTAGCACTTGCAGTTAATGTTCACACAGTATTATTGTCAACCATGCAATAATTACTGAACAAATATTTAGTTTGCGGTCAATTTCCTACAAATTTCCGCAAACTTTTAGCAAATTTACTTTTAATTTCCAGTAAGCTGGCATTAAATAGTTTAAGCTTACATCAACTTTTTAACTAGTTTACATATGCAGGAACAACAAATTCTAAGAAAGTTTGTAATTAACATTAAAATTTATTTTGTGTATGATTTTTGGCCGTGTAAAATATCCTTTATTTGATCGTGGATAACGTACGAATGCAGTTCTAGCGATTAGGTGGTAATCTGCTTTACCGGCAGACTGAATAGTTGTTTCAAACAATTCGTTTTGGTTTCGTTTGCAATAAAAGTGGCATCGTGAGTGAATTACTTTTATTTCGATTTTGGTAACGTAATGCAATTAGACGAATTTCCTCTGGCATTTTTTAGTGTCACCTGTAAGTTGCAAAACATCAGCGATTCTGCTTGCTTGGGATTCTCTCCAGACGTCACCCGGGAGCTGTAGAAACTTCAGCGATTCCTCGTGCCCCTCTGGTTTTGTGTTTGAACTTCATCGCCTGAGGGCTTCGTATTCCGTGAAGTTTGCCAGCATCCTCCGCAGCCCGTTGGGGCTATTTGATTCACCTCCTGCAGAGGCATGATGCTCTCAGATGAGCAGCGTACAACCTAATGAGTGTTAATGATATTTGTACCTCACACAATGTGAAAGAAACTAGCTGTTCTTAGTATGTAATTGTACATTTTACTATTTCAATCTAAGGTTGTTTATTAAATTGTGCTAATTACTGCCATGTTAGCGTTATTTAGGCTGGACCGTTTTAGTAAGTAACGCCTAATCAAAAATTATAAAATTTATGTACTGGTTACTATATGCAGCGTTGCTTAATCAATCTAATGCACTGTGAATACAATTAATTGTCTGATTCAGATATTGTGTTATAGTCTGCTGCGATTAAACTGAGTTTATAAGTTCTTGATCTATCTGAGCATATTTGTTGTAATTGAAAAACTTGTTAGCATTCATTATATGTGGTTATTACATCATTTAAATAACTGCACGCCGTCCCCACTGGGTCTAGCTGGTGGACCCTCAAATATACGCGATATTTGAAGTTATTTAAGGAATATATAGTTAACAAGAAGTGGCGCTAATAATATTTTCTAAATTTGTTGCAGATTTTGAACGAAGGCTTTGTAAAGTTGTAGCAAATCTTTAATTGAAGTTTACAACTTTTTCAACAATAAAAGTGCAGAAAATTTCAGCAAAATCTACAGTAAATTCTCTACAAATTTTCATTATACTTTCAGTCCGTCTCTTGCCAATTTTCAAAAATTTTTATATATTTTTTTAACAAATGTTCAACGAGTATGAAGCAACTACATTTAGCAAAATTTTAATGCTTGTATTAATTTTGTGATTTGTAACATTTCTTAACATGATTGCAGCAAATTTTCAGCAAGAACTTTTTATCAACTTTGTAGTCAATTTTCTTAGAAGTTTTAAGTAAACTTTTAGCAAGTTTTGTACTAATTTCAATAAGAAATGGGTAGTTTAAGCTTGCAGCAGGAGTTTAACAGGTTTGTATATTTCGAAAATTTTCTAGGAGTTTTTGAACCAACTTTTCTGTCAGTTTGTAGAAAAATTGTTCAAAACCTTCGAAAGTATCAACAAGTTAGCAATATCTAGATGGTGAGAGAATAAAGTACGAACGTCCTTTGACAAAACTCCTTTATTCAGGAAAAAAGTTTGACATAGTCGTTAGCATAAAAACACTAGAACAAGACAAAAATAATCCAACACATAACATGAGCAATATGGAATTTAAAAATGGTAAAAGTCAAAATACATATATATACACACACACACTTGAGCCATAGCAGTGACGATCTCTCCCAATATGCTTCCACAGAAAGCGTACTGACCGTTGTACTGCCGCGAGGCTTTAAGAAGGTGCCGTGGTAGAGTTACAAGCGAGTAGTTTGTGTGGCGTGCTTCTGTGAGTTTGAGGTGGACACCCTAGCATACGGAATGCAACAAATTTGAGGATTTGGTTTGTCTTATATAAGTCTGTTACAGATTTTCAGTGTAGTTTTGTAGTTGTGTAGCAAATCTACATGTTTTCAGCAAGTCTGCAATACATTTTCAGAAGAATTGAGTAAACCTGCAGTAAATTTTTTACGAATTTTTGTAATGCTTTCAGTTACTTTGTTTTCAATTTTCAAAAAGTTTTTGAATGTGTAGCGTACCAAGATAATTGGCCTAAAAACGCCTGTCGTGCAAGGGACTGTCATAAACTCAAACTTGACACTAAGTGCAGTTCTAAATCTCTAAACGTCAGTGCTATCTAAAACGTGAGTGATGTGTCTGTAAACGTCAGTGCTACATATGCGAACAAAAAAAATTTTTGCGAGGTGCAGTCTAGAAAGTATCTATTATGTGCGTCATCTTAAATGCCAAATGTGATTTGTGTCGTCATGCAAACAATGCAGACTAACTTGTCAAAAACAGCAGGACGAATATCACAAACGTAGAGGCACCGGACGACAAAAGAAAGGGTTGCGTAAATATCCTTGTGACCCAAATACGAACAATGACCAAGTTGGCATCGAAAGTGGACCGTGGTCACAATACAGTCACAAATTCTGGAATATGAAAGAAGCACACGCAATGGGCAGATTCCTTTTATTAGCGGAAGTCATCCCAAACTTTCGTCACAATAGGGCGAAGAATCGGCTGGACAATACTATTGTATCCGACCGAATAGCCGGCGCTTCTTCCATTTAAACACTTGTTGTAGCCTAGTTTTTCAGATCAGTTTTGCCCCAGATCAGTCTCGATCACATCACTTGCGCTTGTACGACTCGCACGCATTTTGCTGAGTCAGTAACGAAACGGGGTTACTTACAATTCGTATTTGCATTTGTGTAATATTAACGGATATGTACATGTGTGTATTTGTTTAAATAAAATTAAAGGAAGGTTATTGTTTTCCACAAACGTGTGTATTTTACTGAACTAAATTCTACAGTAAAAATTACTACGCATCAACTAAATTGACAAATGGTAACCAAAACTATTTTTAACACATGTTCAAAGAGTTTTCAGTAGTTTCTCAATAAGTTTTCAACACGTTTTTAGCAAGTTGGCAGTACATTTTTGGTAAATGTGTAAAAAAAAATTAGTTTACAACAATTTTTCGACAAAACCGCAGTCAATGTCTAGAAAATGTATAATAAAATTTTAAAACATTTTTAGTGAGTTTGGAGAAACTTTGCACATTTGTTTGTAATTCATTTACTACTGCAAGTTTTCAGTTTATTGGTAATTTTCAGCAAATTTTTAAATCATTTTCAGCCATTCTAAGCAATGTTTTCAGCAGCACAGGTTTTGATGGTTTTTTGCAATTTTTCAAAGTGTTTTTCACCACTTTTTCACCACGTTTGGTGTAAGTTTATATTAGCTTTGTTGTAAGTAAAGCATTTCCTTAAAATAGGAAAAATTTAAGAAACAGATTTATAACCTGATTTTTGGCTAATATTTACTAGAGCTTGAAAAAGGTACACGGCGACGTTTTTTATTTCTTTAATAATAATCCTATCCTAATCATTGCTGAACATAAAACCGGCTCAACTCCACATGCTCAAATAATAGTTACATTACGAGTGCGGTAGATTGTATTACACAGCTTGAGGTTTTAATTTTGAAGCACGACGCGAATCGAAGTGCTTTAGTAAAACACCGAGTAGTGTATTACATTTTTTAACGATACTAGTTTGATTATGGGCATCTTAACGAAACGAGTCTCATTAAGTGGCATGAGCAAACGTGTATTGTTTAATATTTTATCTTCGTCAATAAATTCTGGTTCAATGAATTTCCTTATAAGTATAAAAAATAATGCGGCAATTAATTCATTACCGCACTGAGTGCGGTAATGATGCTCTTAACGATACTGAAATTAATTTGGTATATAATCTATAGCAACACCGATTAAGATAAAAACACTAACTGCAAAATCGTAGTTACGGTAGATGTCAACTGTGTATGAATGTGTTGTTTACTAGTCAGGAGGACAAAAAATAACATTACAATTGAAAGTAAGCCAAGGACCCGTTATACTTAAGCACAATTACGGTTAAAAATTCGGCATTATTATAAGGTGTATGAAATTATGTCTATTGTCTCAGCGGAAGCCATTCACAATTTTTTAATACGACCCTGGCCATGGCGTTTTTTTCCAATTAAAACCGTTCGTTTACTGATTACTATACGCTTGATTTTTCACGCTTCGCCTTCGCTAATTCCATGCCGAGCGGAATTTCCTGTTTGCCCTAACAATTCTTTACATAACACAATGTATTATTCAGATTCAGACAGGCATAAATTCAGGTCGTCTTTAAATCGTCGCCCTTTTTTTTCAACCAGTGGCCGTCCTTGCTTCGGAAATGGGCCGGTTATAAATCGACTAATTGATTCACATTCTACTCACCATTTTAATTTTGAAGGATCTCATTTACATATCACGACTCGACGTTGGGGAATTTAGACCGAATCTGTGTTTTTCCAAGTAATATTTTTATCACGAGCAAGATGTCGTGAAGTAGACAATAAACTTGGCTTTAGATAACAGTTTGCGTTTAATGTAAATAACTGCTGGCGTTTTGCAAAGTTCTTAGCTAATTTCTAAATTATCCTCAGCTCTATCGTATTAATGAATCTGCTAAATGTTTTATGTACAATTTCAAAGTGAAGTTTCACTATTCATTTTCAGCAAACTTGTAGCAAATTGTCATCAAGCATACAAAAAATTCTGTAGCAGTTCTGCAGTAAAATTCTGGTAAATTTGTAGTTAACTCTTTACAGGTTTTCAGCAAGTTGCACAAACTTTTCAGTAATTCTATAGTTCAACAAATTATTAGCAAGCTGGCAGTTAATTCTCTACAGGTTTTCAGTAAGCTTTTAACAATATTCGGCAAGCTTACAGCTACTTTTTAAGAAGTTTGTAGTAAATTTTTCTTAATTAGTAAAAGTCAGTCAATAAGTTTGCAGCAACTTTTCAGCAAAGCTGTAGCTAATTCGAAGCCAAACTTATAGTAAATTTGTAGCAAACTTACTGCTGAAAATTATCAGTAAAGATTTGGCAACTTTATATCGAATTTGTAGAAAGTGTTCAACAGTTTTTCAGCAAGTCTGCAGTAAATTTGAAGCAAACTTTCAGTTAATTTACCTCAAGTTTACAGAAAAGTTTAGTAAGTTTTCAGTGCATTGTTTTAGCCAGTTTTCTATTAAATTTACAAATATTCAGTGAAATTTTATTCAATATTTACCAACTTTTTAGCAAATATTTAGTTGCAGTAAATTCTTTAACAATTTTGTAGACAATTGCAGAATGATCGATATTTTTGTAAAATTTACAACAAATTTTTGGAAAGGTTTGCAGTAAATTTCCAACACATTTGCAATAACTGTTCAATACATTTTTACCAAGTTTTTAGTCAACTATCAACAACATTCAGTAAACTTACAGTTACCTTTTAATAAGATTGTAGACAAGTTTTGTTAAACTGCTGAAAACTATTTAATGACCTGTAGCAACTTTACAACAAAATTGTAACGAATTTAAATTAAATATACCTCATTTTCATTATTATTATTATTAGTCATTTTACAAAATGTAGGATACATTATCAAGATGAGCGATTTTCAGCGAGTGTCTTACTTTCAACAAGTTTACAGTAAATTTGCAGAAAATTTGCTGCAAATTTCTAGCAAAAGTGCGGCTACTTAATAGCAAATCTTCAGCAGTTTTCGAGCAAATATATTAGTAAATCTACTGCAAATTTTGGTAAATTTTCTGAAAGCTTACAGAAAAGTTTTAGCATGTTTGTTTTTCTAAATCTTCAAAAAAAAGTTAATAACTTTTTTGTATCAACCTTGCAATGCTTTTAGCAACTTTGAAGCGCATTAATAAAATTTATAAAAATATGTTGGCGTTGATATTAAGCTTACAGTAAATTTTGGCAAATTTGTATAATATTATCAGCGAGATTGTAGCTATGTTGTTACTTGCCGAAAGCGTAAGTAACATAAGAATTTATTTTGTGTATAATTCATGGCAGTGTAAAAGATCCTTTATTGGGACACGGTCATTGTGTAAACGCAACGTTAGCGATTGGGTTGTAATCTGTATTACAGGCAACCGTCAGCAGCTGTTTAAAACAATTTCTTAGGTCTCGTTTGTGTTTCTCTGGCAAAAGTAGCGTCTTTTCGCCAGAATTCCTTGTTTGTGCTCTAAGTTTTAGCTCTTTGTTTTTGGTATTATGGAATATTATTTGTGGAAGCCTCGCTTATTATAGGACTTCTCGGCGTTTTGGCAATCGCCTGTATTTACAGGCATCTCCTGTATGGTGCAAAAAGATCAACGATTCCTCTTGCTTGGGAATTTCCCTACAGAGGTCACACGGGGGTTGTACAAACTTCTGCGATCTCATGGACTTGAGAGGGCCCTCTGCCTCAAGGAAGCCTAGTTCGAGTTTGGGCCTCATCACCGGCGGGCTTTGCTAATAGCGTTTGCTGGCGTTGACTTCTTTCGGCCGCAGCTTTTAGCCCATTTGGAGGCTATTCGTTTCACCTCCTGCAGCAGCGCGAGGCTCTCAGATAAGTAGTGCAATCTAATGATTTTTGTTAATGATATTTGTACCGCAAGCGTAGTATAAGAAGCTGTAGGTGTACTTAAGATAAATTTTACATTTTACTGTTTAAATATTAGATTGTGTATTAAATTGTGAACTGATATGATAGTGTTAATTGGAGTACACCTTTAAAATAAGTAACGCCTAATCAAAAATTATAAGATTTTCGTAGTGATTACTATATGCAGCGTTGTTTGATAAATTAAAATCACATATTTATTTCATTCCTTGGCTAATTTTGTTACTGCTACATCTGTATTTCAGATATTGTGTTATTACCTGCTGTGATTAATGTGAGTTTATAAGTTCTTGTCTTATCTGAGTATATTTGTTGAAAAACTTGTTGGCGTTCATGTTATTTGGTAATTAGATCATTTAAGAACTGCACGCGGTCTCCACTAAATCTGCTTAACGCACCCTTCAATATACTCCGGTAGCGTTGCAATATTTGAAAGTATTTAAGGAATATCTAGTTAACAAGAAGAAAAAATTTTGAGCTTCATTATGAATCATATGATTTAATGCACGACATGACTTCATGAGTTCCAAAGCCGACTAGACCACAAATTCTAATGAACACTACATTTTTGTTATATAATTTAGATTTATGTAATACAATTTCTATGAAGCATACAGATATTTAGCTGCTATTTTTTGTAATAATTACAAAAATGGTTGAATTTTGAAAGATCCGGATTTTTTCTCGATTTCAAAAAATTTACGTTATTGGTAATGTCTGTTTCTGCTTATTGTTTTAGTTTTCCATCAGATTATACATTTATAAAACTGGCAGAGGTTTCGAAAGTAAGTCGTAAAATACTACATTCAACTCTTATATGTATTTTATGGTAATAGCAATCTGTCGTTCTTATTTTATTTTTTAATTTAATCCTATTATTAGTGATTAGTAGTGTAAATTTGCGAGGATCCTGAATATCTTATTTTTACACGTTTTAGTTTAAAAGCTGGCGCGCCTTTGTTTGTAGCAGAAGCATAAATTTATACTAATTTAAAAACTGCTTACAGTTTGAGTCTGAAAAGCTAGTTTTGCTGATTCAAAATGTTGTTATTATTGACAATTTTTATTTCCTATTTAATTTTAGTATTTGTTTCAGATGCCTCAAGGCACTTCTAAACTAAAAAAGCTTGTTAGGAACACAAGCTGTGTTATAATTTCAAAAATTAAGTTTAAGCACGGGGTGTTCCTTTTAATAAAAATTCAGCAGCCACTCGCATTTACCTACATAAGTCTTTTAATAATTACCAAACTGGTTTAAGTTTGAAAAATAATTGTTAAATATTCCTAAACATAGAAATGGGATTTAAGACGACCCGGTCCACTTCAGATCTAACATTATTATAGCAATTTCTGTTTGTGCCTATAGTATACGCAGCATTGAATCGCCCTAGTGCTGTTAAGTCTATATTGTTACGTTTTACGTTCTGGGCTATTAAAAATTATATGCCGCTTCTGTTTTAAGCATTAATTTACAACGATTTATCTTAATCTATTTACACAACACAAGAACTATTAAGGCGGAACACACATTATTTATAAACTAACAGGATTATTTCTAACAATAGATATACTTTATTTATTTACACGCGATTTTAACATTAATGATTTATATGGCTATATTTATTTGTTATACACCCGCTATTTATCTCGCTAGATTTATGTACACACGGGTTTATTTATATGGCAGCTTCTTCCAAGCTGGAGTCAGCACTCGGACTTCCACTTCGACTTCGACTGTCCTCTTATTTCCTTTTCGCGTATTTATATATGCTCCGGGTGAGTCATTCGGAAGCGTCGAGACCTTGCTCGATCCTCCCCGCAACGCTGACGTGTTCGCGCATGAGTCACCAAGGTAGTTTCTCGAAAGGTGTGACTCATCCGTCCTCACGTGAACCGGCTCAAGGTCGTGACACTGCCCCCGCCTTAGGTCGTTCTCGAATGCTCGGGACGCTGAGTCATATGTTTGCAATGGCCTGATCCCAAAGTCGTTACAATATGAATTCTCGATTTCTTTTCATTTAGGTCACCGAGTTCATTGTACAAAAAATTATATTCCGATAAGCTGTTCTTTAAAAATATTAAACTAATTTGAAGTACGAGAGCCAGTTTTTGATGTTATATATTCCTCATCATAACACTTAAGAGGATCATGTACATTTCAGCACTTTCATGTTAGTATTTTTGATACGAATTATATTTTTGGATATTATTTTTCTATCATTACTTCGTAGTGGTTTAATAAAGAATTTAAATTTAGATAAACACCGATCTTTCCATTTCCTAAAATTGTCCTTCTTAACAATACTAGTAATTGGCTTTGCGTAAATGTTAAAATTATTCGAAATTACAATATTAACATAAGCAATATTATTTTTGGAGCCTTTAGAAATAAGAACTCTTCTTTTTCTATAAGTTAACCTACAAACAAAATTAATTTGCAAAATGTGAGAATGAATCAAAATATTGCTTAATCTGAATCTGTGTGTATTTATCTAACTTATTTAATGTTTTCTCACATATTTTGTACTGAATTTTTCTAGTAAACTATGTTATCCTACAATGTTTGGCAATTTCAACACATCTTAGTTACAACAGTATCTCGGATAAGCAATGAAAAAGTTATAAAACTCTAATTCTGATGAAAATAATTGTAAGAATTATTAAAATAAGTCAAATAAAACATTAAATACGTATTTTTTCTTTTTCTAAATTTGATTATAAGTTTATGATTAATCGATCATTAATTCAAATGTTTTAAAATTTTGCATTAAGTAAATGAGATGGTATATGCACATGCGTATTTCTAACATTATTGTCTATTTTTACAAAATAGGGTGCATATATATACAGGGTGTTTGTGGATCGCTAGACAGCTCATAACTTCGGTAGTCATAGAGATATCGAAAAAAACTTTTTTTTGTTTTAAATTCCAGTACACAATCTACAAATTGACGTAAACCAATTTAAGCCATGGCCTCCTATTTTTGCGCAGTAATAAACGACTTTGGTTTTTTAAATGGAACACCTTGTACAGGATGTCCCACATTCGTGGGTGACCATTGGGATCTTGGAAACCGTAAGAGATACGAAAAAGTTTAAATTATGTCAAAGTTGAGCATTTTGATGTAATTTTTCCCTCGAAATATTTAAAAAATATAAAACATGATAGATGCTCATTCTTGGAATTACGCGTTTTTTCAAAAATTAAAATAAAAAATCCAGGTTCGTATTTAAAAAAAATGAAGTTGATGATGGTAGCTGGAAGCACCAGCGTGTAGTGCAGGCAAAGTGACCATGAACACGTTAAATTGGTTTCGCATTATCTCTTTAAATAAAGTCAGGAGCAAGAAAAAACGAATTTTAAAAATTTCGGTTTTGGTCGAATATCTTCGGAAATACTCGGAATTTTTAGAATTTCAAAACGGCGTTTTAATAAGCTCTAAAATGCTCAACTTTGCCATAATTTAAACTTCTTCGTATCTCTTACGGTTTGCAAAATCCCAATGGTCACTCACGAATTTGGGACACCCTGTATAATTTTAGCGATTTGCAATCAGCGCTAAAGGTGCTTTATGATAGCATTCTTAAATTTAAATGTAGGAACTTTTCAAAAATGAAAAAAAAATGTGTATAGCCAAAGTAAGCCATTAATCCTGCAAAATCACTAATAATTGAACAAAAAATGCAAAACCAACTACACTTGGTTCTAAAAATTAGGCATAACAGAATTGTAGCACCAAACGTACTAAAACAATAAAAACTGTGTTTTTTTAAATGGAATAATATGAGTTTTATTACCAATAACATTTATTTTTAAATGGTTTTACGTAATTTTGATTTTTAAAAGCTACTTCTAAACGAAATGGAAAATATGGTATACCGTTGGAAAACCCTTTTATTGCAGTTTTCAACTGTTTAATGAAACTCATACTGATCCATTTAAAAAACATAGTTTTCAATTGTTTTAGTACGTTTGGCGCTATAGCTCGGTCATGAGACATTTTTAGAGCCAAGTGGAGTTTGTTTTGCATTTCTTGTTAGATTGTAAGTGATTTTGCTTAATTCATGGCCTACTTCGGCTAAAACAAATTTTTTAATTTTGAAAAATAATAAGTTCCAAAATTTAAAATTAAGAATGCTATCATAAAGCACCTTTAGCGCTGATTTCAAATATCTAAAAATATACAGGGTGTTCCATTTAAAAATCCAAATTTGTGTACCACTACGTAAAAATAGGAGGTCATGGCTTAATTTCGTTTAAGTTAATTTGTAGGCTGTATAATGGCATTTAAAACAAAAGAAAGTTCTTTTCGATATCTCTATTATTAACGAAGTTAAGAGCTGTCTAGTGATCTACAAACACCGTGTATATACTTTGGTAATAATGAGTTACATATATTCGGATATCTATGTAATAAGTCACGTGTATTTTATGACCTATACAGGCTGTTAATTAAGTACGTAGACAAACTTTAAGGAATGATTCCTTGACCAATTCTAAGATTAAAAGTTTAGTTCACACAGGACCTAAACGGCTTCGTTTTCAAAATACAGGATGTTGAAGCTTAAACAAAAATATATTATTTTCAAAAATTTGGAAAACGGCTAAAGGTATTCTAATAAAACTTGGTGTAGGTTAGTATTTCATAAAGTGGCATTGTTCGGTCAAAATAAATTTAATTTATTTCCACCAGCATTGGGGCCACCTCAGTTACCTTATTTTAGAAAAATCTGGTGCTCCACTGTTTTTATTCAAAAGTTTTATAGCTATTGTTATTCAATAATATTTTTTTAAAACTTCTTTAAACTATATTTTTAAAACGAAACCGTTTAGGTCCCATTAACGTCAAATGAACTAAATTGCTATTACAGATTTTTCCGTTTTTCTTGAAAAATGTTTATTCTATCAAAAAAATAAGAGATACATCTTTTGCATAGTTTCAATGGATGAAGCTAAAAAGCTTGTCGTATTGGCTAAAAAACAATGGCGTACCAGATTTTTCTAAATACGGTAACCGATGCACGCCACCGGTGAAAATAAATTAAATTTATTTTGACCAAACAATACCACTTTATGAAATACTAACCTACACCAAGTTTCATTAGAATAGCTCTATGCGTTTTTCAGATAAAAAAAAATTTGGTTAAACTTAACATCCTGTATCTTGAAAACAAAGCCCGTTAGGTCCCAAGTTTGTATGAACTTTTTATCTTAGAATTGATCAAGGAATCACCCCTTAGAGTTTGTCTACGTACTTAATTAACACCCTGTATGGTTCAACGTATGTTGGGTAAAATATTTTTTTTTAAATTCTTAGCTACCAGTGGCAGTAATATTAAGTAAATGCGTAAAGCAATCGATTAATTTAAAAATGTGCCAATTAAGTTATTTTTAAATAAATACGAGGGGCACTAGATTAATAATTCACCTAGCCATGAAAACAAATTAATATTACAGCAAACGTATCGCAATAATACTGATGTGCAAAACTTTATCCATATATGGCATATCACCTACCGAAGCGTAATAAAATTCTTAACTTTGAAAGATCACTGACCAAAAATTATACATGAAAGGATGCTGCAGTATCTGGTGAGAACAGACCAAGCTTGTATCAAATAAAATACTGATCAAAACAGTTTCGTTTCGGTCGTCAATCAAAAGGCAATCTTAAGACTAAGACAGCCGAAAATGGAACGAATCCTAAAATGTGCATGTCGATGGTTCTTGATAAAATTGAAGTTTTAGATAGAAGAGATCGCTGTGGCCTTGAGGAGATCCGAACCAAGCGCCTTATATATTTTGCTTGGAAAGCTTGAAATGAGGGAAGTGTCAGCCAATGCCGTGCACTCCTTGCACCCTCGCTTAAGACGCCCCTAATTAGATGTATGGGTAGGGAGCGCTAAACTAACCTACTTGCAAGTGACATTAAGGATGATATTGTTTTAACTTAAGTACTTTGGTGCCACAGGAACGTTACTTTAAAATTGATTTGTATAAAAAAACATTAGTTTTTTCGACATAGAAGTATTTGAAGACCACGCCCACAAAATTGCTCTTGAACATAAATGCAAATCATACATGTCATTTCGAAATTGGAAAATTCGTTACGTCGAGAGATTTTAACAATAAGAGAACCTACTTGCAGATAGTAGTTTCAGGGGAATATATGATGTCTTAAATGACACATTCCCGCTTAATCACAAATTGTTAAAAATAACTTAAAATAGCTTTATTTCAATACAAAGCAAGTACACATTTTTTATGTGAAATTAAAATATTTATTGAACGTTCGTACCTGCGTTACCCTAAACGTGGCGGTAAAAAGATTTCACGCTTAATGTCAAGTGGGAGTAGGTTAGCAAACCTAATTTCAATTACATAAAGTTTGATAAAATTAACGAAATCGTATTATGCCAAGTTTATACTCAATTGAATACGAAGTTTTTCAGTTATAAAGACCATTCAAAAATAAAAAAAAATATGTTGTATATTTTATGAAGGCATATTTGCTCTAGCGGTCGATTTTGATAAGAAAAAAACCTTTGTAGGAGAAGAGAACCATTAATATTATATTCTCCAGTATTAATGGTGATGTGATACCTTAAAACTTTTAGCTTAAAAAAATTGTTTATCTCATTATGACTCACTATGTTTAAATTTATAGAAACAACTTTTTACATAATTTCACGTTTTTTTCCTTTCATTAAAGTTCCTGTTTATATTATAAGGTGTAAATAAAGTAGTTCAAGGTTTGACTTATGCATGTGTTTATCAATGTATATACAACTTAGAAGAGTTAATCAATTTAATTACAACTGCTTTAATTAATATTGACTTGAAATCGATTAAACATTTTGTACCATATTTAAGGAAATAATTTATACGACATATAAGCGTGCCATACAAAGTTTTATTCAACAATTCAATAAATATCTAAAAACATAAATTTTGTATTGACAGCTGTGAAAAGTCATAGTGGCAAATTGGAAAGTACCGAGAGATTATAGTTATTTACTATACAAGTGGGATAACAGCATCATTAATATACGTGTGTGTAAGTTACCAACGAGTGCGTAGCAGGAGTTATGTAAGCACACAAGTGTATTAATGATGCATTATCACACATGTATTGTACAAAATTTTATCTACGACTGCCTAAAATTGAGAAAAGTGCATTAAGCGAAATGTCAGATCTGTCATTTTCAAAAATATTTTAGTAGGCAAATGTCATTATGTCATTCATTTGACACTATTTCAGTTACGTAATGAAGTCATTACACAACTCAGTTGCGTAATGAAACCATTACATAACTGAGTGGTGTAATGAGCTTCATTACCTAACTGAAATAGTGTCAAATGAGTGACGTAATGCGTTACTTATCCCACTGGAGTAGATAAAATACATTTATAACTAGCTGTATCCCGCGGCGCATGCTGCATTTAAACTTTTGCACGTTAGTGTGAGATGCGCGCAGATTTCTGCTACGAATGCCACCCGAACTTGTATCAGGCGGCGCTCTCAAAAAATCGAATTTGTACTAAGTCGACCTATGGTAGCCTTGTTTGTAGGGAGCGTTTAAACGGAGCTTTTGGGCTCATTCAACAAGGCAAGAATAAATCCTCATTATTATTAAACGAAATGTACTTGTGTTCGTAGTTTTAAAAAATACAACCAATAAACATAATACGTTATTGTTTTCTGTGATAATATCGCTATTAAAAGTAATGGGAAGCTTGTTGACAAAAACCCGAAAATAGTAAACCGTTGAATGTAGCCTTGGTACTTTTGTAGATTTAACACGGCATTTAAGAGGTATTTAGTGTATTGTCAGTCTATGCCAAATCCGAGGTTAGTAGGTTAGGTTTTGTTCCTTATTTGACACAGACTGACGCAAAACTTAACCTGCAAATCTCGAATTTTACATAGCTTGTCAGTGCTAGCAACAATACAGTAGTGAGTAACCTGGTTTTTATCGCACTAGTGGGTTATGGGCCACTTTAGAGGTCTAAAATCGATCTAGTAATAACCTTAGAAAGTGTTGAATAATACCTATTAACATATCTAAGAATATTATGACGTTATGAGTATCATAACTGTCGCAGATGTTGTTTTGAAATCCGAGTTCGTAGAGCGACTCTTTTAAGACATCTAAGGCTGTTATGATACTCATAACATCCGTAGTTTGTTCAATAGTTTATCGGTTTCAGTATGGATGGTTGCCATGTACGGTAAAGGAATATTACCGTACAGATACAGTACTTTTAATATGGTAATTATTGCCATGTATGGTAAAGGAATATTACCGTACAGATGCAGTTGTTTTAGTATGGTAATGATTGCCATGTACGGTAAAAGGAATATTACCGTACAGATACAGTTATGACTTAGTTACCAGCCTACTTTTGTATATGTAAACAAAGGCTTAATATCCTGGAATTGGTAATTAGTTATTTACATGACAAGTTTAGTAAATTAGCCTTTAAGAGCGAGCCGGATAATTTGCAGGGTGAACGACGTAGGAATGAGCCATGTAATCCGGTGAGTCCCAAGAAAGGCTAATTACAAGCGAGTCGTGTACAATGCTTTATATCCTCTTGCTGAAAATAATAAAATTAATATTAGTGAGTAATAAAGGATGTGTTTATTAGAAAACAAGGTACTTGTAAAGTCGCGATGCCAACATTTTATAGGCACCGTGCCTGTAAAGACTCATTTACAGAGTCAGTCCAGACGACAGTAAACGACCTTTTAACAAGTCAAGAGGAAATAATAGTTATTTATGTATTAAGCGCATAATCAATAGATTAGAGCACGAGGAAATGATTAAAGCGCGACGCGAAGCGGAGAGCTTTACATTTACCGAGAGTTATAATCGTGATTAGGCACGTGGTATAATTATACAACGCTTAATTTTGTTTTGGTTCTCAAAATGGACAAAATTCGAGGATTCAGAATTTTGGCTTCAGACCACTGCGTCATCGCTGTGCTGGCGCTGTTAATTTTAGTTGTGCGCTATGGCTTCTATGCAAATTGTTGGTGTTGCTATACTACATTGTTGGTGCTTGTTATACTACTTAGCAACTCTATATGCCCTAGGACCATAAAAGCCATTTTATGCTCGCTATCGAGGGCCAATAAACCAGATTATGGTTCAAAAATTAAATGAAAATATAAACTTGTGCAAAGATCTACACCACGACCTGCTAAATTGTTTGACAAACGCCACTTTATACGAGCTGGGCATATGTGAAGGTTAGCAATTCTCCGCAGAGCGCTGTATACCTACGAGCGAGAATTTCAAATTTTCAATGTAACATCACTTACTACGTTGAACGCCTTGTAAGTAAATTCGTATTTACTCTTGTCTTTCTGGGGTAATAACGTGTCGTACGTTTTATTAGCTGCTGAACGAATATCTGGCCGAGTACCGTTAATCGATTCGTCACTAGAATCACTCATTTTTAACTATTATTGACATTTTACCTTGCCCATAACCACGGCCTGCTGAATTATTTGACAAACGTTACACACGTTTGCCACACACAATTCAGCAGGTCGTGCCCACAACGAAGCAAACAATAAATGAAAGTTGTCTAAGTAACCACGACTAACGTGGTTTATGATTGGTCGATTTCATATCCTCCCGTGTGTGAATATGAAATAATATTCGTTCAGTTAGCTACAATTGCCTATTTATCCATTCTATGGATTGCGAAGAAAATGGAATGTTTACATATGGGAGTAAAAAACTCGAGTTGTACAGTGTATTTTTTCTACTACCTATTAATGGAAAAAAATGGAAAAGTCAAAAAAATATTCAACGTTGATTAATAAGATATCCTGCAACAAAATCACGTTTGCCACACACCATTCAGCAAGGCGTGCACATAACAAAAATAAATGAAAGTTGCCTAGGTAATCACGACTAACGTGGTTTGTGATAGGTGTATTTCATATTTCCCCGTGTGTGGATATAAAATCATATTCGTTTAGCTTTAGTTAACTACAATTGCCTACTTATCCATTCTGTGGATTGTGAAGAAAACATAATTTTTTATTATAGGTACCTGCATCAGAATCGCCGTTTAAAGCACGCCTGAGCGTGCGAATACAGGCGATTAAAGCTCGCCGAGCTTTAAAGGTTGTCAAGGAAACGACTGAATGCAACAGCGGACATGGACGCGACAAAAATGTAAATAATTCTCGTAACTATAGTAGCAATATTATTATGCCCTCTCGATTTATCACGACAAAATTTATTTCTAAGTTTTTAGTGCGTAATTTATTTCCAGTATTGGAGGTATAATAAAAAATAACGTAAAGTATTCGTGGATAACTGGTCTTTAAAACACTTGCTCTATTTCGAGCACTCCGGCTACGCCGTCGTGCTCGAAAACTCGCGCGTGTCTTAAAGACCTTGTTATCCACTCATACTTTAATATACTATTACATGCGGGAGTAGAAAAAATCATTTTTAAAACACGTATTTATCTTGACAGCCGCTGCCATTTAAATGTCATCGTGGTTAAACAACCACGTCCGTCACTTTTACGTTTGTCACACAATTTAGCAGGCCGTGATCTATACAAATACAAACCATAGCAATTTCACGTTTGAAACCAAATATTTACAATTGTTGCTGACAATTCTGCAATATTTGACAACTTGTTTCATAATTAACTGCAGTAACTGACTATATTCTACAGGGTGTTTCAAAACTGCAATTAACAAATATCGTTATTCTGCATAAAAGAGATAAAAAAAAATAAACTCTGATAAACATGTATCCTAAAATCATTAATTTCAAAGATATCCTTGATCAAAGAATTAAAGATAGCAATGCGTTTTTCAAACGTGGATTGGTGTTTTGTTCCAACACATGTTTTTTGTTTACATACAGTATGTGGGCGTTGTTCTATAGTAAAAAGTAGAAAAATAATAAGCATGCTTTCCAAAATAAATTATTTCAAGTTTTTTTACAGTAAAATTTATAGTAACTGTTCGAAGTAATATCTTTCTTCTGAGTCATTCATAATAATTTTTACAGTTGTAAGTAAAACAAGATAATTAAAACAAAACACCAGCCTACTAAATCTAAACGTTTTAATTCTTTAATCCAGAATATCTTTGAAATGAATGATTTTAGAACATATGTTTATTAGAGTTTTTCTCTTATATTTTGATGCAGAATAACGCCCTTATATTTGTTTTGTGCAATTTTGAAACACCCTGTGTAATTAAGTTACAATGTGAATTAAAATCAGTTCTTTTAATAGAGGGTCTTAAGTCAAACAGTATCGCTTGTAAACCGTTGATCATTTTCAATATAGAAATATAGATTTGAGAAATGTTAGTAAATACATTATTGATCAGCAGCTCTTTTAGGTATAATTATGTGCAAAAATACAATAAAAAAGTAAAATACTAACCTTGCAGCAAAATTTCGAAATATCTAAAGTTAGAATTGACGAAAACACCATCTTAAGTAGTTAAACATCACAACCCTATCTATAGTTATGTAAAAAGTCAATAATAAATTATATGATTGGGGGTATTTCAAAAACCAGGTTTGAAACAACCAAGAGTGAAATATGGGTTAGAAAATGAAAAAACCGCCCACTTCCAAGAAGCCAGCAACTTAACCAAGAACGCCCTCAGGCTCAAAGCGTCAGCGATTACGTAACAAAGCGCGATTAGCCTGCGGTTTGCAAATCTGACTTAAGTATGATAACAAAATCAGCTTTTCTTACTGTTTTTCGAACTTGGTTCTCCTGCACACAAATAAACAAAACGTACAAGCGCCACCAGAACGCGTCCACGCACTTTCAGCACGCGACTGCATAAAAGCCCGAACAGGTTCTGAATTTTAGTTCAACGTGGAATTCAAGGTAATTTAATGTTGTAGATCCTAGGTCAATCATGGCTAAACCATGGAACGGATACATCTCGGCTTTTCATTGTCGGGCGAAGAAGAGCCACCTGCAGGTCGGGTTGGAGCGACGTTGGGCAGTTTTTGGAGGCGCATTGATTAGAAGTGGTGGCTTAAATGAGCTTTTTTATATTTTCAGAGTTAGAAGTAATGGAATTAAAATGCCGATTAGATATTTAATCGCGACAATAGATAAAACTTTTGGTTTGCTGGTAAATAATGAAAAATATGAATAATATTTGCGTGTTGGACTGACTAGTCAACTCACTTGTCATCTGTAAAAAACTGACCAATAAAAATACAAGATTTGACGTCTTTGAGTCAACAAAAATGAACTATATTGACAATTTTCACTAGTGAAAATAATCGACAATTTTTACCAGTGGTTTTAATCAACAACTTTTTGAAGTAATTAAAAGTTACAACATATACTAACAACAACACTTATTTATTAAATGAAAAGGTACAACCCAATTTCAGGATAAACAAATTTTGAAAAAATGGTTTCAGTTCGAATACTACTCATGGTATTATAAGTGACAATTTATATTAACCTCACTTTCACAGCAACAAAAGTTTGTGTTAATGATTACTACAGGGAAAAAATTTAAAGTAACTTTGAATATCTCAAATTACATTGACCTCTTCATTGTTACCATGGCAGCTTCTCCAACGTCAAAATGAACCCTTTCCGAATTCTTCAAAGTGCAAAATAGAAAAAAGCATACCAAAAAATAGTGGCTCTAGAAATACCGTTATTCAATTGTTTTTCACATAACTCCATTATCTTCATATGAGTGTCTGCCTTATCTTCTTCATCGATACCGAAAATTCTCAGGCTATTTCGTCTGGAATACTGTTCTAGTTCTTCGATTTTCGTATTCGCATTATATAATTTTGTTTCCAAATCGCGAACTCTACCATCATACATTTTTAAAGTGGCTTCAAATTGCGCAGTAACCTTTGCTTACTGTCTCCTATAACTGTAAGTAGTTTTTTCGATTGTAAAATTTTTCAACTACGTTGTGGATAAGTGCATCGTCTTCTGTCTTAGATCTGAGTGCTCAATCTTCGCCTCCCATTGTGTACCAGGTTGAAATAATTATTTAAACAACTTGCACAACTACTCGCAGCAACGGTTCATACGAGAATGTCTGAATATGTATCTGAAGGTATTGTTTAAATTGCTCCTGCTCTACAGTGACTGGAGAGTTTAAATTGGAACTAAATATTAAGGTAGAGCAGGAAAGCATCTCGAAATGTTATAGAATGGTCTGAAGATATCTTAAAATTGTGCAAATAAGAGCAAAATGTTACACATCAATCTGAAAAATTGTTGCAAATTTGAACATAATGTTATAAAAATAACTTGAAAATATCGTTCAATGGTATAAAATATCTTAAAATTAGTACAAAATGTTAACATATACGTATCATGAAAATATCTTTAAAAGTTATAAAATGGTCTGGAAATATCTTGAAATTACGAAAATTATAACAAAATGTTAAATAGTCTGAAAAAATGTTGAAATGTTAGAAAATGGTCTGAAAATATCGTGCAATGATATAAAACTAACTCTTTTTCTTTATGGTCATACACAGGCACTTTTGTACAAAGTACACACAAATCTTAAACTGCAGCTAATCCAAATTCGCACCCTGACAGCAGCCAAGATTGGATCTTGCATGAGACGCTCGTATTTTGCGTCCATTGTTTGAATATTTATAGAAACACCGATAAACTGAGAATCTCAATACCAGGCCCATGCGCCTAAGCACCTGTGGCTATATTGGAGTTTGGCTTTATATTGTTATAAAATGATCTAAAAATATCTTAAAATTGTTCAAATTCGAACAAAATGTTAACATAGGTACTGAAAGTATCTTTAAATGGTATAAAATGATCTGAAAGTATCTTGAAATTTGAACAAAGTGTTATAAAACAACCTGAAAATATCTTGAGATTGTTATAATTCAGACGAAATGGTAAGATAGACAGTGAAAGTATCTTGAAATGTTGTAAAATGGTCTAAAAATATCTTGAAATGGTTGATATTAGAACAAAATAACTTGAAACTATTTTGAAATTGCTTGAATTATAATGAAATGACATAGAATACATCCTGGTAGTATCTTGAAATGTTATAAAATTGTCTGAAAATATCTTGAAATTATGAAAATTAGAGTAAAATGTTATACAATAGTCTGAAAATATTTTGAAATTGCTTGAAACAAAACCAAATGACACAACATGGAGTCTAAAAATATCTTGAAATGTTAGAAAATGGTCTTAAAATATCTTGCACTTGTATAAAATGGTTTTAAAATATCTTGAAATTGTTAAAATTAGGACAAAATATTTTCTTAGATTATGAAAGTATATTGTATGTATTATTGCTAACCCCTTGTTACAAATGTTATAAAATGGCTTGAAAATATTTTGAAATTGATCAAATTATTAGAAGAAAATATTGACGTAGGACTTGAAAGTATCTTGATAAGTTATAAAATGGTCTGAAAGTCTCTTGAAATTGTTTAAATTAAAACGAAATGTTACAGCCTGATTATATCTTGAAATTACGAAAATTATAACAAAATGTTAAATAGTCTGAAAAAATGTTGAAATGTTAGTAAATGGTTTGAAAATATCGTGCAATGATATAAAACTAACTCTTTTTCTTTATGGTCATACACAGGCATTTTTGTACAAAGTACACACAAATCTTAAACTGCAGCTAACCCAAATTCGCACCCTGACGGCAGCCAAGATTGGATCTTGCATGAGACGCTCGTATTTTGGGTCCATTGTTTGAATATTTATAGAAACACCGATAAACTGAGAATCTCAATATCAGGCCCATGCGCCTAAGCACATGTGGCTATATTGGAGTTTGGCCTTGTATATAAAATGATCTAAAAATATGTTAAAATTGTTCAAATTCGAACAAAATGTTAACATAGGTACTGAAAGTATCTTTAAATGGTATAAAATGATCTGAAAGTATCTTGAAATTTGAACAAAGTGTTATAAAACAACCTGAAAATATCTTGAGATTGTTATAATTCAGACGAAATGGTAAGATAGACAGTGAAAGTATCTTGAAATGTTGTAAAATGGTCTAAAAATATCTTGAAATGGTTGATATTAGAACAAAATAACTTGAAACTATTTTGAAATTGCTTGAATTATACTGAAATGACATAAAATACATCCTGGTAGTATCTTGAAATGTTATAAAATGGTCTGGAAATATCTTGAAATTATGAAAATTAGAGTAAAATGTTATACAATAGTCTGAAAATATTTTGAAATTGCTTGAAACAAAACCAAATGACACAACATGGAGTCTACAAATATCTTGAAATGTTAGAAAATGGTCTTAAAATATCTTGCACTTGTATAAAATGGTTTTAAAATATCTTGAAATTGTTCAAATTAGGACAAAATATTTTCTTAGATCATGAAAGTATATTGTATGTATTATTGCTAACCCCTTGTTACAAATGTTATAAAATGGCTTGAAAATATTTTGAAATTGATCAAATTATTAGAAGAAAGTATTGACGTAGGACCTGAAAGTATCTTGATAAGTTATAAAATGGTCTGAAAGTATCTTGAAATTTTTTAAATTAAAACGAAATGATACAGCCTGATTATATCTTGAAATTATTATGAAATTTAAAGAGTCATTGGGCAGTGGTTAACCAACTTAATGCACATTTTCAGTGGACAAATTGAAAGGCACCTGCAAGGCGGCATTTGTGAGGTAGAGTACACAAATGGAGTCGTCAGAAGAACGAAAAACGAAGGAGTAGAAGAAATTTCCCACCCAGATGGCACCACTGTAACTATAAACGCAGACGACGAAAGAATTCTACATTTACCAAATGGTCAAAAAGAAGTACACACAAAAGAACATAATGTAAAGTAACTTTTGAATCTCTCAAATTGCATTGACCTCTTCACTGTTACCATGGCAGCTTCTCCAACGTCAAAATGAACCCTTTCCGAATTCTTCAAAGTGCAAAATAGAAAAATGCATACCAAAAAATAGGGGCTCTCGAAATACCGTTAACTCTTTATGTTACTTTGGAGACAATTCACATCATTCTTCATCGACAGGAAACATAAACTAGTGCAAAATGCCACTATTTCAAATAATCTTTGTGAACGGCTTTAAATATAAAGAACATCAACTTGTGAGACTATAAGGAAAGTGTAAGCAACACCATCTGGAATAGTGCAGTGAAAATGCTCAAAAAATCTGGCGTGAAACACACACACAACATCCTTTTACAGTGCTAGTCCAGTAAATAGAGACCAAAAGAGAGGGGGGGGGGGTTACCTTACAAAAGGTCCGGTAGTTCTAAATGTTTGATATGTGGTCTATGATGGTTAGTAAGTGTTTAAAATGCAAAATGCGCTTATATCCTCTTTTTGGTGCATTTTAGCTAGAAAAGAGCTCAATTAAATGTTGTAGAGAATAAAATTTCCTGCAATTTAGGTTTTAAATTTTTCTACGACTGATAGTTACGGAGATATGTACTTTTAAAAAAAATTAAAAATTGCACTTTCCGGAAATTTGTCAAACTTCCAACTTTAGGACGCTGTAATTCAGTTATAGCCTATTCAGCCATCGCCACAGACCAAGCATCCGAAGATGCTGACAAGTTAATAGTTGCCACAGCTAAATGCCTCTCCTGCGGTCAAAAATGTCTACCTCAAAACACCAGCTAGAGGGAAACAGCCAGACGCAATCTACTCCTTCTGCACCTACAAGTACAACTCCAAAGGCTGTATCTTACTCCTGCACGCAATATCGGACTGCGTCACCACTTCAAACATTTTTGGGTTTGGAAAGAATAAATTCTGCCAACTTTTTAGGAAAAACCCATCATTGCTGGGGGACCCTGCTGCTGGAAAATCTTGGTATCCCTGTATGGTGGCAGTAGAGAACAGTCGTTGAGCTCCCTTCGCCACAGCAAATTCAAGACCAGTACCACCAAGCTCAATCTGGCTAAACTACCTCCGACCACTAACGCAGGACATTTCCACTTCTTGAGGACATACCACCAGGCCATGGAGTGGATGGGGATTGTCAAAGACCCGATCGAGTGGGGCTAGTGTAGAAGAGCTCGAGGACTGGAGCCCATCGGGATGAGACGCTGCTCCCCTAAACCTGCTCAAAACCATCTCATGCAGAGGCACAACTGGCTGTATGGGGGCGTGCGGCTGTAGAAAGGCGAGCCTCAATTGTTCCGCCCTTTGCAAATTTTGTGCTGGCCAAGAATGTGATAACAGGAATAAGGTCATCGTCGACGACGAAGACGACCCCGATCTAGTAAATTTGCTATTTGACGAAAATGAAGACCCCGAATTCATTACTCACCCCCTACGAAACAAGAAAAGCGCATGTAAATTTGTTTTCTTTTCAGTTTTCAGTTCAATTACTACCGATTTTTGTATGATCATTACTGCCTTTTGTTCTTATTTTGTTTAAATAAATGCATTTTTAAAATCACCAGTAGGTATTCAAGTGAAATAGTACCTGCCTCATGAAATTTTACTTTCTACAACATTGAGTACAACTCTTTTGTAGCTAAGATGCACCAAAAAGAATATATAAGCGAAAATCTGAAGAAAGTGCCGATTTTTTTCGGTTTTTTAAGATGGCGGCGGGAGCGCAGGGGGGAGAAATTGTGCATTTTGCATTTTAAACACTTACTAACCATTCTAGACAACATATCAAAAATTTAGAACTACCGGACCTTTTGTCCTCTTAGAGGAAGACCACAAAAAAGATGGACAGGCGACATTAAACAAATAGCAGGAAAAAACTGGATTCAAACTGCCCAAAATAGAGACACATGGAGAAAACTTGAAGAGGCCTTTATTCAACAGTGGATAGACCAAGGCTGATGATGATGATGATGATGGACCTTTTGTAAGGTAACCCCCCTCTATTCACTGGACTATGATCTTATAATTAGCCAAAAATTTGATTTTTAATTTTTAAGCCTTTGTCAAAAATTTTCAAAAATTACAAATTTCACAGAAACCATAAATAGAGAGTTAGTTGAAAAGACAAATTTTCTCTAAAATGTTAAGCCGAATTCAAAAATGTAATAATATACCGGGTAATCTATTTAAAATAGTAGGAGTTAATAAAAAAACAAATAAATTCATTTTAGAGGAATTCAACTGGAAAATCGCCTATCTTACATCAATACACATGAAAAATGTGACGTTTAAAAAAATCGTTAGAGCCGTTTTAAAAAAAATCGAACCAAACTATAAAATCACAAGAGTAAACACCATCTTTCGGTTATGCGATTTTCTGCAAAAGCTACTATGAAGTTTTAACGCCATACCGCTTTTCAATTTTTTGGGTTCAGGGGACTCGAAAACGTAAAGATCTGTTGAAAACTCAATTTCGCATTTTTGGGGTGCATACAATGCTTCTTTTATTGTAAAAGGAAGTAAAAATACTGCAAATAATATAACAAAACCGCTTTACATTTCTAATTTATTGACCCATTTTATATGCCTTTCGCGAATGACGTACCTATAATAGCCGACTCTGAAGGTGTTACGATATAAAATGAGTTTTTGACACTTCGTGGTTCGAAGGTACCTATGGCTCTCGTCACTTTCTGGAAATTGCACTGCTTGCCCTAAATCACCCATAAACAGGCTAAAACCACGGCTGAAACGCTCAGTGAGATGGGCGGGGTTCTTTTTAACTTGACGAAACTTTAGAAGCAAGCGTGACCTCATATACAGGATGCTGACAAAAAGGTGTATTTGGTTTTTAAAGAGGGCGCTACGAACGTCGGATATAAAGCCCCCTTTTGAAGAAGTTTGAAGTCCAAAAGGGGTTGGTGAATGATTGCTTCGGTGCTCCCCGAAGTCGACTGCCACAGCGCTGGGACTTACCTGTCGCTCGCAGGTGTTGGCCAGGGTCCGCTGTACAATCACTATACATAGGTTGCCGCTAGTGGCAAGAGCACACCGAAACACAACAAATATATAAACAAAATGACAGTTAAAAAAAACACATAGATAACATTAAACAAATGGGGTATATTGATCTCCAATTAATGCAAATATAGGTAAAACTACCTGTTTCCGAGTATTTAAGGGCCAAAGTGTTGATAAGTATGCGTATCTAAATTAAACTAAAATCCCAGCCGCGTCGCCAAAACAACCTGACGCGCTGGTATCGTTACAATTACAGGGAGCGAAACCGGTCAATCTTGGTTAGCGGGTGGGTATACCTAAAGGGTTCAAATTTACACCCACCTATCTAACGACAGCGTAATATCTATGAAAATGCAAAGCATGCACGTGCTTGACGTGGCGCACCGGCTATAAATTACTACTTCTAATGCCATCCCTGGGTCGAACCGGGCTAGACCGGTACAAATACGGCACATAAAAACAATGCGTAGGCGCAAACTGGTCCTAAGCGCTCACTGATCAACTCGCGTGGTAGTAAGTCACCGATCGACGGTCTGCGATCTTACTTCATACACACAAAATATGATTACAACATTTATAGTACCTACGTAGCTTCCCCGTCGCCAGCGTGGCCGAGCAGTTAGGGCGTCAGGCTGCGGTGCCACGGTACGGAGTTCGACCTCCACTTCTGGCAACTGGCGGGCGGCCCACCCAGTCACTTTAAAAATTGAGTACCAAAACTACAGTTGTGGAAGTAGGGAAAGTAAGGCAGTCGTCGAAGGCGTGATGCTAACCACATCACCCAGTACCCCGTTAAAGTGTGCCAGATGACTGGGTTTCGAAAAGAGATATTTCGGCGACCCTGACTCGCCTTATCTCAGGCCATGTTCCTACATGGAATTAAGTGCCCCTTTACGTAGCGTCCTCTGGAGTGATGTCCCACACGCAGCTGGAGGTCGAGCAAGAGCACCTAGGCTTCGAAACAGGGGTTGTTCCGGGTTGCAGGAAGACTACAGAACGCACTGGGCAAAAGAAGGGCTCGGGACTTCAAAAATGGTAGAATGAGGCGATCTCCCACGGAATCCTTGTCTGAGCAAGCGGGCAATCGTGGTACACAACCAGGATTTATGAATTGCACTTAAAACTCATCCATTTGGTTCCTCGTAAGATCATCCGTTCAAAGACGTTATTTCTAAAGCCATTAGGTCACACACCAGACGAACAGAAGAACCAAAAGGGCCCACAGTGGGGGAGGGGGTCGGGTTCACACAACACTCACTTACGTTATTTATGCTGTGGCTGTGCGTAAGCAAAACCAACGCCTGCCGGAAGCGGCAGAGAAGGGGGGGGGGGGGAATTTTAAACGCGCCTAAAAACCTGTCGCCACAACACCAAATGTCTGCAGAACTCCGCTTCTACAGAGATAATGAGGTAAAAAACTCTGTCGTACGTATTCGACTATTCTCACTGGCACAACTCTGTCTTTCTATACAGGAATTGCGGCTGGCTCGTAGACAGCACGTTTTCCTCGCTACCGCTTAAAACCTGCCAGGCTCGCACAAGTCTAGAAGACGACGCGGGATTTCTCGACTGTTTCTAACAAAGTCTGAAAATAGGTTTTATTTGAATTGAACAATACATGACGTCATCGAAAGTGCGACCCAAACGTCAACATAGATGGTTCAGGTAAATACAAGAAAGGAATTCTAATAGGTTTTTGTGATTTAAAGCATCATAAAGCTGCTGCAGCGCATTGTTTTACACCATCCTCAAGTTTTAGTGCCACTGTTTTTCTTTTTAAAAATAAGTAGGCAATAAAACAATTCTAATCCACTAGCGCTTCTGACTAATACAAATTTGTAACTAGTAAAAGTTGGATTTTTTATTGTAGAAACTACTAAATTTCGGTAAATTTATCAACTAACAAACAATAGAGGGATTTATTAGCATTTTTTAAATAATAACAAACAAAAACAACTATAGAAATTACAGAAAAAGTAATTTATTCTGAGTAGACAGAAACAGTAATAACTAAAGTTAAACTATAACAATATTGTTCAAAATGCCCCCCTTGAACTTCAACACAAGCTTGAGCTCTGTGCAAGAGTAAATTTCGAACGCTTTCAAAAACATTATGATTTTGTTGAATATCTCGACATGCATCCTGAACACGTTGTCACTGTTCCTATACAGTCTACACTATTAACGTCTCTTCCATACACAGCATTTTTAATTGTACCCCAAATGAAGAAGTTCATTATGTTCAAATCTGGCGAACGAGAACTCCGTGCAACTGCACTACCGCTTCCTATCCATTTATTTGGATAATTTTGGTTCGACCAATTTTGTACCGTTACGGCGGAATGTGCTGGCGCGCCGTCCAACAAGAACCACATTTTTTAAGTACGGCAAGCGGAACATTCGCGAGAAGTTCGAGTAAGTTATTTTATAGAAAATCTAAATAGTTTTCTCCTGATAGTCTTGGAGGTAACAGATAAGGTCCAACTAAACGCATACCACAAATGCCTACTCAAACATTTCTTTTTATGTGGGGGGTTTTCCTGTTCCCAAGTATGATAATTGTGGTAGTTAGTTATACCATATATCTAGAAACCGTAGCCTCATCAGTAAATAAAACGTTCTGTATACATTCGGCATCATTTTTGTTTTGTTCTAAAAGCGACTCACAAAACTCTACTCTGCTACTCGTATAATCAGCAGGTTCCAAAACCTGTACACGTTGAAGATGATAAGGATGCAGTAGATTTTCGTGCCTAGATATACCAACGTACAGAAGTTGATTTGAATGATTTACGCGGCCAAAAGTCGAATTTCGAAAGTAGTAACGTAATTGACTAAAATCTAAAACATGTTTGAGTTAGGAAGAAGAAGAATAAGATAGTTGTTAGGTACTAGTCTGTTAAGACTCCCGATTCCCGCTAAAAATCTATCTTCAATTCCGCATTCCGCTCCCGCGTATCGCAGTATAATTTAAGCCATCGGGCATATTTCCCTAATTATCTAACGGTTTGACGTACTTGCAGGCCAGGTACCGACATCTGTGGCATAAAGTACCCTAAATAAGCAGTTGCTTCAATACCGAGGCGAACGCTGTAACGCATTATCACAGCATAGAAATCCCGCTAAGTGACTTAACAAATCGCTTGCAGATGGAGTTTGCGTTCAGTCCTCAAGTTAAAAGGCGAAGCCGTGTATATCAGATTTCGGCGCCGGTCAGGCGAACGATATGTACGGGGAAGCCCCGCGTTTTAATGTGCTTACGTTTTGGGTGTGGCAATTCAGCACTTCGAATAATAAATTTTATGTGCACCTGAGTGAGATGCCCAACGATGGAAAGTTTTACGCATGATGCAAATATCAAATTAACGCTGCGTCAAGCGCGTTCCCCCCCGCTATCGCACGGATGTGCAAGTTAACTTAAGAACAAAGAACAACCCCTTTAGTTCTTAGGGGCGTGTTGTACCCTCGGACTTGTGTGTAGTTACAAGTGCTTTTCGTTCCTTAAAGTTTCAAGTACCGGTGTGTACATTTCCTCGCTCATGTTAGCGGATTTGCGACAGGAACGAACACAAAGCATCAATATACAGGGTGAGCAGTTGTGAGTTATCGTTTGACTCCACCCTGCTACTTCTCCGAAGGATCTTACTGCCACAATCCCCCGAGTAATCTGGTCAACCGTCCCTATCTGCCTTTCAACCCCTGCCGCATCTAAGCTGTTATCGCAACCCTCTTCTGCACGAGAGCATCGTCAGAGCGTTGAATCTCCAGGTCGAGATTTCCCGGCATTAGCACTTCAACAACCCAGTTGTTTGGAGCCCTAGCGATGACGTAAGGTATTGTACTAGCATGTATAAACAGTGAATTGCGTATAATACAGTGGCGTGCAAAGCTCCGGAACTCTCAAGTTGTCGTATATGTTATTTGTGGGCCGTGGCCTAATTGCCGACCCGTTATTTACTTTCAAGCATTGCAAATATAAGCCTTCAGCATAAGTTTATGGGAGCCTGGCTCCGGGAATGGTAGTGAGCCATTTGGCGAATTAAATAAACGTATTCCGGGACCTAGGTGACCATTACTTTTAGTGGACGTGCCGCTCCCTTGGCTTTCAGCCTTTATTGTGTTGTATTTGTTTACTAACCCCCATTTGTAGCATTTGCTACCTGAACACTTGCCTTCGGGCCTGAACTAGTATGGTAATAGATTACCCATTTTTAATTTGCGTATTGCTTTTCATTTCAATTATCTGTGTATTATTGTGACTGACAAGAATTGACTTTCTTGCGGCGTTGTGTATGTATTCCTTTGTACAGGGCCTAAGCAACTGGAGAAAGGACACCAAAAAGGTAGGTGTAAAAGCCAGTGCCGTGGGAACACCCCTTGGAGTACAACGCAACGTCACTGCGATTGGTTTTCGACTTTTGACAGGTCGTCAGTTATTTATCAATCTTAACATCTTCCAAAGCTCGTGGCGCCCCTTAGCTTTGTCTTAATAATCCAATATCGACACCCCGTCGTGGCATTCCGCCCCGAACCGCATGCTAAACCTGTGAACCCCCCTCGCGACTGAGTTCTGGCCGAAGCATTTGGGCTGTGGGGTACGTGCAGGGGCGAACACTGCTACGAGCATCCCATGGGGTCTTAATGAGCAATTTATCGTGTAACAAGTTCTGAAAATCATGCAGTACTGTACAATTTGTACGCCGGAAAGTACTTCTTTACACGACTTTTCCGAAAAATTTTTCTTTACGTGGCTGTTTTGGAACATTGACTTTTTGATTGCTTTGCAATATTTGTTGATCGTGGTTACTAAGGGAATTAACTACAAATACCTCTAGATTTTTAGGAAGGTATAATGCTTGTTTGTTATTACAATATTTCAGAATTCAAGTAAAATGAAGAAGAAAAGTTGGCTAAAATAAAAAATGTTATACATAACTCATGCGGAAACGCCCTTTACAGGACTTGTAGGCTTTCAGGCTTCGCCTTCGGCAAGGGCCTGAAATGTGCTTACGCGTCCTGTAAAAATACTTTTTCCGGACTTGTTGAAATTGCCAAGCTGCCCCAAAAATCAAGTTATTTATATGTTAATAAATACCCAAGTTAATTAAAAGTGTTGTTTAATTAAGTGATTGTGCCCTGGGTTACTTGTGGAAGTTTTTCCTTGCATTGGGTTTCCGCATATGTAAAATACGAGGCGTTAAAGCAATCCAGTGGAAACTGTGGTGTTTTGGGATATTCTAAGGAGGTCCAGCCAAGCTTATATGTACAAAATTTGACGGCCCAGCTTCATTGGAAGCGGTTCCAGAGGTATCCGAGAGCATCAGCCGTTTAACAAGTGGGTTCCAGCCTTGCTAACTACAGGCGAACAACAACGAGTGGCCCGTAGCATCGGAAAAGTTCGAGCGAGGGGCAGGTAGCCTTATTTTTAACGGAGAAGCAATCAGAAGGTCAGATTTGCCTCCTAAAAGTGTTAGTTTTGTGAATGTGCTTTCTTAGCTTCTTTTAACGCGTGACTTCTGGTTCGTGGAGTAGGTAGGAGTGTTTTGTTTATGACGCGGAATAATTACGTTTGATTATGATCGCATAGCAACAGCTTTAATTGCTTGGACATCGACAAATAAATTAAAATTGTCAGTTTGTTTCAGTATCCTCGAAGCAAGAAAACCATTTTGGTTTTACAATTAAATGGTATTTTAAAGTAGGACTTTAAATAGTAATTCATAGCCAAACGTAGTTAATTAGTAATGATAGCAAAAGCAAGTTTATATTCGTTTTTTTTTGTAAATTAGATGTAGCGACCTAACCCTGGGACGAGAGCAAATTAGGTCCCGGGTAGTGTAGCTTGAACAAGCGTCCACGTACGATCAGTAGAGTTAAGCAACGCTCTCTCTGGTCGGAAACTGGATGGAGTTTTACGGCTGCTTCTCTCGGCTCGTGGTACTGCTGCCAAGAAAATAGTTGGTCCCGGATGTCGTAATAACATCATGACAGTTGTTACTGGGGTTGGAAGTCTTCATAAAATGTACAGCGACGCTAATGATTGGACTAACGGCTGTTGGCTGAGTACGAAATAGATAATATAAATAAATAAATAAATAAATAAATTAGAATTCGACATTTAAACATTATTACAGTATAACCGGGCAAATTACAAAAAGTGTGGTAGTTAGAGCTGTTTAACTTATTCAAATAATTAAAAAACATATTCAAAGATTTATTATACCCATTAGGGCATCACAATATACAGGGTGTCCCCGAAAGGTCTGTACAAAATAATAACACATATTTCTGAGGCCAAAATAGGACGATTTAACTTAACTTACCTCTATTCAAAGTTGCTTCGTTTAGCCGCTAGAGGGCTTTAAAAATGATTAACTTTTTAAAAATTTGTAACCCCCTGTATAATCATTACCAATTTTTTTTTCTGAATAGTTACTTTAATATAGAAGCTATTTTCTCTCTTACAACACTTTAGTTGGGTAAACGGTTTAGCCACAAAAAATATTTTCTGTAGATTACTGGTACAAACGCATGGAGAGAAAATGAATAAAATCTATCACAGATTTTTCGACTTACTTAAAAAAAATTAAAAAGCTAATCATTTTTGAAGACCTCTAGCGGCTAAACGAAGTAACCTTGAATAGAGGTAAGTTGGGTTAAATTGTTCTATTTTGGCCTCAGAAATATGTGTTATTATCTTGTACAGACCTTTCGTGGACACCCTGTATAGTTTCCAATTGTATAATCCGTGTACTTATAACTTTTGTATCGTTTATTAGTTTTTGTAACATTTCTCATTTTTTTTTAACTGGGAGATTGCCAAAAAGCTTTATAAAATTTATCAAAAGCAAATGAATGAGCGTCTTGTTGCTATTTTATTTTATGATTTACTTTAGCAACTTCGCCATTTCGTTTTCTGAGTTTTTGTTCTTATCGACCTTTCATCATGTCTCTTTTTCATGTCGTCTACTAAAAAACTAATGGTGGGTGGTACCCTTTTCCTCAATTTTTTGTTGATTTCTTTTCTTGAGCCAGAGCCGCGTTTCGTTTCTCATTTTGAGACTGATTTTATAGATATTTGTTAGAAGCAATAAAACGCAGTAGTCTTCTCCACGTACATTTATTAAAAAGGCGACATGTTTCGAAGCCAAACTGGCTTCATCTTCAGGCCAAAATGATCATCTACAGAGGCATATGGTTAACAATAGTGTACAATGTAAAGAGAATAACTTACTGGTTAAAAACAGGTGATATTTGTTGATAAACTAACTAATTCTTTGTGTAACCTTTTGTATTTTATTATACACCAATTGAGCCACATGTCGTTTGATCTATGGTGAGATATAAACCTTACAAAGTGTTGAAAGAAAATCCATTGGTCTTCCTGTTTGCAGCGTTGCACAGGTGCTTCTATGATAATTTGGATTTATTCTACTCACTTTTGTTCATTATAGTGCAGTTTTTATAATGTTGAAATAACACTCTTTCAACTTTTTTCCTAAAAATATTGTAAATTTAATTTCGCTGTTCTTCAAACGCCCATCAGTCTGTTCTATTATCTTTAATATAATCTTTTTGTACTATTACATCCCTGTATCGTTGCTATTTATATAAAAACGTTCAACAGCACATAGCTGTTGTTACCCTGGAAAGTGCGATGAGTGCTAAGAGCTAAGTTTGTTTTTACTTAGGCGCCTTTGGTTTTTCTCTTCTTCTTCGTTCGTAGAGTCTAAAACTACACAAAGTTTTCTTTGTCATTTTCCATTCTTTACTCTTAATGTGAGCTAGTACTTTGTTGCACCAATCCTATGAATCGAAGAAAAGCAAAGTTGGCAAAGGATAGTGTAACTCAATTCTTCACAAGAAAACTACTGAAATAAAGAATAACTATAACTCATTTTCTATTATAAAATATTACATAAGCTTGCATACCATAAGATTGTATATCCAAATTTTCAGTGAAGAACACGTTTGGGCACGTATATTTGACACGAAAGCAGCTTTAGTCTTGATCTTTGGCAAACTTCTGCAATCGCAATCGATCATTTAGAAGTCACATCAAACCGTTCGTCCCACTTGCGAGCTTTGATATAAGTAGTACCTACTGAACAATTTCCTCAATTTTAGAAATACTTATGTTATAGTTCTAATACCTGAATGCCTGTAAAATTTACTTCAAAACTAGATTATGTTGCCATAACTATACCGTTTGCAATATTGAAAGACAACAGGCAAAAAATAAAATAATCAGTTAGTGGCCCTAACATTTACCTATTATATTGTCAACTAGCAGTCCAGTGAGACAAATGTTTCATTTAATAAAACAAAAAAGACCATTTTGCAAATAGAACGCGTATTCACCACAGGTACGTATATGACGTCATTGTTGGTAGCAAACTACCAATCGCATTCGCCTTGATAAAATTTGCCTAGAATCTAACCTAAAAAGTTCGGATTAGGATAATTACGATAATAATTAGTGTTAGAGACTGAAATTCGGTTCCTGACCCGGCATGACCATTGCAAACATATAACTTTAATAATTTTTTTCTCTATCTCTTACGGTTTGGCTGCTGAAACAGCGTCCCGGACGGACGGACGGACGGAAGAGTCTATTATATATATGGATTATTTGAATAAAAATTGTTAACTGAGAAGAAGCTCTTTGGCCATGTGGTTGCTCTATTCAAAATAGGAATAGAGCCCTTTCCAACACTTAATTAATCTATACAATGTTAAAGCAAGTAGAAATATTTTGCACAGTGTGCTCCGACATTCAAATGGAACGGAGTATGATTCGGTTTATAGTTTTATAGAGTGAAGCTTAAAAATCGCGAAATGCACTTGCCTAGTCACAGTTACCAACTAAGAAGGGTTGCTCCATGGGATTATACGGTAAACCGTGTGAGGTATGATTTTTTTGGAAAGGGTTATGTCTGTCCATTTGAAATATACCAAGAAATATGGCCAAAGATCCCGTAAATAAATTCAGAAGTAACGATATTATTATGGTAAAATTGGAGAATTCGTACAGTCACCATCACCACGAAAAGCTTTAGATTCCATTGTGGACTACCTCAATTATATATGCTAGATAAAACCTTAAAAAGTAGCAACACTTACAAAGTTTGAAAGCTGCAATAACGTGGGCATACATAAAGATAAACATCGTGTTTATGATTCATTATTCATATGATAACCGAGCACCTATCTGATTTATAGTTCATGGCAAAACTTTATAACTTAATTTTTTATTAAAACTTTAAACTTCAATTCTTTCGTATATTTATCATTGTTACAATTAAAATTGTTTGCGTCTTCTGAAAAATTGATGCTTTTAGATAGGAGCAATTGCTCGAGATATGCTAAATGCCAGCCGCGGCGTGTCTATATAATTTAAAATTCGCGCTTCCGGATCGCAGCGCTCCGTGCGGCGGCGTCTGTTTACTAGAAACAACGAAACGTCGTTTCGAATAACTTCATTTCCATTTATATTGCCAAAATTCCAGGATTTTGAGTGTTAATATGGAGAAGGACAGCGGAAAAGTGTACCGTCGCAAGGGTAAGTCATTGGGGATATGCGCTTCACTTCTGGAGCGCTTTCACGACCGCCAGCTAAAATGGCGTCTACGAAAACGTGCTGTCTGCTTGCCCACGCATGAAATTTAACAACTATTTTGCAATTCCAGTGACTTTTACGGAGAACAACCCGCAAAAGCCAAAGTCGGCAGACTCGCAGCGCAAGGAGGGACAGCGGCCCCGTAGCCGCAGTGTCTACACCACTAACTCCTACCTCAGTGAGGACACCAACATCCGCGACTTGAAGCCCTATGAGGGGGCGCAGTGGCTGCCCAGAATCGTCCCGAGCAAAACTTACTATGTGGACGATTACACAGTAAGCGTCTAGTTTTACGATTTAATAGGGATCCTAGATATATTTGACTATTTGTGTTATGACATAGAGGTTAGAAAACTGTCAGTTTTTAAGCGATTTTTAGCTTTTCATATTGGTAGCATTGAAGGTTTTTTTAAATGCCCACATGGGCAAACAGAGAAACTGACAGCTTCATTCCTAATGATCTGACATGTATATATAAGAACCACTCCCTCTTTGTGTTTAGTACAAGTTGTTATCTCAAACGATTTCTATTAGGATATCTGGCACGAGGATGGTGCCATTGGGGGAGGCTGCTCCATCTCACCACAGGGCATCATTTCCCTGCGCCTTCATGACCGAGTTCGCGTGGACATTTCGCTGGACAAGGCTGTGAGGGTAATGAACTACAAGAGCGGCATCGTCCTGGCCCTCAGCCCCACAGGCAGCTCCGCTGCTTTGCTACATCCTAACGGAAGGGTCTACCAGTATGGTTCCCGGGTGGAAATTCTTGCTCATGATGCTGGCGGCAACAACAAGTGAGTTACATTATGAGGTCTTAGCACAGTTTCAAGTTTGTAAGATAGTTTCCCATCGAATTGTTTCAATTTAATTTTGCCATCCTTGGTGTTCAGAAACCACTGCCTGTTGCAAAGGCAGGTTGCTTTCTTAGTCTGAAGGGATGCGTGGTTTGTTTTCATAACTTTACTTTTAGCAACCATTTACTATGGTGCACTTAATTTTAAATTAAAGACGCCAGGAGCAAGTTTTTTTATTTTGCCCCGGATTCTAGCAACTTTACTATGAATAAAAACCGAACAAACTATACATATATTTTTCAAATTAGAATTAACAACTCTAACTAAAAACGTTATTTCAGTTAAGTGTTATATCATGACAACAATGCAGCTTTACCTATTTATTAATTCTATATAAATAATTATTACTAATTAAGCAATACTGCCAGTTCAGCTGTGTTGTGGGATTAACAATTTCTTCCAAAATGTAATACAAAGAATTTTTCTGTTATTCTTTTTCTACTTAGGAAGTGTTTTTTAATAATGTAACATGGATTTAATTTGCTGTTTTACAACGCCCTGTGTTCAACTCCTATTTGCGTAGTTGACTGACAAAAAATTACAATTCCTGCAAACTACAGTGAAAGCCAAAATGATTTGTTCATTTTTAATTAGCAATAACACTATAATTACTTTAAATACATAAATAATTCGATAAATTAGTCGATTGGGAAATATCTGATGCAGGACTTCTATACTTATCCCTGCAGTATGACAGGTCGCCCCGTCTTGTTGACAACTGTAAAAATATCTCCAAAGCCTCCTCTTTCAATTGTCATCAATAGATTAGCGATAGGTAAAATATATATTTAGTTGTTGCTAATTAAAAATAAACAATTCATTTTGGCTTTCACTGTACAACAGTATTATTAATGTCGAACCTGGACACAAATCTTCTGATATACCTCAGTGCTTCCGATGTCTGTTATTTGGTCATACCAGAAATTATTGCAATTAACCCCACATTGTGTCAAATGCAAACAAAACCATTATTATAAGGACTGTACCAAAATCTAACAAGCATCAATGCTCCCAACAGCAAATCACAGACATTTTAAATTTTTTTAGAAATTTAGGAACCCATCGCACCATATAAAAACACGGGGGCACGATCGAGTTCTTAATATTATTCTTAAAAAATTATTATGTATATTTACTAGACTAAACAAAGAACGAAGTACTAACAACAGTATACCAGTCTCCCAATTCGGATATAGACTGAAGTATTCGACAAGAATTGCAACAGTTATCCTAAGGGCTTTTGAAGCTAAAAAACATATCCTGATAGCTTTTATTGACATCGCCAAAGCCTTTGATATTGTATAGGCTCTTGGACTAATATATAAATGGTTAACTATTCATTTACTTAACTATTTATTTCTAATTATAAAATCGTTCCCAGAAAGTAAAAGATTTTAGGTCAGGATTAATAGTGCAATGCCTTCATCTCCGCTTAATATCACTGTCGGAATTGGAGGTCTCTATAATAATTTTTTGACACCTCTCTCTTCTTGCTTAGTTTTTTAAATTGTTAGGATGAAACTGGATCAATGCTCAATGATTTATTTAAATCTTTGTGAGATGTTGATGAGGTGTTTTAGCCCTCTTGAACAATTACTTTTCAAAGCATTTCTTCTTTAGACAGTGGTACAGGCGTCAGGGGAATCGTTAATAGGGCTTTACATGCAAAACTTCATAACAATTTGTGTTAATGAGTGGGTGGGGGGCCGTGCTCTGAGTCTAACTTTAAGTTTTCAAATCGATCGGATCGGAAGAAGTGGTGAAAACGGTTTTTTAGCAATTTCTCGTTTCCTGTTGCTCTGACGCTAAAAATGTATTATTGCAAGTTTGTAGTTTATAAAATTCCTCACAACTTTTCGAAATACCTTTTTCTCGTGCGCTCAAGATTTCGAAAGTTGTTACCCGAAAATACTAAGATATTAAGGGTTGAACTGGGTTTTACGTAAATATATTGCTTTCAATTATCCTACGATAAAAAAATACTCTTATATTTTTTGTAGAGCAACTAATTTGCATAAAATTTATATACGAGTGTTTTTTCATTTGGACAATTATTTACCCTTTTATAGCGCCGCAAGTCACGTAGACTGTACATATACAGGGTTATTCACGTAAGATGACAAGCCTGACCAGGTAAAAATGCAACCCAAAATACGATTTATAAACCTAACTGGATCCCTATTGCATTAACATAATGCACATAAAACACATACCTTTTAATGTAAGCCTCATAGACGTCAAAATATGACAGAAAACAATACCTTTCTTAGCAAAATATAATTTAATAACAACAATAAACAATTAACAATACAAAAGAAATGGGTAGGTACAGTACAAATACTTAACAAATTTATTTATTTATTTATTTATTTATTTATTATCAAGTTTACGGAAAACCCCATTTTAACAGTTCTTAAAGTAAGTGTTCAAAATTCCTTCCATCGTAACGTTCACATGCTGCAATTCGAGTCATGAATGATCGCCTAACTCTACGTAACAAATCTGGAGTTACAGCTCTGCAGGCTTCCCTGATTCGATTCTCTAACACCTGTATGCATAGTCATTCGCCAGCGGCTCGACGGCGACTCGTCGGAGTTTTGTTATGGATAGTATGTTGGCCGCACTGTACATCTATGTCAAATTTGAGGTTAGCAGGTTAGATTTTGTGTCAGTTTCTGTCAAAACTGACGGAAAACCTAACCTGAGAGAGTCGCTGGCGAACGACTATGCATACGGGTGTAAGTCTTCGATATTTACAATTGGTGCCTGGTAGACTCTCAAGGTTTTTATATATGGAGAAAGGTTGCCGCAAACAGTGGAATATGGAGTGTGTCTCGGACAGGGGAAAGGGGAAGATAGCACATTGTGACATAGTACGCAGTGTAGTGGGGAAATTCATTAGGTGGCGTAGCTTGTCGAATGTTGACAGTTACTTCGAACACCTAACCTGTACAATGTATAAATTTTATAATAAATAGTAGAATTTACCGTTTTTGATGTAAATAAAAATGCCGGGGCATTATTGTGCTGTCAAACACTGTACAAATAAATCTGCCAAGGTAGGTAACGCAGCAAATGTAACGTAACGTAAATTGAAACAAGGTGTGCTAGAGGGATGATAATGAAAATATTAACCCAGCAATATCGTTTCATGCATTTCCGAAGGATAAAAACTTCAGAATACTGTGGCAACAGGTTTGTGACAAATCCGAGACATGGGAACCCAGCAATGTATCTAAAATTTGTTCGGTGCATTTCACTCAAGGACAGTTTGAAACGAGGTTTAAAGCAGATTTTTGTCATCAACCAGCTATGAAAAGACGACTTAAACCAGATGGTACGGCATAAATGTGAAGTAATGGTTTAATATTTATTATCTATGTAATTATAGCTGTTCCGCACAACGACTAAATTTAAAATTCCCGCCACATAAGCCCATTATGACGTCACAGCAATGGCAGTCACATGCTCCAACCTTCTCCATATATACAAACCTTGGTAGACTCTCTCCTTTACCATACCACAAAGAAAAAAATTTAAAGGAGTCATGTCAGGATTACGAGGAGGCCAACCATGTTCAGAACTTCTACCAATCCACCTATTTTGAAAATTATCATCCAAATATGTTCGAACTATCTTATGGTAATGTGCAGGTGTGCCGTCCATTTGTAACCACAAATGTTGCTTCACATTTAATTCTATATCTTCTAATAAAACCGACCACTTAGTTTGAAGAAGATTCAAATAATTTTGTCCATTTAAATTTTCCCGATAAAAGTATGGTCCAATTATACGATCTCCCAATTTCCCACACCAAACATTCACAGAATACACAGTTTGAAAATTGCCATTCTGATCCATTTAGGATTGTCTTGTGAGTAATAATGACAGTTGTGTCTGTTCACTGACCCATTATTACTAAATTTTGCTTCATCGCTGAACAAAATAAGATTTATAAAATTTGGGTTTAAATTAATCTGCTCTCGAACAAAATTAAAAAACTTTGGGGTAATGTGTTGGTTTTAACTCCTGAACAAGTTGAACATGGCACGAACATGCCTTGATAACTCGATTTGGCCGATATGAGGATTTTCAGTTACAGCTTCGATAACGACTACTTTATTTTCGGGACGACAAGTGGCAGTTCTAGTCTTTACTCTCGACGCTCGACGTTTGGAATATCGCTGTTGGTACAAATTTGCTACAGCAACACCATCTTTTCGGCATTCCCCAAAAATGAGTATCATGTCCGTTCTCTCATCGTTTGAAAACATGTTTATTCGCAACCATATATGTAATAAGATCATTACTGATTTTTAAAAAGTTGGAAAATGAGCTATTTCCAACTTGTAACTTTCCAACCGGTCGGAAAAGTGATTGTCGTCGCAGCGGTTGGAAATGAATCCATTCCCGAGCGCTGTGTAGGTAGGGACAATCGAAATCTCGTTCATCCATTCATGCGCCATCCATTCCCGACCGCTGTGTAGGTAGGGACACTGGGAATATCGTTCATCCATTCATGCGCTCCACAACCTGTATCAAAATATAATAATTTTTCCAATTATTGTTTAGAATAAAGCGGTTGCGAATAAAATAGTATACATACCACGGTGAAAAGTTTCATTCCTGTCTCGAGATAAAGTTCACCTCGACGCTACGCATCTCGGTTAACTATTTAATCTCTCGACAGGATTGAAACACTTTCCACTTCGGTATGTAATATATGTATATTATCGCATTTCATTTGGAAATGTACTACATTTCTTCATTCAAAATGAATAAGAAATATGGTACTTTTATCATTAGTAACACTTTTATGCCTAGCAACAGCAATTTGTTTTAGGTTTGGCAATACTGAAGGGTGATGTTGGCGACACTGTAAATCTATGTCAAATTTGAGGTTAATAGGTTAGGTTTTGCGTCAATTTTGACACAGACTGACTCAAAACCTAACCTGCTAACCTCGAATTTGACATAGACTTACAGTGTCACCAACAACACACTTCAGTACTGCCAAACGCCTAACATCAACTGGAGCTGCTTATTGTGCTTTAGTACATAGGACTGAGTTATGCTCACTTGTATGCAAAAATTTAATATTTCACATTTCTTATGAAATGCAATATAATAGTATACTCAACACGTTAGAAAAGTGGCTTTTCTCAACTTGTAGAGTAATATACTATTGTGATGACACTGACAGATGTGATGACACCTTTCAAACTATTTAATACCTACTTGGATTCCTGGTTTAATTTTCCAATACCAGAAAACAATGTGTGCTTAGTAAAACGTATTTTGGGTTGCATTTTTAGCTGGTCAGGCTCGTCATTTTACGTGAATAACCCTGTAGTGTGCACTTTCGAACGGCACTGTGTCTTTGAGTGTGTCGCACCAACTGTTTTCTACATTATCTTTGAGGTACAGTTTGTAGCACGTTTTTTACGTAGTCTCCCCTAGAGACCCTGTATATTAAGTAAGATAAGAGATGGGACAAGTGGAACCAGTTTTCAAGGATAAATTGATTATTTGCTATGTTTTTGAAAGAATGTTTCAAGATGTTGCCAATGCCAAACTAACAAATTTCTAAATGTCAAATAGTGAAAATAATTGTTCATTATGAATAAAAATTTCTTATGATTTTGATAAAGTAGGATAGATATTACGAATTGTTTCTAGTTATTAATTACCAATTTACATTACATTACAGTTTCTTAAGTCAAAGACTCAAATTTTAAAATGAATACTAAAACCGGCACTACACTAGATGAAGTGCAAACTAGCTCGCACACATAAGTAAGCTTATCAGAAAATTTCACTTTTACTTTGAAAGAACTGTAATAAGAGAAAAGCTTTTTATCGGTTGCAGGATATTAATGCCTTGTTTACATATACAAAGGTAGGTTGGTAACTAAATCATAACTGATCTGTACGGTAATAGTCCATTACCGTACATGGCAACCATAACCATACAGCAACCGATAAACTATTGAACAAATCACGGATGTTATGAATCATAACAGCCTCAGATGTTTTAAAATCCTCGCTCTGCGAGCTCGGATTTCAATACAACATCTGCGGCGGTTATGATACTCATAACATTCCTAGGTATGTTAATAGCTATTACCCTCCAATAATAATAGTTCAGAAGTTAAACACAATATGCTCCATTTAGCTTCAATAGTGGTTATGTCTCTTTTAATTTAATGTAATTTCACTCAGATGGTAATAACTTTTCTGTTGTATTTTAAATTTTACGTTGGTCCCCACTATATCTTATTTTTGAAGAATTTGTAAAATACTGTGCAACACATAAATTCTTAAAATTTTTCTGAACTCTTTTATATTGATTTTCTGAATATGTTTCACTCTCACAACTGTACAAATGGAATGATGATTGCACTGCGTTATATTTTAGTTTTTTAATTGCAATTTTGCCTATGTCTAGTTAAGAACTAGTCTGGCATAAAATTTTCTTTGCGTAATCTGTACGATTTTCACACTTTAAGTTCTTAATAACAGACTTTTCTATCAATATTCACATATAAGGGTCATTTTATCGAAACCTAAACACAATTTCTTGCATTCAACTGCTAAACATCCACTCATTCAAGTTAAATTTATAAACAATGATGTATAACCTGATTTAAATTATCTATCACACAAAGAAAATGTCAATTGTCATTGCAGAAAAAATTAGAAATGTCAAACAGCATTAATCATTTCTGCCATGGAAAATGGTTCCAACCAATCCGCATTGATCATCTGTATTTTCCGTCTCTAATCTTAATATACAGGGTCTCTAGTCTCCACTATACGTCTAATCCAGGAAGGGTATTTCTAACATTCTCACACTTTCCTTGATCTTTTTGATGGGCCGGGTTCTGCATCGTCAATCCCACTCATTGCAGAATCGTTAGTTTTGTCGCCCTTGTCAAGTTGTGTTTTCCTTGAAAAGAGCTGGGGAAGAGCCTTTCCACATGTGGTCTTGCACCTGCATGAAATTAGTTTAATTATTGCAGTAGGCACGGTAGGTTCAGTGCTAGGCACAGGTGTAAACATACCGCCACGTTTCTTCCAGCCCCAGCAATAATAAATTGCTCTCCCGCTAGTGCGTTTACATCTTTATCTACAAAGTGATTCGCTGCAGATTCCAGGTTAGGTGTCGTTTCCAGGGTTTTAAGAAATTTAATTTTGCTCATACCGTAAGCTGCGGATGTTGTGTCATAACCAGAAAATGCTTGCAATAACAAGATATGCTTTGATACAGCATTGCCCCGTGTTTCACGCATGATGTAGAGTACCTAATGCTGTTCCTTCTTATTCAGTTTTCCAGACTTGCAAAGGAAAACATTTGCGCAGTTTCGTCTTAGTGCCATCAGAAGGACCAATATATCGATGTTCTCGGCGATAATGGTTACAGAATCATAGAAGTGAGACTCTTTGATCGCTGAATAAACAATTAGATAGTCGGCATCTCCCAGTGCTCTTTCGACTGTAAGATCGCAATCTTTGAATTCTCTTCTAAATAGTTGGATGAATTTGGCCTTGCTTTTGTAGTTAACTAAAAAATTCTCTTGAGTAGTTGTTGGAACTATAGTGCTGGTAAAGATGACGTCAGCGTCGCGAAGTCGTTCTCAAGTTCTTGTGCCGGCAATTTATGGGTTTTCTGAGAAGTCATCAAAGATTATTTTCACCGATATGCCGAAATGGTCTTTAACGTACTTGACATACTTTTCGAAAATTGGTATAAAAGTTACACCGCGATCCCGCACGACTTTGTGCATCAAGAAACCTTCGTCGATTACGAAATATCGCTGTTCCCCAAGATCAACATGGTCCATAGACGAAAAGGAGTTGTAGAAGAAAGATTTTGTGCCCTTCCACATGCCCTCATCAGAAATCAGTGACAAAGGGTACGGCACGAGTTCGTACACGAGATAATCTTGCATATCTTTATTGGAATGCTTTGTGAAGAAAATTCGCTGAAATATAAGCACCGGGTTGATGGGGACAGGAGTGTCGTTTATCTTGACACTGCTGGACAAGGCCGCTAAAGAGAGCACCTTGTCTTTTCGTCTATATGACAATGATCCGAAAGTTGGACAACATTGCCTTACTAGTTTTTTCTGAGAAATGGCAATTAATGAGATGGGGATCTCCAACTAGGCCAGTACTGACTTCCATTTGTTCACAAATATCCAGCATGAACTTCATCCCCAGTACCCAGGAAGCAATAGTGATGTACTATATTCCACGTCGGTGAACCAGCCCTCCGTTACTACGCATTTCTCTCATTAATCTCTGCTCTATAGTCTAGTCACTCTAGTCTGACGAAATTCTTGACCAAAACTTAGAAGTGCGTCTTATGGTGAATTTTCCGCCAGTCGTAAAATCGTGGTATGCATTTACACCGGTGGCGGTGTCTAGCACTGAGCCTCCCGCACCTCTTGCAATAATTAAATTAATTTCCTGCGGGTGCAAGACCAAATGTGGAAAGGCTTATGGCTGCCGCAAAGCGGGTTTAAAGTTCACTGCCATTTGCACCGGGGAATCCTCCACACCAACGATAATTACATATTTTCTCTTCCCGAATTCGTTTCATGGAAAACACAACTTGACAAGGGCCACAAAATCTATGATTTTGCAATGATAAGATAAGATAAGATAAGATAAGATACTTTTTCTACTCCTGTAACTAAAATGCCATTTAACATACTAACATACACGTCGCTAAGTGACCTTTTAATCATGCCTTCATAACCTATGACTAAAGAGCCTTTTAGTCATGAGCTGAAGTTGGCAACGATGTTTTAGTCATGGGGTGAAGTTAGGTTCAAATAGTATTTGCTTTATTAGCCACAGCCAAAACTAAAATCAAGTTAGTTTTCAACCGTCACTTTGACGTTTGTCAAGCATAATTTAACCTAATATAATAAATGTCAAAATTTTAATGAAATAATATGATGCTATATTCTCTAAATTTGTGGTCGTAGAAAAAGTATAGTATGCAACTCGTTTTATAAACTTATTAGTCACTCATTTCATTAAACACTCGCTCCGCTGCGCTTCGCTCGTGATTAATAAACTTCGTGACTAAAATGACGTTTATAAAACTTGATACATAATATACTATTTTCTACTCCTGTAACTAAAACGGCATTTAACATACTAACATACACGTCGCTAAGTGACCTTTTAGTCATGCCTTCATAAGCTATGACTAAAGAGCCTCTTAGTCACGAGCTGAAGTTGGCAACGACGTTTTAGTCATGGGGTGAAGTTAGTTTCAAACAGTATTTGCTTTATTAGCCACAGCCAAAACTAAAATCAAGTTAGTTTTCAATTTTGAAAAGTCAACTTTGACGTTTGTCAAGCATAATTTTACCTAACATAATTTTCAAAATCCTAATGAAATAATGTTATATTGTCTAAATTTGCGGTCGTAGAAAAAGTATAGTATGCAATTCGTTTTATAAACTTATTAGTCACTCTTTTATTAAACACTCGCTCCGCTGAGCTTCGCTCGTGATTAATAAAATTCGTGACTAAAATGACGTTTATAAAACTTGATACATAATATACTATTATCTTACAGTAGCAGCTATTACCATACATTATACAACTGTTTTCAGTGACTAAAATGAAGTTTTATTCACATGTGAGTTTTCATTATTTATACTACTGCATTGTTGGTAGCACTGTCAAGCTATGTCAAATTCGTAATTTTCAGGTTACGTTTTCCGTCAGTCTGTGTCAAATAACAATCAAAACCTAACCTACGAACCTCGAATTTGACATAGACTGACAATACACTTCAGTACTTCCAATACATTTCAGTACTGTCAAACGTATGTCACAAATCATAGGCGACTAATTATAAATTAAGTTCGTGATATATTACGACTGCGCAAACTATTTAGGCATAAGAATTGCTACTGTAAGATAAAACGTTGTATATCACACGTGAGCGAAATGCCATTATAAGCTCGTGAGAAATTGTATCGCTCGTGCTGGGGCACTCGCGATTCAAAATCCTCACTCGCAAATAATGATGCATTTCTCTCACTTATAATATAATCTACTATTATTGGTGTCAATTACAAAAAACTGCTTACACAAGTCAACAAAGAAGGTTACAATAAATATTACAGTAATAAATTATGTACATGATCAGTTTCATAAAAAAGACATTTACAAATATATTAAAAACGCATTAAAGCTGGGAGTTATCACAGTTACTATTATTATCTAAAAGGCGTAATTAAAAATTCCTGATAGCTATAAAAGGCATTAAGAATTAGATAACTTTTCAATTTTTGTTTGTATTGCATCAGAGTCATACTTTTCCTGGATGCAGGAAGCTTATTGAAACATTTTATTGCATAATGGTTACATGCATATCTAGATTTGTTCAGTCTTAGAAAGGGCTGTGTAATGTCTTTATTATTCCTAAGCTTATAATGTCCTTTAGAGCTATCGCCATATTCATCAATATGCGATTTTATATACAATAAACATTCAAGAATGTAATAACACGGCAATGTTAACAAACCTAGATTTTTAAATGTATCTCGAACATCGTCTCGATATCTTAAGCCAGCGATAACCCTTACCGCCTTTCTTTGGAGGCTAAATATGCGTTCAGAGTGGCTACTGTGGCCCCAAATTATAATGGCATACGTAGCAGATGACATGAATAGCCCGTGGTATACACTCAATAAAACGTTGCTTGGAACAACAGACTTTAAGTTTTTTAGTAAATAGATATTTCTGGCCAAAGCTACCGACACGTGAGCAACCTGCTTGTCCCATATTAACTTGGGATCATGCTGAACCCCAAGAAACTTGACGGCTTCGCAATCGTTACCCGTGTTACAGTTTTTGAGAGTAAATATAATATCTTGTGTTTTCTCTTGGTTCAGTGAGAGCCTGTTTGACACAAACCACTCAGATAAACAAGTGTTACTAACGCGTATTTCATTGCGCAGGGCTTCAAAATCAGAATTAGAATTCAGGACTGTAGTATCATCCGCATACAGTACTTTGTGAGTTTTTTTGATGTTTGATAACACTACGTGAAGATCATTTATATAGATTATAAATAGTACTGGACCCAATATTGAACCCTGGGGTACACCATGATTAAGAGTAGTTTCATTTGATATATCATAATTATGACAGGTAACTTGTTTTCTGTTTTTTATGTAACTATCGATTAAATTTAGACTATTTTTGTCAAATTTGTAAAAGGCAAGTTTATCTAGCAAAATATCGAAACAAACGCAATCAAAGGCCTTAGTTAGATCATATAGAGTTGCACTCACATATTGCTCTTTCTCTAGGCCTTTGATAACAAAATCCAGCAAACTCTTAATAGCCAAAGTAGTAGATTTGCATTTTCTAAAGCCAAATTGAAAGCCGCTAAAGATATTATTGTTTTCAAAATATGATGCAATTTGATTTTTTAGCAATAATTCAAAAACCTTGGATAACACAGGTACCAAAGATATCGGCCTATAATTTTCTAATTTGTTCTTAGGACCTTTTTTATGTACAGGTATCACCCTAGCGATTTTAAAGCTATCGGGGTAAGTACCATTTTTTATACAAGAGTTATAAAGTTTAGTTAAGGGTGCAATGAGTACGTTTTTGACATTTTTTATCAATTTTACAGACATTTCATAATAATCCTTACTTGTTTTTGTTTTTAAGTTGTTTATCGCATCTCTAACTTCGATAAAAGAAACTTCTTTGAAAGTAAAAGACAAACCCTCTGGTAACGTGATACCCACAAGATAATCCAAGGTTTTTGTATTTGCCTGATTTTGCATATCGATCAACTCAGCCGCTATACCACTGAAATAAATATTAAAATCCTGGGCACTAACATCTGTAGACTGACCGGCAGAATTTTTTAGTGAGCGGTTGTTATTTACAACTTCCCATGCAGCTTTCGCATAATTATTTGAGCATTTTATGTAATTTGCGTTTGCTTCTTTTCTAGCTTTGTCAATTTCCAATCTGTAGTGACAACGAAACCTATTTCTTAAATTTATTATTTTATCGTCGTTTTGCTGATTACACAGTTCAGTAAGAAAATTTAAAAATTCCCGTTTCTGCCTAAGACTTTCACTGAACCAAGTGTTGCTTTGTTTAGTCCTAGACTTTATCAATTTACGTCGCATGGGGAAAGCTTGATTTATAGCATTTCTAATTACTTGTATCATTTGATTAGCTTTTTGGTTTACATCTATAATTTTGTCAACAAACGACCACTCATGTTTTTCTAGTGCATTATAAAAATGTAATAGTCCCATCCTGGAAAAGGGTCTATATACTGTACATTTATTATCCAAATTTACTTTAAAATTCACATCTATTGCAACAGCTTTGTGGTCCGATAAGTGTGGATCGAACACATGAGTCCTAAATTCTAAAAAATCCGTAAAATTTACAAAAATATTGTCTAAGCAATTCATTTTCCTTGTATTTAAAAAAATCGTCTTTTCGAGACCGTGAGATCGTAACATGTCGATAAAATTTATAGTTTGATATTCATTCAGATTAAATTTAATGTTAAAATCTCCTGTTATTACAACATGGTTGTTCTTAATACTATTGAAAATATGATTCAACATGTTCTCTACACAGTCCATAAAAATAGTAAAATCGCCTCTTGGGGACCTATACAGTGATATAACAAGCAGCTTATTATTATCTAACCTACCTAATTCGGCAGCAGCAATTTCGCAATTTATTTCAGAAGAAAATTTACATACATCGATCCTATTACTACTAATCATATTTTCCTTACAGAAAATTACGGAACCGCCGTGAATATGCGTCTGCCTAGCAAAATAAGAAGCTGTTGTATAACCGTGTAATTTAAAAACTTGGAGTTCATCACTCGATAGAAAATGTTCGCTAACACATATCACATCGTAGCTTTTATCGGCTAAAAATGCTGTAAACTCACTTAACTTGTTTCTTATGGAACAAATATTTAGATGAAGAACACTAAAGCAGCTTTTGTTAGAAATTTCCTCTTCCTGTACTGTTAAATTACCGGGGATGGGTTGCGGACAAGATTTGGGATTGAATTTTGTTAAGTAACGGACTTCTCCTGTGCTGGCCTCGGAAAATCCCTCCTGAATTTGTGATTAGAACTATTAAAAGGCTTCACCAGAATGTTGGTTCCCCAGAGATCCTTATCAAGTACTTTACTTTTGTCTTCATATTTTACTCCAACCTTAAAAGATTTGTAAGTGGTGTACTTAGTTTTTAGGGTTTCGCACGAGCTAACGATTATTTTATTATCGCTTAAAAACTTTATAATATTGTCTTCAACTTATACTGGTTTAACACGTGTAACAAAAATGTAAGCAGTTTTATCGACACCTTCGATTGTCGCATTTATATTTGATCCAAGCACAACATTACTATTTCTGTTTTTGTCCATGTTTTGGGTGGCAGGCTTCTTTTTAGATGCTGGTGGAGTTGAGTTGGTGGGTGGATCAGCAATGTTTCCGTAGATTACATTTTTCAGGGTTTGGCGAGTTTTTACTCCATTGATGGCTTGTTTGACTTGATCTTTACTGAATTTATGTGGTGGCTTAGTTTGTAAACAAATGTTACTTGCCGTGCCCTCCGCTTTCGTAGTTTGCGCACAAACGTCTGAGTACTTTACGATACAATTTTCTGATTTCTGATTGGTTCTCAGCGGGCTGGATGAACGTTGGGTTGGAATGGCATCTAAAGGGTCCTTTTGCTCAGTATTTACAAATGTTAGTTTCTCTTCTAGAAAACCGATTTTTTCTTTCAAAAGTACTACTTTTTCGTTTAGCTCAGTAATTAGCGTATCTTTCATTTTTAGTAATAATTTTAGATAAGTTATTTCATCTACCTTGACATCGCCATTAATGGCATCACTGAAGTTATCGCCTTCATATTCAGTTGATTCGCAGCACACAATTGTCGCTTTGTCAATAGTTATAACTTTATGTTTAAGTTTGTTCACACAGCTATTGTGATAAAATTTGGAGCACCGTTTGCACTGCACCCGTTTAGTTACTGCATTATTATTGCAAATACTGCACGTAGCACCAGAAAGCACCTCCGTCTCACCCGCCATATTGCTGGGTGGGATTGACGATGCAGTACCCTGCCCATCAAAAAGACCAAGGGAAGTGTGAGAATGTTAGAAATACACTTCGTGGATTAGGCCTATGGAAGAGACTACGTAAAAAACTCGCTACAAACTGTGCCTCAAAAGCGATGTGGAAAACAGTCGAAGGCACAGTGCCGTTCAAAAGTGCACACTAAATGTACAGTCTATGTGACTTGCAACCTTTGCGGATCTGTAGAACGGTAATTAGATGTCCAAATGGAAAAACACTCATATACTATTTTTTATTGTAGGATTAACCAAAAGCCGTATATTTACATAAAAACCATTTCAACCCTTAATTTCTTAGTATTTCCGGGTAACAACTTTAGAATTGTTGAGGACACGAAAAAAAGGTATTTCGAAAAGTTATGAGGAATTTCATAAACTTGAATCAATGCAATTTCAGCGCCAGAGCAACAGGAAACGAGAAATTGCTAAAAAACCGTTTTCACCACTTCTTCCGATAAGGCGGAAAAACAATTTCTCTGATCGATCCGAAAACTTAAAGTTAGACTCAGTTAGTGCCCATGTTGAACCCTCTTACGAAGTTTTTAACTAAGCAGTTAAAGTTTAATTTTTTATTGAAACTATGTTGGTGACAATGGAAAATTTCTTTTTTTTCATATTCAACCCGACAGAAGTTACAGGACTAATAGTGTAAATAATATGACGTTTTTTCGAAAACGGTTGAGATTAGCTACATGAATGAAGAGTACTTAATTTTTAGTCAATAGTTAAATGTGTGTAAAAAACGTTGTCCAAAGTTCTTATCATACAGGGCGTAAAAAAAAATAGGGTTATGAGTGTTACAGCTAGTCCGTCCCTGCAGCTGTGAGTAATTCACAACACTTTCTTGGATAGTAATTTTAAGGGTCTTACCTGGTATACACCATATTAAAAAAATTGGAATATACCTGGTGGTTCAATAATTATGTGTAAAAAACTTGATTCCGTTGGAGCTCTTTGGGAGCCCATATCTCCTATACGAAAAAAGTTTATATAAACTTGTAGTATTCTTTTCAGGTGTTTTTTCATATCCGGGAGATTTACCACATTTTCGCTGACACCCTGTATACACCTTGCGATCGCATGAATATTAATCCTTGCAGGATTTTAAATGTCTCGATCAGGTCTACCTTCTGTCTTCTTTTCGCAAAGGTTCATTGGCAAGTGACCTTGTCTTGTACAGTATGTGTCGAATATCTTTGAGAATTTTAGTTGCTGTCCGCTGTACCTTCTCTAACAGTTAAACCTGTTTGTTGTAATGAGAGCTCCAAATTTGGGCAGTATGTTCTAGGGGTAGGGGAACGTAGTTCTTGTAGATAAGGTTAAAGGACTCCCCATTCAGATAACCTAAGGATTTTCCCATTAGGTAAAGGTACTGTTCGCTTTGTCGGCTTTCTGGAAATTACCATTTCAAAGTCTACTTGGGAATTAGGTGGCTTTGTTTTGTTTCCATCAAGAGATTGTGATCATTTCAGATAATTTTTTCCAATATGTAGTATTGGACTTATCTTGGTTTAGTGGAAGTAGCTATTTATTTGACTTTTTCCAAGATCTAGTTGTAGTAGATGGTGGTCTTTAAGTGGGTTGGCATATTGTTTTGTGTCATCTGCATATACCGGTTGCTGTCTTGCGCGACGCACCATAGGAATTTTCATAGTAAATTCTTTATGTTCAATTATTTGCTCCCCTAATTATTTTAGAGCTAAAGTGTAAATACATTTTTTGTAGATAAAAAAAATACCGCATCCATTCATACTTTTTCTAACAATTGACCATTTTCGAGAAACGAAAGAATGCAAAAAATCAAACTAGCATTTTTACAAAAATAAGTGATACATGGAATTATCTAAATAAGCAATGCACTTACATTTGTCTATCATTGCAGTTGACTTTTGCATTTTCCGGTTATTATAAAACCATAAAATGCATAATAGGATATCACTTTATTTATTTTCACACAAAAATAATGGAAAATCAAATAAATGTTCAAATAACCTACCATTCGTTGCTGAACAATAGTAGTAAAATTCTCGCTTAATATTTGCTAATTGATACTGAGTTATTCGACCACTCTCCGCTCGAATACAATTTTTCAGCTCTTCTAGATTTTGAAATACTCATCTAGAGTAAAAAAAAATAATAATAAATTATTATAAACGTCAAACAGCAATGACAAACAAATAAACACATATTATTTGTTTAGGTATTTCCAAGGCACCATGAATTTTTTGAAAATTGAATTTTTGTTTTCATTGATTTATACTATTCCGAAAATAGAAAATTAGTATGAATGGATGCAGTATTTTTGTCTCTACAAAAAATGTATTTAAACTTTAGCTCTAAAATAATTAAGGGAGCAAATAATTGAACATAAAGAATTTACTGTGCAAATTCCTATGGTGCGTCGCGCAAGTCAGTACCCGGTATATGCATTGTTTGTTTTAATATATCTAGTCAGATAGCTTGAGTACCAAATGAAAAGTACAGGTTCTAAGACTGATCCCTGTGGTACACCAGTTATAATTTATCATAGATCAGATAGCGTTTGGCCAATTCAGACTTGAAAAGTTCTTCTGAAAATAGTATATTATGTTATTACGAGCAAAAGTTATACTTTATGTGGCACGACTGGACGGTTTATCAGCCGAGCCACATAAAGATACTTTTGGTCCGAATAACATATATAGTATTTTTATCTTCAAACGTTTATAACAAATATTTATAATGTGAACAAAATCCGAAAAAAATTACTTTATCTCGTCAGCGAAGATAATAACTCTATCTGCCACTGACGAGCGGCAGATAAAGTGCTTAGATGCCATGGCAATGAAGTGACAGTTTAGTATCATTAATCAAGCAGTATAATGTCACATTTTACGAATGTTTGAAGAAAAAATCTTAATCAATTTAGCGAATCACTTCCAAGATGGAACAACTTGTGGATTAGTCTTCTAATTATGGTTTGGCCGTACACTAATTGAATAATTTATCTTGTCTACTTTTCTTCAGTTTACTATTAGTAGTTTTGCTTATACCTTCTTTGATCGCATTTAATCACGTTTTTCTACGACCACTACTAAAAGTAGACCTTTTACCAATAGCTCGTCCAACTAAAAATGATGTATTAAACATCAGCGTGCTAAAAGTGAAATCACGTTTTGAATTTACGTATTTTAAACTGGAAGTGAGGTTATAAAGTTTAGTTACTTCTTCCATTAAAAGATAAAGTGTTTTTTAAAAAATTAAAGGATTATGTAATGAATAAAGTAAAATGTGTACTATTATAATTACTTTTGATAACTAACTTTGACAACTATCGGCTGCCGAAACAGTCATCTGCACCGGTCACGGCCATCTCTTTACTATGACATAAATTATAACTGTCATAAATGCAAACTTTTGTTAAATCGGCATGCTAACTCATGCTAAAAGTGTTATTTCACTTGACATGTTATAAAACTCAGCCTTCGGCTTCGTTTAATAATTTTCATGTCTCGTGCATAAACATCCACTTTTAGCACTTGTTTCATAAATAGCTGTTTTTAGTGGTTTGCCCCTTTTCATTTCCTCTAAGCTTTCTCGTAGCACCTTTGTTGTTATTACTTCTTGTCCAAGCCGTCATATTCTTTGGGTTTTAATCCCAGTTATGTATGGTTTTCCAAACATATACATTAGCTGATGAGTCGTTCTTTCCAGCTCTCTTCAACTTTCTTCCTTCCATAGATTATCCGTCACTCTGGTCTCACCTCCATATCTCACTAAGTCATTGTGTAGAGTATAGATTTAACGCTGGTTTATACTATCTTAGATCATTAGTCGTACAAATCAATCTAGTTTAAAATATAATTTAAAATCCTCAGGTATGCCAAGATGTGGTACAAGGGTGTAAGCTTCACCAGTGACCAGTGCGCCTTGGTCTATTTGGTGGACTCGGCTGGCACCCGCACAACCACAGACAGCTTCTCGGACTTGACGCAGGACTTCTCCGTGAATGTGTTCTACAGGTAAGTTGATTGCACAATCAAAACGTAACGTTATTACTGCTATACCTCTTTCAGCGATAGTCCTCACTTCGAGCCAGGAAATTATGGGCCGCAGAACATCAACGAGGCCATTACAATTCTCCAAGGGTCCAACTTCTGGATCACCGATGACGGGACAGACAACTGGATTATTAACAACATACGCATTTCCCAAACTTCAGACGGTCTTGTGCGGTAATTATAAATATTACTATATTAGACAATGAAAGTCTTAGTGGCGCATTGTATAGAGTGCTAGACTTTCAATAAGCGAGTTCTCGTCGAAGAGGTATGATAGATCATATCCTTATCATCTTTTTCAATAAAATTTTAGAAAGAAATTGCTTAACAGTTTTAAACCCTCGCATCTTTAGTTAACGTCAGTCTCGTTTGATGACTGGCTGGTCCATGAGGTAGCGTAACAAAACCAACATATACGTAAGTGACGCATCGCCCTTCTGTATGATTTGAAAGATTCACGAAACTAAATGGTAGACGCTGTAAATGACTGTGAATGGATAAAACAACCTTAAACAATCGCATGTTATTGTATGCACTGTTTCAGCATCGGCCGCAACAGCAACAAGTTCTCCCTGCGCACTTCTCCAACCAACGGGTCGGCTTCGGTGAGCTCCCCGTTCTTGCACTGCACCGGCTCCATGGGGCAAACCCGCCACCTCTTCGTCCGTCGTGGAGAGAGACGCATGCACTACGATGGGGCCAGTTTCATCGTCCGCAATGCCGGTCACTCGGCCGGGTTCGACGACAAGCACCAACTTAAAGTGTACTAGCAGTTGCACTGGAAAACGGCCTCCTCGCGCTGTCGAGGTGGCCGACTAAAATCGAACGGTTGTGAATCTTTTTGTTTTGGCAGCTTTACTGCCGCCTTTTGTTTGTGTTGGAGCTCATGTTAGGGGGGTTTGATTGTTGTGATGTTTCGATATTGTTGGGAGTGTTTGTTTTGTAAGACTGTAAAAAGGGCGACTTTTATGGTCGCTCCCAGTTGTTTGGCAAAATTCCAGGATTATAAATCTAAATTCACTAACATGGATCCGATTATCCGTTTTTTCCGCACTGAAACGGTACGACAGCAGATTTTAGGAAAGTGATTTTTTACCAATACTGCCAAAACGGCATATACAGACGAGGTATTAGTGTATTAATAACCGATAGGTACTTAAGTCAAAAAGTAAAATGAAAATGCAATTTTAAAACCAACGATAATTATTAATTTCTCTTTGATCAGTCCATGCGCGGATTTTAAAAAGTATTTTATCAGTAACACATCTAAAGTGACAAAAACTGACAAAGTAAATTTGTTTTTAAAGTAACTGCTGTCGTATAGTTTTACTTTTATTATCGATTTTTATAGTTAACCGCCGATAATAAAATTTCAGTGATAACTAAACTGTGATAAATTTTAGTCCTAGAGCACTCATCGTAACAAGTTATCTGCGAGTAGTAGCAAAAGCGGATATAGGCTTAAGAACTGTAACTGGTACAATTTTATACTTATTAACAGTACTCCGAAGCATTAATTGTAAACAATTTTATCGTACTTGTGAAAGTGACCTGTTTCCTGTAGCTCTGTGCCATGTAATTTTTATTGCAGCAATAAATTTGTTATTTTAATGTTACCTTTTTAATTGTTGTGAGTTGAGTTTTGACGAATACGGTTGTGATTCCAAGCTCCGATAATAAACAATACGTGCTATAAAATCCATAAGTGATAGTTTGAAGGTTGCGAAAAAAGTCAATGGCCATCATGGGTCGTTGATATCAACAGCTGCAATGTGTTGCAAAAAAAAATCCAAGGGGAAAAACCGAGGAAGGAACCACAGCAAAAAACGAACAAGAAAAAATCCAAACCGAGTATTATACGGATGAAGAGGAACTAAGCAGAGAAACAGAATGGAGAGTTAAAAGCAGAAAAAAGCGAAAGGCAAGCTCTTCTTCACTGGAAGTCGAAAGACCTAAAGGTACTAGTAAAATAGCTAGTCAATCAGCAATTAAGCCGCCACCACCTGTCATAATTAATAAATTGAAAAACTATAACACTTTAGTTGACACTCTCAAAGAAAACGGAATAAGTTACAAGGCAGCATTGCTCTCGGGAGATAACGTAAAACTGAATGTAGAAAATGAATCCGGTTATAGGAATCTAACACGATTTCTTAATAATACTGATCTCGAATGGTACTCATTCGAAAATAAACAAACGAGACCGATCAAAGTCGTCGTAAGAAAACTACATCAAACATGCAAAACTGAACATATTCTTAATCACTTGAACTCGCAGCACAGAATCGTCGATGTTTATGCCTTGAAATTCAAACGCTAACTAACTGCGGAAGTAAGAAATCGTTTCATTGGTACTGATAATTATAGCTTTTATCGGTTGGATCGTCTTACAAGAGAAGGAGGGGTAGGACTGTATGTAAAAAACACACTCAAATTGTGTTCGGTAATTCAATCAGACACTACTATTGAGCAATTGTGGATTAAATTTGTTGTTGAAAAAGTCTCTTAGGCATTGGTGTGATATATAGACCTCCTACGTGTGACTTTAATGTATTCGAAAATTGTTTAGAAATGGTCTTGTCCAGTGCTGTACTTAATCATGATTTTGTAATTTGCCTAGGAGATTTTAACGTAAATTTAAAAAATATTGATTATGAGAAATTTACTATTGACTTACAGTAAACATCGTTTCATCACGTTGTTGTATTGAATAACGTCGATGAAAAAGTAAATTTTTTCAACAACTATATTTTGAATTTGTTTAATTGGCACGTGCCCATTCAACATTGTAAATCACGAAAAAAGTATGTTCCGTGGCTTACAGATAACTTTAAATAACTTATGTTGCTATGTGATAAATCTGCAGCCAAATACAAGAAAACAGGATTGGCGAAGCATTGGGATTATTACAAAAGCTTAAGAAATTTGACTAATAAGACAATTCATTTAGAAAAGAAAGTGTATTTACAATTTCAAATTAGAAATGCCAGTAATAACAAGCTTGTATGGCAAGAACTTAAAAATCTTAACGTCCGTAGTAATGAAAAATTCCATTCTCTACCAGATCACCTTAAAGACATTAACAAAATCAATCCTTATTTAATTAGCTCTACATCCCGAATTAACGCTACTGCCAAGGATAATTTAATTAATTTCTACAATAACAAACACAAATCGAATTTCATAAATAAGTTTAAATTTAAGGAAGTAACTGACGAAATAATTCTTAATTACATTAACAATATTAAAACTAAAGCTAGTGGTCTTGATAATATTTCCATTGATATGTTAAAACTTTGTTGTCCCTATGTATTACCGGCTATTACTCATATTATAAATTACTGCTTTAACACCGAAGTATTTCCAAAAATTTGGAAAAAGCTAAAATTATCCCTTTGCCTAAACAGTGCCAACCTCGCGATTTTAAAGATCTGAGACCAATCAGTATTTTATCAGTTATTTCAAAGATTATGGAAAAAATCAGTTTAGATTTCAGTAAGGCATTTGATACGATCGATCATGCTGTTTTTGAATTCATTCTTCATTTTATTGGACTTGATTTATTGGCTGTAGGTGTATTTCGATCGAATTTAAGGGAACGCACACAGAGAGTATTGATTGATGATCAATTATCTGATGCACTTAACATTAATTCTGGGGTTCCACAAGGCTCTATACTAGGGCCACTACTTTTTACTATGTACACGTGCTATTTAATAGAAAGTTTGCTTAAATACGGTCAGGTGCAGTTATATGCAGATGATACTCAAACATATTTATCGTTTCCTCCAGAATGTGTGCCGACTGCGGTGTATCAGATCAATGAAGATATACAGTCTCTTGTTCAAAAATGTCACGAGCATAATTTATCTATTAATCCCAGCAAAACTAATGTAGTTCTTTTTGGTAGGCGAAAAGATTGGTGTTCTGCTCTTAATGATATAAAACTTTATATAAATAATACTCTCCTCCCTTTGAAAGACGAGGCTAAAAATCTCGGAGTTGTGGTTGACTACACTTTAAAATTTAAAACTCAGATTAAGAAAGTCATTGGCAAAGCTTATGCTGGTCTAAAAATGATTTATTCAAATAGATACATACTGAACAAAAAAAACCTTAAAATAATGCTGTGTGATTCGTTGGTACTTACACAATTTAACTACGGTGATACGCTATATATGCATTATATTGATTCCGTTCTCTGAATGTCATTTTTTGGCAGTGGTCTATTATGATATGTTTTATCGGACTTTTTCCTCTGTCTAGAGTGTATATCACACAACGTTTCGCATACAGCGGTAAGATATATATAAGTTTATAACTAAAATATATAACCAATCTGGTGGCCTAGTGGTAAAAGTGACAGGCTAGTAATCACAGCGATCAACAGTCCCGGGTTCAAATCTCGGGGTAGGCACGAGTGTACGTATAAAGACGTACAATATCAGTCCTTCTCAGGACTAACTAGGAACACCTGAAGGCGGGAGTAGATAAAAAAAAACTCCCGAAACGTCGTGTGATATACACCCTAGACAGTGGAAAAAGTCCCATAAAACATATCATTGATTTCGTTGATTGTTGTAAAATACAAGTTGTCCAAAATAACTGTTTAAGATTAATATATGGTATTTCAAAGTACCAACATATCACACATACATTAAAAGAAACTAGTTGGTTGTCGATGCAGCAGCGAAGAGACTTTCATGTTGCAGTATTATACTATAAAATGTATTTAGTTAAGAAGCCCACATATATTGTAATGTAAAGGTAATGTAATGTGATATAATATAGTAATAATTTGAATTGTAATTACACCTACCTTACTTACATTTATTTAATTCAAATGTTAGACTGACCAAAAATAATTCTGCTTTAACTGGGTTTGTTAACTACTTACAAATAAAACAGTACTATGCCCTTTATTGTATTTCATTCATCTCCAATTTAATATTACAGAAGGCTAGCTCGGTAGAAAAGAAAAACTCATTCCTCAAAGTTGGGTTCCCCGGTTTGTTAATGTTAAAATTCGTGTGATACGCCACTGGGCTGTAAATTTACTTCAATCACGCAGATGCTACTTTGAAATGCTGTCAAAATCCTACACAAATCGGTTGCGGTTCGCTTTTTGTGATTTAAATTTAACAAAAGGAGTTTTATAAGCATTCAATAAGGTAATTTTTAAATTCTGGCGCCTTCAACTGCATTAATCTATTTTTTGTTTGCAGGCAAAACCTCCACTTGATTGTTAAACGACGCCAACATGCAATTGTTTCTCCTAACCTCAAATCGGGATTTTATGCAATTACTGGATATTCACTTTTGATAGATGCTTTAAGCTGCCTGGATCTCTGCTCATTAAGACGTGCTCTTGTTTGAATTGTTGCTTTCCAGTTTCTAACACCGATACTTTGATTGCAAACTAACCTGAGTTTTCTGCAAAGCTGCGGTAACTCGTTCGGACAGCGTCTTCTGATAATCTCTGCCTGAAGCTGGACCCCTGGGATGCTGAGACAGCTGTGAGGACCTCCTACACGCTGGGCGGATATGCTGCCGTTGAAATCTCGGGCTTAGGAACTCACTTGTGACGGTAACTGATGATCGTAATCTGCACTGGTCCCTGCCGAAGTCCTCGGAAGATGGTAGCGGAAGAAATTATTTTTTGTTATGGAATTTGCTACCCACACGTTCACTGGTGCACTGGTAAATTCTCTACACAATGGTGTACCTTTTATTGTTATAAATTAAATATTTTTATATTAAAATTGCAATTAAATGAGATACCAAAAACTGTGTGTCAATAATTAATTTTATTCAAACGTTTCTTCCTGCTGGTCGTTATTAACAAATGCCATCTAAACTACAAAAACGGATATTGACCAAGTTCAATACAATAACCTTCTTAACTAATATTTCTTATAACTAAAATTATTTACAAATTTCTAAAATATTGTCTTTTCAATTTTATTTTAATTGTCTCAGCGCCACTCACTTTGTATTATTTAGATTGTCTTTTCACTCTCGAGTAATTACACTGACTTGTTTTTAAAATAGTCCACTTCCTTCACCAATTTTGTTTCACATCCTGTTGTGTGTCCTTTTCCTTCTATTTTTATCCACGGTCTACTTTTCCCAGATTTTCAAATATTGCTGTCTAATATTACAATTGCCATGTTCTGCCTGGTTTATGCTCTTTGCAACGTATAATAATAATTCTGCTTCTTTTACCTTTATTTAAAATGCTCATAAACATATCCTATTTAATTATTCTGACATCTGCGTTTCATTTAACACGCACATATTATAAACCTTTCTGTGACAGTTCTATTTATTTGGTTTGGCTTTAATTTTGCACAAACCTCTTATTTTTGGCTAATTTAAAATCATCGACTCCAATCTATGAAAAACGAGCTCTGCCCTTTGCCTTTTGTACTCAAATCATTTCATTACTACTGGCATTGCTTTGCAAATGTAATTACGGATTGAAATTAATATGCTAAATCTTGCAGTTGTATGACCTACCCCAACCCTGTACTATCTGACTTGCTTTATTTATTTGTGCTGCAAGCAGAGTTGAGTAGCGGGCTCAATACCATCTCAATATGGTGTCATAAAACCACCTACCGTACTGACATACATACTCTTAACAGTGGAATTTCTTAGAATATCGTTGCCTAAATTCAAAATCCTATATAAAAAAGGCTGTTAGAACAAGGTACTTAAAATTTCATTTATACTTTCTATAATACTTGTATTGTCTGCTAGGTGATGTTATTAAGTTTATTGGTTATGCCATTTTATTGCATGTGTTGTAAATATACTACGATTACATTTTATTTTTGCCATGTTTTACTCATACTTAACATATTTTCGTGTATATTTTATTTTATTTTATCCTATTATGTTATTATGACAATAACTCCTTAGCAACGAGTTACATTAAGATGCATTTAACAGCACTAGTGTTGTTAAGAAAAACAACATAACGATACTTTATGAGCATTTAATCACATGTTGACAGCACTGAAGTGTATTGTGAGTCTATGTCAAATTCGATGTTAGTAGGTTAGGTTTTGTTTGTTATTTGACACGAACTGACGCAAAACTTAACCTGAAAATCTCAAATTTAACATAACCTGACAGTGCTACCAACAATACAGTATTGAGTTTTTATCTTACTAGTGATACCACTACTCGCTGCTGTAAGTGTAATTAATAACCATTTTTCCTATTTTTTAAAAGATTAGTATTTTAGGATAAAATAAACCGTGTTACGATATACGTAACGTTATCTGCTTTCTACATTACTCGAGAATTTTAAAGAACTCGCTCCTAACGTCGCTCGTTCATTCAAACTATTCTCTCGTAATGTAAAAAGCTTGATAACGTTACTTGTATCGTAAATTACTATTATTATATTGTTGGTTAGAACTACGCAATTTGTTTATATTATTTTGTCTATTATAATTGTATTGCCTGGGAGCTGATAGTATGTAAGTTTATTTAGAGCACAATTTTATTGCTTTGCACTATGTATTACACATACACTGTAACTATGCTTTGTCTAATTAATATGGACGGTTTTGTAATTATTTTATTTTATTCTATCATACTACTCATTGCAAGTACTCGATTCAATTTCATACGGGGAAGTGGTAGAACAGTATCTTCTAAAGATACTGAACTCCCCCCATTTTGTTCTGCATATATTGCGATGGTATTTAGCCCTCCACTCAACTCTAGTTGCAGTGCAAACAAATTATAAATCAAATCACAAAAGCACAGAGTTGGGATAATTCACACAACTGTAAAATTTCACATAAATTGTCAGCCTGTAATTACATTGGCAAATATGGCCAGTAGCAATGAGATTATTAGAACACATAGGCAAAAAAAGAAACTCAATTTTCATAAGTTGGAATCATTGATGTAATTTTAGCATAATATAAAAGGTTTGTGCGAAGTAAAGCTAAACCCATTTGAATAAAACTGGCACGGAAAGGTTCGAAATATGTTCAGTCTAAAAGAAGCGTAGAAATTAAAGTAATTAACATGTGGACAATTTTATGAGCATTTTAAAATAAGAGGTAAGAATAAAAAGCTCCTAGATGGACTGTGCAGAATGCATAAACCAGGCAAACAAAGAAATTACTACATGCTACAGCAAGATGTGAGAATTGAGGAAAAGGAAGCAGCTTTGGTGGAAATTGCAGAAAAGAAAACGACAGGATATGAAACAAGAGTAATGTGAAAACTAATCAGTGTAGTGGCGGAATGAACAATCAGTGACATTAAAAACAAAGTGGCGCAATAAGACAGTGAAAAATCCGAAATTCAAAGGACAATTATTTTAGTATTAAGGATTGAAAATATTTATAACTTAAGTTCAATTTAATTGTAAAAGCAATATTATTGTACTTGGTTGATTTCCTTTTTTAAATTGTTAGATAGTGCTTTGTTTATTACGACCAGAAAAAATTAACATTTGAATAAATTCTTGAATTGACAACCAGTTTTTACTCTTCGAATAAATTAAGTTTTTAAACAGTTAACATACAATTAATTCAGTGAAACATATACCAAAGCACTCAGAATTTTGAGGAGTACCAGCAAGAGTAAAGATAGCAATTTCCACGTCGTGAAGTGATTTTTCTTCGGCTACCTTCATCGGACGGGAACGGCAACGAGAAAAGCTTCCGTTTCAGCCAGTTTGGAGTACTGCAGAGATTCCGGAGCTTATGCGAGGTGTACCAGCGAGTCCGCCCAGTGGATACGAGCCACATCAACCAGCCCAGCATCCTGGGGGCCCATCTTACACAGCAGGCAGCGCAGTGGGTCCGAGGCACCAGCCGATTTAAGAAATTTTAAGGTTAGTGTGTGCAAAGGAATAACCGGTGTTAGAGAGTTGGAAGGTCTTACCATACATACCTGAAGGGCGAGTCAAGGAATCGAATCCCATTGAATTTCTTTGTCCATGAGCAACCAATTGTCCAGGAATTGTATTTTTTATCGTCATTTTGGGTTAGAAAAAACAAATGCAGCTAGACGTATAGCACAAACAAATTAGGCGAGGTTTTTTAGCCTGAAACAAATGAACCAGGTGACGCTGTTTTGAAGGCGCGATAATATTAAAACTTACCGGAAAATTTTCTTGCGCGCTGCGTTCCAATTTCATTGCAACCCAGTGGCGTACTTTTCATATTAAAATATTTTAACAAAAGCAAGGATCCCAACCCAGAGATTTGAGTTTCATGTTTAATTTTCCTGAGATAGCTAATTTAAAATAGGTACAGATGAGTGAAATATAATTTGAGGGCGTACTACCGTTTGTTGTATTAACCAGTAACAAACTTAGAGATTGCTGTGGTATTTAATCAGCCAAAATTCGAATGAAACTAAGTATTGTGTAGTGACCGTATTTATTTTTATAACAAATTAATAATTTCATAATTAAATAACGTTGTCAACGATAGGGAGGGAGTCATTACAATATTTATTTATAATGTGTTATTAGTTTGTATTAATTTTATACAGTGGAACAAATAAAATTATTATTATAGGTAACAGAAAACGTCAACATAACCTAGAAGAGTTGGTTAAAAATTCTAATTTCTGAATCTCGATTTTAAAAAAACCTAATTTGCCCCTCAGCACTGAAGTTTCTTTTTATACCTCATCTTGTTATTTATTTATTTTACATAAATTCTGCATTTGTAATAAAAAGTTAAACTTCAGTGCCTTTATATACAAATAACTATCACTCGTTATTGTCTAAATAAAAGTGTGATCTCGTATGTTTTGGTTACTCTGAAAAATCAAAGGTGCAAGAAACACTTAAATTGTATTTTACACATTTTATTTTTTTTACTTCACTCGTCATCTCTCACTTCAAGCCAAACTACAAGTGGGATATATTAAATCCAAAATTTAAAAAAATAAAAGCACAAAAGCATTTATTATAAATATTATAAAGCACTGAACGTATAAAACTACATATAATTTAAGCTTATACAGAATTTTTAAACTAGTTTCAGTCTTATCACACAATCCAGCTCCAGGCCAATCACAACTGCTTGTAAAAACTCTCAAACAGGTTCTCATAATACTCATAGGGAGCGCCATTGAACAGTCTCTTGGGCGAGATGAAGTTTCTGACGGGCATTTCGAGCCACAACTGCATGGTGTCGCGAAACTGCGATAATGTCTGCATGCTCTTGTTCGCAGATTCAGCATGAATTAGCGATTTCAACTTGTCTAGAGCGTAGTTTATGTAAGATTCTTGGTGCTGTAAATCTTCCAAAGTGTCTGTAAACGAAAGCAGGTGTTACCTCCAGTTAAATAATCAAATTATACCGGGTGATTATAAATGCTTTTCCATCAAGTTCCCTTTGAAATATTTGTTGTATGAATAATATGTTGGTGTCACTCTCAGTCTATATCAAATTTGAGGTTAACGGGTTAGGTTTTATGTTAGTTTTGACACAGACTGACGCAAAACCTAACCTGCTAACCTCAAATTTGACTTACAGCGACACCAACATATTATTCATACAAAAATATTTCAAAGGGAACTTGATGGAAAAGCATTTATAATCACCCGGTACAAAGCATAACTTACAACTAGTGATGTCAACACTGTCAGCGCTGTATTTAGATGTTTTCAAGAGCTCCATTTTGTGTTTAGCCCTTACAAAATCAACCAGAAGCGTCTCTGCTGGGCTCCAAGGGCTCTGCAAGAGGGTCACGAGAATAAGAAGAGTATTAGAATCCATATCTTCTTGGTACGGGATGCGGTTTATGGATAAGTCCCGAGCGAATGTCTTTTCAATCCTACAGAGCATTTGTTAGTATAGTAAAAACAAATAAGAAGATACGACCTACGCTAGCCGGTTGTATTCTAGTGGAAAATCAATTAAGGCGTCAATTTCAGTAGAAATTAAATTGGCTGCAAGCACATTGGTCCAACTGGAGTCCAACGTAAACTGTCCTAGTTTCTGAACGAGCCTGGACGTCTCGGAGCATATCTGCGACATTGATTCGATGATTTGCTTGAAGGCACTTACTTTGAACTCGATGCTTGACAGTTTTGCAGCCTGCAATTTATTGTAATGATTATTTAGAAAATTGTTTATAGCGAGTGGTTTTTACAATGCTCCTCTCTAAATTATCAGACTTCTCTTGAACTGCTTGTAGGCCACTCTGGAGCCCAACCAACTCCTGCTGAGGTCTGTAAACCTTGTCTATGTACTGGATGGCTGCTGTTAAGCCTGCTTCCTGCCGTTGCAACTCCAGCTGCTCCTTGTGACTGGAGAGTTGAGATGACGAAGCCAATTTCCTCGATAAAGTTGCCTTGAATTATGATTTTGTATGACTCGTTAAATTTTATAAAAGTTCTCAGATTTTTTCGATTTTAATCTCAAAATTTCTACTTTAATCTTTACATTATCGTTATTAATCTGCATTTTTTGTTTTTAATTTTAATGTTCAATTTTAGTCTTGAAATTTTGAAGTGCTTGACACTTTTGCCATTATACAGTGTGTAAACGGAAATGTCGTACATAGGGAAAAGGCAATGTTTGTTTTATTGTGTTCCGGAAATGTGGAAAAAGCTTAGGGAAAAGAGAGATGTGAGCAGATTCGAAGAGTATTGTTGGTGACACTGTCAGTCTATGTCAAATTTGAGGTTAGCAGGTTAGGTTTTGCGTCAATTTGTGTCAAATAACAAACAAAACCGAAGACCACAGATATAACGGATCCTTCGTAATTTTAAACATTACCTTTTCCCTATGTATAACATTTCTTTTTACACACTGTACACAAATTTTCAAATATAATTTTGAAATTTTGACTATAATCTTGAAAATGTCTTGTTTCTAATTTAAAATTTTTCATTTTATTCTTGAAATTTCAACTTTAAGTTTCACACTTTTGTTACCAATCACAAAGTTTTCAAATTAATCTCGAAATGTTAACTTTAATCTTGATTTTTCTGTTATTATATAAAATTTTCAATTTTTTACTTAAAATTTAAATTTTAAGTTTGACTCTTTGATTATTAATCTGAAATTTGCAATGTTAATCTCAAAACTTGACTTTAATCTTGAAATTTTTGATATTTTTCTAAAATGTTCAATTTTATTCTTGAAATTCCGACTTTAAGTTTGGCACTTTTATAACTCACGTCAAAGTTTCAAATTTAATCTCAAAATTTTGTCGTTAATCTGGAAATGTCTACCTTAAGGTTGACACTTTTGTCATTCATCTCAAAGTTTCAAATTTAGTCTCGAAATTACGACTTTAATCTTAATATTTGTTTATTACCCTAAATCTTCAATTTTATTCTTAAAATTTCTACTTTAAGCTTTGATACTTCAGTCATTCACCTCAAAGATTCAAATTTAATCTCGAAATTACGACTTTAATCTTAATATTTGTTTATTACCCTAAATTCTTCAATTTTATTCTTAAAATTTCTACTTTAAGCTTTGATACTTCAGTCATTCATCTCAAAGATTCAAATTTAATCTCGAAAATACGACTTTAATCTTGGTAATTTCTTGTTATTAATAGAAAATTTTCAATTTCATTCATACAATCTGACTTTAAGTTAGCCGCATTTGTCATTCACCACAAAGTTTGAAATTGCAACTTTAATTAATCTTGTAACTTTCTTGTTATTAATTTAAAATTATCAATTTTATTCTTGAAATGTTGATTTTACTTTTGGAAATCTCTTCTTTCGTCAACTTGAATTTCCATATTTTTATCTTTACTATCAAATGACTCAACTTTAATTAAATTTTGTATTTAATGTTGAAATTTCTGTTATTATTCTAAAATGTTCAATTTTATTCTTGACATTCCGACTTGAAACGTGATACTTTTGTAACTCATCTCAAAGCTTCGAATTTAATCTCGAAATTCTGCCTTTATTCTTGAAATGTCTACCTTAAGGTTGACACTTTCCTCATTCACCTCAAAGCTTCAAATTTAGTCTCAAAATTACGACTTTAATCTTGCCATTTGTTTATTACTCTAAATTCTTCAATTTTATTCTTAAAATTTCTACTTTAACCTTGATACTTCAGTCATTTATCTCAAAGCTTCAAATGTAATCTCAAAATTACGACTTTAATCTTGCCATTTGTTTATTACCTTCAATTTTATTCTTAAAATTTCTACTTTAAGCTTGATACTTCAGTCGTTTATCTCAAAGCTTCAAATTTAATCTCAAAATTACGACTGTAATCTTGGCATTTGTTTGTTATTACCCAAAAATTCCTCAAGTTTATTTTTAAAATGTCTACTTTAAGCTTGATACTTGTGTCATTTATCTCTAAGCTTCGAATTTAATCTACAAATTCCGAGTTTAATCTTGAAATGTCTACCTTAAGGTTGACACTTTTGTTTATCATCTCAAAGTTTCAAATTTAATCTCGAAATTATGACTTTAATCTTGACATTCGTTGGTTATTACCCAAAATTCCTCAAGCTTATTTTTAAAATGTCTACTTTAAGCTCGATACTTCTGTCATTCATCTCAAAGCCTCAAATTTAAACTACAAATTCCGCTCTGAATCTTGAAATGTCTATCTTAAGGTTGACACTTTTGTTATACATCTCAAAGTTTCAAATTTAATCTCGAAATTACGACTTTAATCTTGACATTTCTTTGTTATTACCCAAAATTCTTCATTTATTTTTAAAATGTCTGCTTTAAGCTCGATACTTCTGTCATTCATCTCTAAGCTTCAAATTTAATCTACAAATTCCGCGTTAATCTTGAAATGTCTACCTTAAGGGTGACACTTTTGTTATTCATCTCAAAGTTTCAAATTTAATCTCGAAATTATGAGTTTAATCTTGACATTTGTTTGTTATTACGCAAAATTCCTCACGTTTATTTTTAAAATGTCTCCTTTAAGCTTGATACTTCTGTCATTCATCTCTAAGCTTCAAATTTAATCTACAAATTCCGCGTTTAATCTTGCAATGTCTACCTTAAGGTTGACACTTTCGTCATTCACCTCAAAGCTTCAAATTTAGTCTCAAAATTACGACTGTAATCTTGGCATTTGTTTGCTATTAGCTATTACCCAAAATTCCTCAAGTTTATTTTTAAAATGTCTACTTTAAGCTTGATATTTCAGTCATTCATCTCAAAGTTTCAAATTTAGTCTCGAAATTACGACTTTAATCTTAATATTTGTTTATTACCCTAAATTCTTCAATTTTATTCTTAAAATTTCTACTTTAAGCTTTGATACTTCAGTCATTCATCTCAAAGATTCAAATTTAATCTCGAAAATACGACTTTAATCTTGGTAATTTCTTTGTTATTTCCCAAAATTCTTCGTTTATTTTTAAAATGTCTACTTCAAGCTTTATACTTCTGTCATTCATCTCTAAGCTTCAAATTTAATCTACAAATTCCGCGTTTAATCTTGAAATGTCTACCTTAAGGTTGACACTTTTGTTATTCATCTCAAAGTTTCAAATTTAATCTCGAAACTACGACTTTAATCTTGACATTTGTTCATTACCCAAAATTCCTTAACTTTATTTTTAAAATGTCTACTTTAAGCTTGATAGTTCTGTCATTCATCTCTAAGCTTCAAATTTAATCTACAAATTCCGCGTTTAATCTTGAAATGTCTACCATAAGGTTGACACTTTCGTCATTCACCTCAAAGCTTCAAATTTAGTCTCAAAATTGCGACTGTCATCTTGGCATTTGTTTGTTATTACCCAAAATTCCTCAAGTTTATTTTTAAAATGTCTACTTTAAGCTTGATATTTCAGTCATTCATCTCAAAGTTTCAAATTTAGTCTCGAAATTACGACTTTAATCTTAATATTTGTTTATTACCCTAAATTCTTCAATTTTATTCTTAAAATTTCTACTTTAAGCTTTGATACTTCAGTCATTCATCTCAAAGATTCAAATTTAATCTCGAAAATACGACTTTAATCTTGGTAATTTCTTTGTTATTACCCAAAATTCTTCGTTTATTTTTAAAATGTCTACTTCAAGCTTGATACTTCTGTCATTCATCTCTAAGCTTCAAATTTAATCTACAAATTCCGCGTTTAATCTTGAAATGTCTACCTTAAGGTTGACACTTTTGTTATTCATCTCAAAGTTTCAAATTTAATCTCGAAACTACGACTTTAATCTTGACATTTGTTCATTACCCAAAATTCCTTAACTTTATTTTTAAAATGTCTACTTTAAGCTTGATAGTTCTGTCATTCATCTCTAAGCTTCAAATTTAATCTACAAATTCCGCGTTTAATCTTGAAATGTCTACCTTAAGGTTGACACTTTCGTCATTCACCTCAAAGCTTCAAATTTAGTCTCAAAATTGCGACTGTAATCTTGGCATTTGTTTGTTATTACCCAAAATTCCTCAAGTTTATTTTTAAAATGTCTACTTTCAGCTTGATATTTCAGTCATTCATCTCAAAGTTTCAAATTTAGTCTCGAAATTACGACTTTAATCTTAATATTTGTTTATTACCCTAAATTCTTCAATTTTATTCTTAAAATTTCTACTTTAAGCTTTGATACTTCAGTCATTCATCTCAAAGATTCAAATTTAATGTCGAAAATACGACTTTAATCTTGGTAATTTCTTTGTTATTACCCAAAATTCTTCGTTTATTTTTAAAATGTCTACTTCAAGCTTGATACTTCTGTCATTCATCTCTAAGCTTCAAATTTAATCTACAAATTCCGCGTTTAATCTTGAAATGTCTACCTTAAGGTTGACACTTTTGTTATTCATCTCAAAGTTTCAAATTTAATCTCGAAACTACGACTTTAATCTTGACATTTGTTCATTACCCAAAATTCCTTAAGTTTATTTTTAAAATGTCTACTTTAAGCTTGATAGTTCTGTCATTCATCTCTAAGCTTCAAATTTAATCTACAAATTCCGTGTCTAATCTTGAAATGGCTAGCTTAAGATTGACACTTTTGTTATTCATCTCAAAGTTTCAAATTTAATCTCGAAATTATGACTTTAATCTTGACATTCGTTGTTTATTACCCAAAATTCCTCACGTTTATTTTTAAAATGTCTACTTTAAGCTTGATACTTCTGTCATTCATCTCTAAGCTTCAAATTTAATCTACAAATTCCGCGTTTAATCTTGAAATGTCTACCTTAAGGTTGACACTTTCGTCATTCACCTCAAAGCTTCAAATTTAGTCTCGAAATTACGACTTTAATCTTGCCATTTGTTTATTATATTACTCTAAATTCTTCAATTTTATTCTTAAAATTTCAACTTTAAGCTTAATACTTCAGTCATTTATCTCAAAGCTTCAAATTTAATCTCGAAATAACGACTTTAATTTTGACATATGTTTGTAATTACCCTAAATTCCTCAATTTTATTCTTAAGCTTGATACTTCTGTCATTTATCTTACAGCTTCAAATTTAACCTACAAATTCCGCTTTTAACCTTAGAATGTCTACCTTGAAGGTTGACACTTTTGTCATACATTTCAAAGTTTCAAATTTAATCTCAAAATTACTTTAACCATCGAAATGTCTTATTAATACAAAATTTTCAAATTCATTCGTAAAATTCCAACTTTAAGCTTCACTTCAATCTTAAAGTTAAGAATTCAATCCCAAAATTTCGACTTTAATATTAATATTTTTTGTTTAATGTAAAATGTTCAATTTCATTCTTGAAAGTTCAACTTTATGTTTGACGCTTTAGTCATTAACCACATAGTTTGAAATTTAATCTCGAAATGATGACTTTAATCTATCCATTTTTGTGGTGAAATTAAAATTTTCAAATTCATTCTTGAAATATCGACTTTATAGTTGATACTTTTATCATTAATCTCAAACTTTCGTTTTTAATCTAAAAATTTCGACTTTAATCTTGCAACTTTCTTGTCATTAGTTTAAAATTTTCAATTTTATTCTTGAAATTTTGACAACTCTCGAAGATGTCTCCTTTTGTTAACTTGAATTTCCATATTTTTGTCTTTGCTCTTAAATTTTGAATTTAATCTTGAAATTTTTGTCTTTTATCTTAAAATTGTAACTTACAGCAATTTTTTTCTCCAATTTACGTCGTTCCCGTTTGAGTTCCTTAATCTGCAGCTTGATCCTCAGCGCTTTCAGTTCGAAGTCGACATGCGTGGCATATAAATTCATCAAGTTTCCGCTTTTGCTCCCTGAATGTGTAGAACTAAAACACAAAATTAACATCGACACCAATCAATTCTAAAACTTTACCTCAAATTTTCCTTGTCTCCTTCCATAGTGGCACTGATCAACTGCGTTTTCCACCGCCCATTTAGGTCATCAAGAGCATTCCATACAAAATGCCTGTTATACCTGTGCAGCAAGTTCTCCACCAAGCTGCTCAGTTCCTTGTCATTCAGAACTGCAAGGTCGAAGCACAGACTAGCATTTGAGATGTGCGATTCCTTGAATGATGAAGCTGCTAAGGCATCATCAAATGTAACGCTGAAGTCATCAAGCAGCCCCAGCGAGTCGTCCAGGTTCTGCCTAGACTTCTTGGCATAATGGCTACTATTTTTTGTGCTCGAAAACAAGGTCGGAGTCTTCTTATTGTCCATGAGTGCTCTCCTTGTAGATTTATTACGAGGCGTTTTCGGGGCATAACTATTATTGAAGCACACAGGTGCTGAGGGTTGCGATTCATTTTGTTTTTCCATGATTTGTTCTAATTTCTCTGCACATTTTTTAAGCGTTTCCTAAAATTGAAGGAGGAAAAAGGATAGAAACACCTTTCTACATGTTCAAAAAATGTTATTCCAATAATTGCAAAATATTGTATAGAACATAATTTCACAATATTTTACAATCCCCTTTCTTAATAATTTCACAAATAAATGATTAGTCACTTATTAAGACTTACAAAGACTTCAGATTTATTTTGCTCTTCGGATTCGATAGGAGTCAAATTACGAGCTAGAGCTAGCATCTCCTCCACTTCGTCTGTGTCGGTTTCCAATCTTTTGGCCTTTGTATTCAGTATGAATATGTGCTGTTGATTTTCACGAATTTTCTGCCTGAGGTTTTGAAGATTCACATCTGAAACATACCACAATAAATATTTAACTAGGAAAAACTAGTACTTACACTTCATTTTATTCTGTAAACTTTGACTGCTGAGCTGTGACTTCGCCTCATTCAAAGAATCCTGCACTGTGCTTACACGTTTCTTTAAATTTTGCCCTTTGTTCCACATTTCGATCTCTTTCAGAGTGTATCTCGCGTCATACTGCAAATAAAGTTAGCCTCTAATGCAAACAGTAACTCTGATAGATACGCACCAAGTAAGAGTTTGGGGTCGTGCCGGTCTGCCCATTTTGCAAGTTGTTGATGAGGGCACTGTTACGTATGTACCCAATTTCCTGCTTCGGCTTGACGCTGTGTATAACTTGCTCCCATATCAATGCTGTGCTCGCATTACAGAACCTGAATTTAAAAAAGGATAAAATTTCAAATTAAAAACAAATAAAATTGAGGTTATGTTTTACTAACCGGTCGAAAATTTGATGGAATTTTTCCCTCGTAGCCGATTTTTCTCAACCATTTCGTTAGGTTTTCCGATGTGTTCATTATTTTCAAGCCCTAATTATTGATTCCGGTTCTTCTTTGCTATATTAAGATTGTACTTTTTATAAGTTTGAAGATTAACGTTAACGCCCGTAACGGCGGATGCTGTATTTGAGGTTATGTTACTTTTTAACGAGCAGGTAGCGTTTGTACC
>CALNHX010002083.1:0-193323 GCA_940337035.1 Agriotes lineatus | reverse complement strand
GTTGATGTTTTCTGCTTTACTTTTATTATTATTAGATTATAATCAGAGTATACATTTGGCCCCTGTAGCTTTTCAAATTCTTTATTTCGTTTTACTTTTTCTTGATGTTTGTTTCGGAGGTACTTATGTTTCTTTGAGCACTGCTTTATGTCCGAATTCTATACTACTGATGCATAGTTAATTAGTTTATTTCAATTTTCATTCGTCTTTTCATGTAGTATTTCTTTGGCTTGCCACCACTTACAAGTACCGGGTGAATATAAATGATTGTAATTTTTTTTCTTGGGTTGGCACTGTTTATTTTGGTGGCCACTGTAAGTCTATGTCAAATTCAATGTTCGCAGGTTAGGTTTTGCGTCATTCTGTGTCAAAATTGACGCAAAACCTAACCTGCTAACCTCGAATTTGACATAGACTTACAGTGCCACCAACATAAACAGTGCCAACCTAAGAAAAAAAATCACAGTCATTTATAGTCACCCGGTATTTCACTTGGCCTATTGTGAATTAAAATTTTTTTAAATGATCAAGTTGCTCATAAATTGTTTGCTGTAATACTCAAGATATTTTCTTTTATCCTCAGAAATGGCATGAGCCCATTGAATCGATTTAAATTGTATTACATTATTCATTTATTGACATTTTAGTTACAATTATTTAAAAATTAGTAGCCTATGGTAAATTTTTAAAGTTGGTGGGATTGTATGTAAGTCATTATGACAAAAGCTCACAAATATGTCAAATTTGAGGTTAGCAGGTTAGTTTTTGCGTCAGTTTGTGTCAAAACTGACGCAAACCCTAACCTGATACCTCGAATTAGGCATAATGTTGTGTCAGTCATAATGAAAACTCCCTAGGGAAATTTTTGTCTTATTTAGTCTCTAGGGAGCAAATGTTCTACTTCTGTCACAATTTTGATGCTATAGAAAAGGACTTCTACTCCCAGTCGTGGTGACAAACATTCTTATTTGTTTAATAACTTTACAGTTACAGGACATTTCTTTTGAGTAACTTAATTTCAAATTAGGGACCTACTGTAGTCACAAACAAATACCAAACCATATGAGGAAATCAAACCAAAATGCAACTCTGCTCTTTATGTATCACTATAATGTGCATGCAACTCAAAAAATTAGTAACTTTATCTAATAAAAATGTTCAACCAACAAAACTACAAACAAAACATTAATCATCTTGCATTGTTTTAGCTAAAAGTAACAGGAAATAACTTAAGCGGAGTGTGCAAGTTAATATTCAAGTATCCAAAAGCGATAAGAACGACTACCTGTTTCTAGAAAAGAATGTTTTAGGTATGCACTTCTACAAAGGTTTTTGATTTCTTATGTAAACTGTACACTTTTTTCAGATTTATTCGTTGATTCGCTGGGGGCGCTCCAGTCCATTAGACGATGGAGAAGCCTGTGTGTACGGCTACGGCTCTGTGAAGTTCCTCACCATGAACCAAAAGCTCCTGCAGAAATACTGGGCCTGGTGTTCTGCAACTCATGGTGCTGCACATTAAGATCATCAATAACGCTGTAAGTAGGCCCAAGTACGCTGTACAAATGCACCTTTGGCCCTTCACTTCAGAAACAGGAAAAGATCCACATCCCTGAACACACCGAGCATGCTCTGTTCCAACTGACGGGCGCCCTCAGGAACCTAGCGTCTGATGAGAGCGTTTACGGGGACTTCATCTCCACCGACACGGTTTTCCAGCTTTGCCTAACCATGGACTTGTTCTCTTCAATCTGGATATAGTTAGCAACATTTCCAGACTTTAAGGTAACTATCACTTGGAATTACCTAGCAAATATTGTGTATAAGACATTGTTTTTTCTTTAGCCGTTATAATGTATACCAAATTCGGTTAATTTGCTTTAGAGTAAGTAAATCGTTTCAAACTTAACAATATTGTGTGTTACGGGATTTACCACTTAAGGACTCTTATAATGAGCAAATTTAAGCACTATAATACACCAATAAAATAAACAGAAATATGTAAAAACAAAAGTTTCGTTCTTTGTTCGTTATATTTCCGACTTTTTTCTGGAAAAACCTTTTTCCAGCCACACCAAATTTTTTAGAATTTAACACTTCACCCTTCACAAGGTTCTTATCTTTGTATTGCAGCACCAATTTCCATGAATGACAATTGCTGCGACAAAATCGCCGAATACAACGGTATTTATAAGATTTTCGTTGAAGCTGTTCGAGAAGTATCTGGAAACGAGGAGATCATTGTTAGGCTAGCATATACGTTAGGAAATATTCTTGCAAAGTTGGACAACTCGCGTATTAAGGTGAGAAGCTATGTACTACTGGCACGTGTTATATTTAATGAGTTTGCAGTTTTATCAAGAAAAGAACTCGATTAAGAGCTTGATATATTTATGGAAAATCTATCTGGAACGGACTTTGAAAAACTGCTCGCTGAAAATCGACAATGAAGGTGAAAATGGTAGCAACACGGAAGATGTAATGATAAAAATAATCGAATCGTTGCAACATTTGCAATCAACACAGACATTGGAAAGGCGATGAATGACAAGTTTGGTCTCAATTTATAGACGAATTTCTGAAGGTTCTTATTAGCAACCCCTTCAAAAAGAATGATGAACTCATTTTATCTGTCTTGAGCACACTCAACATCTTGTCGTATTACTACTCGGCTGATTTTGACAAGGATATTTTCCACATCAAACAGGTTGACATTATGGAAGGTTTGAATCTTGGAATTAGTTATAGCAAGGCATAACATCTGTCATTTTTAGCAATAACCGAATATGTAGGAAGCAAAAACATTGAGTGCATTATCGAAGCGATTAGAATTTTTAGGGAACTTGTCTCGCTCAAAAATCACTCGGAATTACATCATCGAACACAACATATTTTCCAGTCTGGTGAACATTTTGGATGCAGGTAAGAGCAAATTTCTAATAAAAGTAACGTCGTTTTAGACAGATTAATTTACAGAGGACGTTAACCTAGTTAAAACCACCGTTGGGGTTTTTGTTAACTTAATGGCAGACAATAAAAATCGAATTCTGTTTAAAAATAGCGGCGGGTTGTCGAAGTTGATAAGTATTCTAAACTTGCATGGACAGTATGACTGGCCGCTCAGCATGCTCACCTGCCAAGTGATTTGGAACTTTTGCATTGACAGCATTAATCTGTACGAGCTTATTTCCGATTCTGAAATGCAACAATTGCTGGCTGTTTTAGCTGAATTATTTGGGTAAGATGACACAAATGCTTATACAACCTTATAGAACGTTCATGTTTTCAGATGAAGAACGCTTATTTGGAATAACGGATGCTTCAGAGGGACCTAGATGTATACTCAACGCCAGAATAACATAATTTGGGAAGAGTTTGCAAATGTAGCTACTAATCTGCTGGAAAAAATCGAACACTTCTTGGACACTTTAGAACAATTAGAGTCATATTCAGACAATGAAAACGTCAGCATGCCTAAAACAAGAGATTCTAGTACAAATCTTAGTTTTGCTGCTTGGTAAATTCTGCACAAATTAATTTTTTACTGAATACTCAATAGTGCTGTTATCAGAAAATACTATACATTTATTATATGTTATCTTCTCTATGTTTATATTAATAAATTATGAAATTATCAAGCGTTTATACTTAAAATTATTCTTTAAAAATATAACTACAATTGATTTAGGAGGTTGTCACGGCCATTGTCATTATGTAACGAACGACTTCTGGGATTGGACACTGTCATTGCGATTGAAGAACTCAACGTTTCGCCCGCTTTCATACGGGGCTTCATCAGGTGTTAAGCAAAAGAGTGCGGTAACTAAATAATCACCCAGTTCAATCTTGAAACTTGAAAGTTGTTCATTGCATGATACTACAATTACTAAGAAACTGGCATTTTGGATATGATGGTTCTATTCTGTCTAACACTATTGTGTTACTACACAAACACTGTTCAGGTCCGTAGGTGCCTCTATGGTGGCTTGGTCGTTCAACTTCAACAATGAGCCTTCTTCTTGCACATCGATGTGATGGCTTCTCAGCCATTCTTTCAGTCTCGTCCTTTTGTTCTTGAGCTCGTTAGATAACTCGGTGGTTTTATAAATGTCTTCAAAAAGTAAACTCTGGTCTACAACAGCAGTCGAGATTACTTCTAAAGACTTATAGAATGATAAAGGATGAAATCTAGGCAGTGTTAGGATCCTTGCTAGTCACCAAAACGATCGTCTTCGATTCAGGGTCTATCACGTACACTACACCACTGTAGACTTTATTTTCGACTGTGGTTACAGCCACCAATTGTCCCACCAAGGTTCTCATGTATAATGGATCGTCGTTGAAAACGCTTGGAGTAGATTCTATGTCCATGGTTCTGTGAAAATTGTAATTTGCTTTTGAGGTTATGTATAGCTTAAAAATGTCCCATTTAATAAAAGCAGTGTTGCCAGATGCTCAGTTATAAATTATGGTAGCAGCAACATCAATTTTATGGTATTTGGAAATAAATTATGGTTAATCAGTTGTAATATAACAAGTGGAAATGATTATTATCGATGGTTTTAACGAGTAAAAAATTATCGATCATTAATCATTACACGAATTATATTTGGAAAGAGAATATATTGAATGAAATGCATAATATCAAATATTTACTTTTTCTTCTTAGGTTGGCACAGTTAATGTTGGTTACCCTGCTGTCAATTTTAAGTCTATGTCAAATTCGAGGTTAGCAGGTTAGATTTTCCGTCAGTTTTGACACAAACTGACACAAAACCTAACCTGCTAATGTCGAATTTGACACAAACTTAAAATTGGCAGCAGGGTAACCAACATTAACAGTGTCAACCTAAGAAAAATATCACAACCATTTATGATCACCCGTAAAAAACAATTACGAAAATAAATTACTACCGCTGTGATAATGTGTAACTAGGCAATTGCATGCCCCTCATTGGCTGAAATAGCGTCACGTGATACATGAATTATATTCTCAGTTGTAATATAACAAGTGGAATAATTATTATCGATGATTTTTTTTCCGAGTTAAAACCGGAACCTAAATTTAACGTGTGCATAGCACGAGTTAAATTTTGCTGTTTCGGTTTTAACGAGTAAAAAATTATCGATCATTAATCATTACACGAATTATATTTGAAAAGAGAATATATTGAATGAAATGCAAAATATCAAATATTTACTTTTTGTTCTTAGGTTGGCACTGTTAATGTTGGCTACCCTGCTGTCAATTTTAAGTCTATGTCAAATTTGAGGTTAGCAGGTTAGATTTTCCGTCAGTTTGACACAAACTGACACAAAACCTAACCTGCTAAGGTGCGAATTTGATACGGACTTAAAATTGACAGCAGGGTAACCAACATTAACAGTGCCAACCTAAAAAAAATACAACTATTTATGATCACCCGTAAAAACAATTACGAAAATAAATTACTACCGCTATGATAATGTGTAACTAGGCATTTGCATGCCCCTCATTGGTTGAAATTGCGTCACGTGATACATGAATTATATTCTCAATATTTTTCCACGACCGGGAGTAGAAGTCCGTTTCTATAGCATCAAAATTGTGACAGAAGTAGAACATTTGCTCCCTAGAGACTAAATAAGACAAAAATTTCCTAGGGAGTTTTCATTATGACTGACACAACAATTATGCCAAATTCGAGGTTATAAGGTTAGGTTTTGCGTCAGTTTTGACACAAACTGATGCAAAAACTAACCTGCTAACCTCGAATTTGACATATTTGTGAGCTCTTGTCACAATGACTTATAGTGCCGCCAACTTTAAATTTACCATAGCTTACTAATTTTAAAATAATTGTAACTAAAATGTCAATAAATGGCGTTTAAAAAAAACGAGTTTTTTTCGTTTTTAATCTTCCTGCAACGTGAAAAAAATAGTATATGCAACTCGGAGAGAATGCTATTTTGCTCAGTGCAATTTCTCTCCCTTATTGCATAATCTACTATTATTTTCAGGGGGTATTTTTATTAATAGAAATATTATATACTTATATCCTTGAAAACAAAATACTCAAATTCATTCGTTTAATCACTATATACAGTATGACAATAAATATAGGATACCGAAGTTTGCAAACTTAATTTGTTGTGGTTAACAGCTATCACTTTAATATTTCCAGTTTTGATGTCTATTGTATTGATGTATGACATGCTCCATGTGACCACCACACTTTGCAAGCACAGTTTCCTTCCAAGCATTCAAGATTGCTTACATGAGTAAATTTCTAAAAAGAGGTTGACGTAAATTTTGGAAGAACTGTACGATCGCCCTCTCAATTCCGCAGTTGCTACTGACTGGAGGATTTTCATTGAAGATGTTGTTTTCCATCGTTCCCATTCTCTAGAAATTAAAATTTAACGTACTTGATACTTGGTCCGTTATTTCTGCCTTGTTCGTATGAACGGATACAGATTTTGCTCGATAATAAGCATCTTGTTTATCACGGTTATTGCATACTTTTAACGAGAAGGTGTCGGCAAAAGATCGGAGTGACATTTGCAGCAATTGTCGTTTAAATTGCAACTGATACGATTCTCTTAATTTTGGTATCCTATATTTATTGTCATATTGTACAAAGAAATTAAAGTATAACCATTAATACATAAATATGAGCATATTATTTTTATTAAAAAAACTGGGGAGCATTACTTTCATTTAGCTAAATTAAATACGTAGATTATAAATGGTAATACATATACCTATTAATTAATATGGTAAAACTCAAAATAAATCTTCTACACTATCTATGACTTCAGAGCATTCTTAAAAGTGAATAAAAAATTAGTTAACAGTCAACAGTCAAGCAAAATCGTTATTTTATTGTTTGAATATATTTCAAGTCATGTTTTTAAGTATTTCTTTAGAGGGTAGATAATCATAACAGCAGCCATATTTTTTTATGTCTTGTGATACTAATACTAGAGAATTTATTGTTTTTAGCGACAGTTCATTACCAATTTTAGTTTTTATTAAATTTGCCTTAGGAACACCCTCTCACATGTGGTAGCGATAAAATATCTAGTACAAATTTAGACATTTTTCCCATGTTTAATACTTTTAACATGTTTCTTCAAAATTGAAATACCTGTAGTTATTTCTTTGTCGTTACATGCAGGACATACCGCGTTTTTGCTTATCGGCAGATTTTAACCAATTATTGAATTCTAGAAAAAATTCCAATCCAGGTGATATTTTAGAACAATTTATGATTTTTTTGCTGGCTCCTTGAACTGCTTTTTTACTTCCTTTTACAATAAAGGAAGTATTGGATTCACCCCAAAACTGAGTTTTCAACAAATCTTCGCGTTTTAGAGTCCCCTGAACCCAGAAAACATTTTTTTTATTGGTCTGTCTGTGTGTCTGCCTGGCTGTGTGCCTGTGAACAGAATATCTCAAAAACGAAAAGAGATACCATGGCGTTGAAACTTCATATATAAGTTTTGTGTACTATGTAAATGCGACAGCAAGCTTTTGAAGAAAATCGCATAACCGCAAGTAGATGTTTACTCTTGTGATTTTTCAGCTTTTTTCGATTAAAAACGACTATAACGATTTTTTTCAAACTTCACATTTTTATTACGTTTTGAATGTGTATTGATGTGAGATAGGTGATTTTCCAGTTGAATATCTCTAAAATGCGTTTCTTTTGTTTTTTTTTCTATTTTTTAATAATTCCTATTTTAAATAGAACACCCGGTATATTATTACATTTTTGAATTCAGCTTAAAATTTTAGAGAAAATTTGTCTCTTGAACTAACGCTCCGTTTTGTACCGTGTGTGAGTGTATCACACCAGATTTTATCTTTTCGGTAGGTATAGTATCCTAATTTAATCACTATCGACCTCTATTCTCACACTCAATTACTGAACACCACACTATATTTTAATATAACAAAAAATTCAAGCTATAAAGAACACAATATTCCGCTTAACCATGAACAGTACGTCCTACGTACATTGGTACTTACACTACGAGCTGAATTTATAAAAACTAAATCCGGTAGAGCACAACCCAAGACAAGACTAAACATCCTGCATCCAGCATTCTGTAATAGAAACGATAACGAAACGACTTCAAGGAATTTCATATTCCGTACCGTCATGAAATAATACCTAATAAGTACCACGCATGACCTTCTTAACCCTACCTACCGTTTTTGAGAACCCTTAAATCAAATGTGTGTGCATAAATTTATTTTTGGCGGTTCAGCTTGACGTCTTGGTATAATTTTTACATTTTAATTTCTTTTTTGGTGAAATAATGGTATCATATGGTATTAAACTGTAAATTATGGTATATTTTAGATAAATTATTGTTGAAGGTATCCAGCTCGAAATTATGGTATAAATACCATAATTATGGTATGTCTGGCAACACTGAATAAAAGGAAGTGACTGGTGAACCGCGGCGGCGGTACATTAATGGACTAATAGGTAATCCCAGCAGATGATGAGTAACTCCAATATTCCCGTGGTAATATTCAAGACACTATTAAGGCAGCTCTAGATATTTGCTATTCAGGCACTTGATTACCTACTTAAAATATACCTAGCTATTTATGCAACAAGTGCTAAAAGTTGACGTTGATGCACGAAACATGAAAATTATGAAACTAAGCCTTCGGCTTCGTTTCATAACATGTCTCGTGTATAAACGACTTTTAGCACGCGTTGCATACAATATTTTATCTACGACCTTAGTTTTACTGTTATTAATCCATAAATATCGATTTAACAAAGGTTTGCATCTACGACACTTCCAATTTATGTCATAATAAACAGTAGGCCATGCCACACGGGCGAATGTTTGCGAATGACAGTAGTCAAGGTCAGTTACGAAATGTAATTATTAATACTCCACATCTGACTGTATTCATTACATTACATAACGCTTTAATTATTTCAAAAACACTTTACCTGTAACGCAAGAAACAACTAGAATAACTTTACAACTTCACTTCCAGTTCGAAATTGTAGTTTTATAACCTCACTTCACTTTTAGCACATGGGCTAAAAGTAAACAACTGATTTCTTTAACCACGGTAAACTATAAAACGTCACTTTTAGTGAAACAAGCTAGCGCTAAAAGGCTTACTTTTAATGGTAGTCGTAGATAAAAAATTTTATAATAATATTACAACTGACCTAAAATAATCAATGCACACAATAATACGAATAAAAATTCACTAAAATAGAAAAAGGTCTATTCAACACTTCCTAGTTATAAGGCTATTACTAGATCTATTTCAGACCTCTAAAGTGACCTGTAACCCACTAGTGAGGTAAAAACCATGTCACTGACTACTGTATTGTTGGTAGCACTGTCAAGTTATGTCAAATTCGAGATTTGCAGGTTAAGTTTTGGGTCAGTCTGTGTCAAACATATATTTTTACTTCTATATTGCTAGTACGATCTGGGAACGGGCGAAAACATTACGGCGCCGACATAGTCTCACTCTGAGCAAGGCGCGTCTCGTGCGCATGCTTGAGAATTCGAACTCCGCCTTTAGAAGCGAATTTTAAACTTGACCGTGACGTTCATTTCCCCACCTCGTTGGACGACGCTTGCGCACAGCTCACCAAGTCTGTAGAAGAGTTGGTTGTCTGTCTCACTTACGTTGTGACCTCTCCACTTATAGGAGCCATATATCTAATATAGTCTATTTTTTTGCTTTATGATTCAGAGCAGGCTTTGCATTTATATTATTTTAGCAGTGTACAACAGTTTAGTTACAAAATATAACTAACGTCAAAATCCATGTCGCCGGGATTGTCAAGTTGACACTTCGGCAAATCTTAATAAAATGCCACGAAAAAGCAGTATTAAGTAATAGTAACACCAAAGAGGCTATAAAACGCCGTTCTACTAATATAAAAGATATCAATGGTAACGTAAGTAAAACAGCCTTCATTGGAAGAATTGGTCAAATCTTCGATGTAACTATTAAGAATTAAACAGCTACAACATTTCTAACAATTTCTTATAATGCTAGATTTCGAATGCAATGGTGTTTAATATCTAAACGAAGCAAAATCACAACTCCAGCAATAACCGAATGATAATATGAATAAAGAAAAAGAATTTCTAACTTGGGGAAATATAGTTTCAGGGAAGATATTAAGAAGAAAATTTGGAATTTTTTAGTTTGGATAATTTATTGCTGTGTGCAAGGGAGGAACCGATTATACTGGGAGTCGTTTAAAATTATACTACACATTAACAAATATGGGATATAAATACAAAATTGTGAATGGAAGAAAATTGTTGTGTGAGAAGAGTCATGTCATTTCGGCGGATTGCCTTTTAAAGGAAATATTTACAATTTCGAAATTATAGTGAAAAATGTATATTCATGTTTTTGGATGAAACTTTACCAGGATGTGACTTACTGTTGGACTCGGACAATAATGACAGCGGCTATCATAAGTGTATCAATGGTGACATTTTTAGGCAATGTTGAAAAACAGTTAATCCCGGCTTTGACCAAATTGAATGGAAAATGTGTGGTAATTATGGATAATGCACCATATAATTCGATTCTTATCGATAAACCACCCAATTTCTCGTCCAATAAACGACAAATACAGAAATGGTTAATTAAACGTGACGTACAATTTGATGACAAACTAATAAAGCGAAAATTATGGAGTTTAATTTTACCTATACATATTGACCAAAAGCAATACTTAATTGACAATATTTTAAAACGACATGGGCATGAAGTTCTTAGATTACCTCCATACCACTGTCAATACAATCCAATTGAATTGCTATGGAGTTTATGTAAGAACTATTATAATAAGGACATAAATTCTCAGCCTCCCTCAAAAGACATAATTGCTAATTTATGGTTTAAATCTCTATCATTGTGTACAGCAAACATATGGAAAAAAAAACATTGAATACTGTGAACTACTAATATAAAGTGACTGGGCAAAGCACATTGTTAAATTTATTGGTGTGGATTATATACCTCCTGTTATTATTAGGGTGGGTGAATCTGATACAGAATCGGAAGACGAGTTGTATTCCTCTTCTGAATCAGATTCTGGATGATTATCCTGAAGTGTACGCATCTAAATTCTGGTAAATTATATCTCTGAAAATGGTTCTACCAGGGTATTTTGTATTATCTTTTTATTTTGAAATGCCTGTTATATGTTTAGCATAAATAATAACTTGTACAACACAGTTCTACACATAAAATCATCAGCAAATTATTAATAATATATTTTTACATTAGTACATAAAAGATAGATGTCTAGAAATTTTATGACGTTTCTGTACAGTTAGATAACAATCACGCTTAAATAAACGCACTTAAAATAAAGCAATACCTTATTTAATGTCAATGGTTCAGTAATTTTAGCTCTTATTAAGTATAATAGTGCTTATAAGTTAACACATTGACAGTTCTAATGGTTTTTGACATAACTAGTGTTTTTTTTTCTTTATCACCAACTACCTACACTGTTACAAAAATGCAAATGCAAAGCCTGCTCTGAATCATAAAGCAAAAAAACAGACTATACTTACTATATTGCTAGCGGCTATGAGTGGGAAACTGACCAAGGAAGTGAGACAGACAACCAACTCTTCAATGTATAATGGTGAGCTGTGTGCAAGCGCGGCGGCGTCGTCCGGCCAATGGGGAAGTGGTCAAGTTTAAAATTCGCTTCTAAAGGCGGAGTTCGAACTCTCACGCATGCGCACGAGACGCGTTATACTCTAAGTGAGACTATGTCGGCGCCGTAATGTTTTCTGACGTTTCCCGGCCCTACTAGCAATATATGTGTATTATATATATAATAGGAGCTAACAAAATAGAAGTAAAACTTTATGGTGTCAAATAACAAACAAAACCTAACTTACTAACCTCGAATTTGACAAAGACTGACAATACACTTCAGTACTGCCAAACTTATAACACGAATCACAGGCGACTATAATTATACATTTATACTCCATTTACACATCTGCACTGAAAGAGTCAAATTTAAAAAAAAATGTCTTGACTATACCTCAAAACTAATGTGTTTTTTATTAGACTGTACAGTAATTTAATTGTTAAAATGTGAAAAATAGCAGTGGTGCAACATAATGTCAGTTTGACAGTGCAGATGTCAAGTAAATGGAGTATATTTGATCTTTCAGTACTTTCCAATTTGTCACTATGACTTTTTATGGCTGTCAATACAAAATTAATGTTTTTTAGGTTTTTAGGTATTGAGTTAAAATAAAAATCTGTATGGCACGTGAGTGTTATTACAAACAATTCACTCGAAAAAAGACTCCTCTTGGCCTAGCGGCCTCGAGGACTCGACTCTTCTCACCTTGATTATTTGTAATATAACACACACTCCTATACTACCTTAAATAACTATTATTAAGATAAATCATTAGTAATCTTTACTTGAAAAATTAAAAACATTTTTTTTAATTGGTTTAGGTGTACCAACTATCGAGAGATAAAAAAAACTGTTCCTCAGCAGGCTGTGGAATGAAAAGTCATGTCTTTACTTGTGTCAGCTGGAATCCACTACATAAAATCTTTGATCTCTTTGTATCTTTGTTCGCTAGCTCCTCCGACGATACTGGACCGATTAAGTTGTATGATGGCTTAAAATGTTGCTAATTTGTTAGACAGATCGTAGGCCGGTTTTATTTTCAAAAAAGGTTTTAATTAAATTGACAAATTAGCAAAACTAAGCGTATTTCAGGTGATTCCTTATATACCACTACAGCAGCGCGAAGTTCAACAAAGTTCCGTAGCTCGGTGGTAGAATGCTCGCCTGCCACGCTGGCGGCCCGGGTTTGATTCCCGGCCGGTGCATCTTTTTTTTAATTTATATTAATAAATCTCTTCTAATAGTACGGGAGCCAGTGAACTTTTTTGTTACGTCATTGAGCTCACGGCTAAATTATACTTCATGAATTAGTTTTTGTGCTGATGTAAACAAAAACCGATTTCTGCAATCCCGAATCCGGGAATAACATTAAGGGTTGCGCTGTGAAAGTTGTCGTAATTGACGACTATTTCACGTCATTTTTAAATGTAAAATACAAATTGCCACAAAAGTTTAATTAACACATAGCAATAACATATATTTCTGCAATGTGGAATCGGGGGATAACCCCTTCTGCAAAGAGGGTGAATATGTAGGGTTGAAGTTGTCAAAAATTTTATAAGATAAATGAAAAATTCTTTTTGCATGCACTAGTGCGAACATTAAACATTACAAAAATGATATTCTGCATAACAAACTCCGGGGTCATGACTTTCTGCAAGCGCCTCAAAAGTAACTTGTCGCGCGCCGTCAAATGCTCGTGCCGAGTCAATTTCACGTTATTATATTCAACAAATCAATGCAATGTACAACAATAAATATACACGAATTTTTCTTAATATTCTCAATTTTCTCAAGCATGTTGTTATCGTGTTTCTCAAGTGCTACCGACATTACCTCTTTACACAAAATAGTACAATTTCCACAAATTAATGTAATAAACACGACCTTTAGAACGTTTACGAAATAAACTACAAAAAAGGCATGATCGAGGAATCGCAGATGCTTCCGATAAGCTCGTCTCGATGTCTGTTTCGAGGTCTATTGGATCAGAAACTTCTTCTAGAGCAACTAACGATGAAGTGGTACTCTCCTGTGTTGTATTGAGATGTTTTTCAGTGCTGCTCTGGATTTCAGCAGCCTGACTGTGATCTCTGGAAAGATTTTTTGATGGAATGTACAAATATTTTCTTTGTAATTTTTTAGTTTAGTTGCCAGCAGATGATTTTTTGTGTAATCGGAAAGAAAAAGCTTAGGACTTTTTAGCGAAAAATTATATTAAAATTTTGATGTTCTGTTACAGTATCAAATTAACCTTACGACACTCACGAATGGGCGAGTATCGAATGCTAAGCAAATCCGAGAAATGGGGCACGCTTACTCTGACGATCGTTAAAAACAAGTTAAAGGCCTCGGTTCAAATGCGCTCAGGGAGATGGGCGTGGTTTAAGACGGTACACCGCATACAAGCGTGTCGAGGTATATACAGGGTATTGCTAAAGAAGTGGGTGCCACCAGATCCAACTCAAGATACCCACGTTTAACCGGACCTGGAGGTTTAAACGGAGCGAGAAGTACTCAAATAACTATTTCGGAAACCCTGGTGCAGCGACAGATATAAACACCTACTTGGAATGCCCGTCCGCCACGTCCGGGCCTCACATTACAATGTTCGTAACACAGTGACACAGTACCCCTGTAAACAAACATGCACAAGACACAAAAAGGCAAAGAATAAAACTGTTCGGTTAATACATCTATTGGCCACACCAAGTGACCTACCAAACACCATACAAAAATACAGGTATATTCGGCATCTATGCCGGCTCGTAAGAATGGCTTATAAGGTACGCCCAGCTGGGAGGCGCGTTAACTAAACGTTTCAGCGCATAGCTGAGCCGAACAACAAATGCAGGCCGAAAGAGTTGAAACGTCGATTTAGGCGTCAACAGGCATGACGCGCGAGTGCAAGGCCTGAACTTGGGTTCGAGTCACCAGACTTACAGTGAAATATCTAAGAATAACAAACATGAACGGTTAATCTACACAAACAAAGCTGTCTGCCAGCGCATAATATTAGAACACTACGTTAAATTTGATTACCTATAAACTAAATTTCCCGCGAATGTTGTGCAAATCGCATTGATTTGTTGAATATAATAACGTGAAATTGACTCGGCACGAGCATTTGACGGCGCGCGACAAGTTACTTTTGAGGCGCTTGCAGAAAGTCATCACCCCGAAGTTTGTTATGCAGAATATAATTTTTGTAATGTTTAATGTTCGCACTAGTGCATGCAAAAAGAATTTTTCATTTATCTTATAAAATTTTTCACAACTTCAACCCTACATATTCACTCTCTTTGCAGAAGGGGTTATCCCCGGATTCCACATTGCAGAAACATATTTTATTGCTCTGTGTTAATCAAACTTTTGATGGGAACTTGTATTTTGCATTTAAAAATGACGTAAAATAGTTGTTAATTGCGACAACTTTCACATCACAACCCTAAATGTTATCCCCGGATTTGGGATTGCAGAAATCAGTTTTCGTTTACATTAGCACAAAAACTAATTCATGAAGTATAATTTAGCCGTTTACCTTATGACGTAACAAAAAGTTCACTGGCTCCCGGACTATAAATTTGCGAACCGAAGCGTAACTCGGGTGATTCACTAGTTAAATAAAAATGAAACGTCATTTTTAGGAGCAGAAATCTTTTAACAATCTGCCAGATTCGGTAGCTGAGTGGTAAGCATCCTGACTACTGATCTAAGGGTCGCGAGTTCGATTCCCGGTCCCGGTGAGGTTTTCAAAAATAAAAAAATGCAGATGAAAGCCTCTACAGAATGCCATCATTCGGAAGTGATGTGAAGCCGTGGGTCCCATGTTACTACGATGTGCAGCATGTAAAAGATCCCTTGCTAGGGTTGGAACTCCTTAGTCTCGGCAAAATTCTAAGTAGGACTTTGACCATATGACCAAAGCAGTCGGTGTCTAAGGTACCTGGTACTCTGCATGCCTAGACCTTGTCCATTAACAAACAAACAAACAAACACAATTATTATTTGACACAAGTAAAGACGTAACTTTTCATTCCACAGCCTGCTGAGGAACAGTTTTTTTTGGATCTCTTGATACAAGGTTATATGACACCTTAAAAATACAGTTAGTATTTACACATTTATACGAAAGTTTTGTTTCCTTAATAAATTCACACACTTGGTTTATAGTCTGCGGATTGGTAACTTGGCTCTTTGTCGGTTTCTTTCATATTTTATGCAATCTTCTAGTAGATGTTGAACAGTTATAGGCGATTTACATTCTTGACATACAGGTGGTTGTTCAAAAAACAAATTTCTTTGTATTTATAATCAAAAAATATCTTATAAAACTACAATTAAAAAATAGAAAACATTTATTTAGATTTATAAATAGCTACAAACTGGATAAAATATAAAAAATATATTTATTTGGATTTATGAATCTAAACTGGTCACAAAATATGAGAAAATGATTTTCTTTACAGCTATGGCCAAACAAACACGAAATTTAAAAATAAATAAAAATGTTTTATATGCATAAATTAAAAAATACGAACTGCACATAAAATATAAATTTTGTTTGTGGATTTATAAATATGGAAAATATTAGCAAATTGCACATAAAATACCTATAAACCAAGTATTTCTTCTACAATCATAGAAAACATAAATAAAGACAACTGGCATAACTTAAATGCAATTAATGCAATATCAAACTTTAGAACACAATGTTCCAGAAGAATTCAGTGAGTAGCATGTAATACGCAACCAATGTAAACACGCATCACATCTTATTGTACGTTCATAGACTATATTATTTTATTACATATTGGACAAATACAAGTTGGTGTTTTTTTTTTGGCTTCAAATATTTTACTTACCCCCATAACTCAGTTGCCATTTTTAAAATAGTTAGTAGGTTGACTTTTAGGATTTTACAACTCCTACAGTTACTTTAGCTGAGTAGGACCTTTCTAACTATAATTTTCATTAATACGTGTTTATAAATAATAACCAAAACTACGTCAGAGGGCGATAAAATCCCATTTCCCCTGCTGACGTAATTTTTGGCAGCTAAAGAGAATTTTATCGCCCGATAAAGTAACTTTTAGAATTGCCCTGTTTTACTGGCAACGATTTACATAATCTGGATCTCTTATTTTAAAATTTCGATCGTACATAAAGTTTTGTATGCACCTCAGAGGCATAACCAACGTCTTTGGCCTTTGTCGTGTTATAGCCCTCGGTACCTCGCACCTCATGCTATAACATTCACGCCGCGGGTAAAAAAACGGCTGGGTTATGCCCTTGATATATTATAGTAGAGCATACTTCTGTAATTTTATTACACACTCCTGTCAAAACTATTTATTAAATTTAAAACAATGAAAGCCTATCTAACATAATTTTTAGTGAGTTTTCAATTTGAAATAACATTCACGTTTTTAATCTCTTGAGGTAAATATGTGATAAGCGATAAAATTAAGTATAAAACTCGTATCTAGAGTTTCTTTTTTGCACTTGAGATTAAAGAAATTCGCTTCGCCTCATTCGCTAAACTTTCTCACGCTTGCAGAAAGGTGGCGTTATAGATATATAACTATTTTGTTTGTTTGTTTGTTTATTAATGGACAAGGTTTAGGCATGCAGAGTACCAGGTACCCTAGACACTGACTGCTGTGGTCATCTGGTCAAAGTCCTACTTAGAATTTTACCGAGACAATCTTTAATAGCATAAAACGTTTCCTCCTTTATATTCACGATAATACAATGTATGCAGTCCAGTTCCCGTATTAAATTGCTTTATTGTGTATTGTAAAATATTACATATGGTTAGTAATAAAACTAGTCTGGTTAATCTAAGTGACATACATTTCATAAAATAGTAAACATAAATAAAACTATAGATTTCGTATTATTAAATAGTAAACAATTCTCATAAATTGAAAGAAAACGAGAATATCAGAAGCATGTCCATAGCTTCTCGTTCCCAAAAACCTCTTCATGCTTTTTTATATGCATACTCTCATGTATGCAAGTTGTACACCTTATTCTTCGTTATTTGAAAAGGTTAAAATAAAAAAAAAACATGTATTAAATTTTAAGCTGCAAAAGTTCGAACTAGCAATTTTACAAGAGATTTTTCTGTTGACATTTACGAGAAAAACACATGGATTTGTGGATCTGATGAAAGCTCTATTTTATTCATTATTAAATAACTGATCGTGTTTCATTTTTTAACACTTGCGTAAATTTTGTGTTGAGTTTTGAATACTTTTTGCTCTGTGCATATTCCTTGTGGATTATTATTAAAATTAAAAATAATTGCTCTATTTTAATTAAAACATCGACGGAATGTAGGTCATTATTTTTTGCTTAGTAATTGTTAAAAATTAATACCCCCCTTCCCCCAATTACAATTATCACAAACCGACACTGCTATACCGATACGTACCACCTACAAAAAATCTGCTGTGATACACGCACATAACTTCCTTTTACAGTGATTTTATAATAATTAACCAAAAATTTGATTTTTAATGTTTAAGTATTTGTCAAAATTTTTCAAAAATTTCAAATTCTACAAAAACGGTACAAAATAGAGCGTTAGTTCAAGAGTCAAATTTTCTCTAAATTCTCTGAATTCAAAAATGTAATAATATACCAGGTGCTCTATTTAAAATAGGAGGACTCTAAAACCTGAAGATCTGTTGAAAAATCAGTTTCGAATTTTTGGGGTAAATCCAATACTTCCTTTATCGTAAAAGGAAGTAAAAACCAGTATTGCTGAGTCATATACCTGATAGCACCACTATACTGCGTCTCAGGGTGACTAGACAGTACAGGGCCTTATGGCAAACAGCGATGCCATATGTCTCCACAAAAGTGTTCTGTAGAAAATATGCCCCCATCACAGACAAACAAATCCGGCTATTGTAATAGAGACAGCTTAACTATAATCCCTCATTACCTGGTACGTTTTGTCAGTGGCATTCAAACAAGTTTAAGAACGAAACAATTACGTACAGTAGGATCTCCGTTATCACAAACACATAATTCTTTTAATCGGAACTTGTCATAGTTTTTTAATGAGTAAAATTAGGTTTTAACAAGCATAAAATTCGCCAAATTTAGTGGATTTGATAGCCGGTAAAAATAAATAAAACGAATATGTGTTTCACGGCAATCGAGTTTTATATATTTAAAATAGAAATTGGAAAAACCAGTAACTGATTATAATTTTTAATTGTAAAGTTTAAAAATTGTACAATTCGTGTATCACTACTCGCTGTCACTATTGTTCGCTTCACTATTAATGTCACTATCACTATCTGCATCATTTATATTTATAATAATTGGTTCTATATCTTCTAACAAATTATCGACTTCCCACATTGTCCTTTCTGTTGCTATTACGTGATTTACATAGTTATTCCATTTTTCTGGCGTAACTCGCAAATATGCTTCACTGATTAAATTTCGGACTTCATTCTCCTTAAAATTCGTGTTATGTTCGGCTACGTACCTTAAAAAAATCGGCTTAATTGTGCATTAAATTTACTTTTTAAAGATTAATAATAAATAATTAAAAAATATGGTGATAAATCGTGGATGTTATAATTTTAAATAAGAAAATTATGGACAATAAACTAATTAAGCAAAGGATGTTTAATTTAATTATGTATTTATAATATCTTGGGTGTCGATCTTTGATAACATTAAAAATTTATTTAAATGACATTTTGGAAGCTTTTGCTGCATTACAATTCAATAAATGCCAAAATTAAACAGTGTTTACGACAATATTTAAATTAAATACCTTTTTACTTCACTCCACACCAATTCTATAGGATTCAGTTCGCAATGGTAGGGCGGGAGTCTCAAGATCTTCACATTGTGCCTTTTTGCAATTTCTTCTATTTTATACCCATCATAGTTTCGTTTGAAGGTATTAACTACTTCCAACAATTCGTTTTTTAAATAGTCCTCTTCAAAAAATAAATCTTTAGACCGAAGCCATGCCTGAATTTCGGCTTTATTTGAAGTACTGTTCGGAATTTGCTCTAACTTTCTACTGTGGTAAGACGCATTGTCCATAACAACAACAGTTTTTTCTGGTAGATTCGGAATCAACTGATGTTCGAACCACTTTTCGAAGTTGGGTCCATCCATTTCATCATGGTAATCTTGGGTATTTTTCTTAGCCAAAAAAGTCAGCTCTGCTCCATCAATAAACCCGTTTTTGCATCCTGCATGTAACAGGACAAATCGTGGACCACGAGTTGTAGGAGCTTTCAAACCTGTGGTCAATCCACGAATAAATGCATCCCGATGCGATCTAATCGATTTATCCCATTCTTTCGATACACTATGTCCGATATTTACCCACGATTCATCCAAATACACGATATTGTATCCAACTTCACGATTATTACGAATTTCGCGTAAATAACGATGACGCCAAGAGATTATTTCTTGCTTTTCAATTAAAATAGATTTTCTGCCACGCTTTTCATACACAAAGTCCATGTCACTCAGTATGCGATGCATTGTTGCGCGCGAAAAATTAGGCAAATTTGCATTGCCATTTACTGCAGCTAACACAGAATTTATTGTAGGCGGTATATTGTCCCGATAAAACTGGTGCACTATTCTGCGAATGTCACTCTTCATTTCTTCGTCGTATTTGTTTTCTCGAGATGTAACAATTTTGCGCTTTTTGGGCCTTTCTTTTGGAGGAAGTAGTCCAGCTGGTGAAGTGTACTCTTGTCTCACGTTGTAAAGCTTCTTTTCACCCACGCCACTCATTTCGGACACTTTTTTGATTATACAGGGTGATTTATAATAGGTGTAAAACACTTTACTATCTTGTTCCGGAAGTAATTTTAAGATAAAAATGTCATATGGACATAGGTCATATTCCAATTTGTTTTTACTTATGTTTTGAAATTGTTCTTTAATAATCATTACTAATTCACTAAAATTTAAATCTGTTGACATTTTTATCTTAAAATTACTTCCGGAACAAGATAGTAAAGTGTTTTACACCTATTATAAATCACCCTGTATAAATAATGGTTTCTGAATTACAAATTATACTTTCTCAAACTGATTAATCTGAACTACAAATGATGCTTTCTGAATTAAAGTTTTGCGTGAGAACTTATTGGGAACTTCTGGTTTTCGTCTATTTCGGTCAACTTATACCATCGCCCGTTGCATAGAACTGGCAACGTCGGAGCGAAATTCCCATAAGAAAAGCATTCCCTATCCTCTCCACGCTGTCTTGTCACCCTGAGACGCTCTATAGAAGGTTAAAATATTGGTATACAGGTTCTTAAAAGAGCAGGCCTCATTGTACGATATTTTGACGTCAACCTATATTTAATATACCGATGGGGCCACAATTATACCAAATGTGGCAGGTTACTAGGACCATTTCAAAAGCAAGGAGAATATGCATGTGGCCGTCGTGGTGTTTAACATACGAACAATCAATGTGCGATAGCAGTAGGTCGTTAGGATCATTATAAATATAAGGTATATATTCGATTTTTAAATTTTTTAAATACAATTACGGCCACATGTAAAGTCCCCTTGCTTTTGCTATGGTCCTAGTTGCCTCCTGCAATCACATGTGGCCGTAATTGTAATTAAAAAATTAAGGAATCGGATATATACCTTCTATTTATAATGATACTAACGACCTACCCCTTTCGCACATTGATTGTTCGTTTGTTAAACACCACGACGGCCACATGCATATTCTCTTTGCTTTTGCAATGGTCCTAGTTGCCTAGGGGACTTTACATGTGGCCGTAATTGTAATTAAAAAAATTTTAAATTGTATATTAGGCCAGTTGCTGCGGAGCAAAAAGTAACACAATTCGGAAATAATTCATGATAAAGATTTTATCGCTTTAATCGCTTAAGTTATCTCCCATTATTATTACTATCCTAGGTTTCCCCCCTCCGCAAAAGGTCAGCATCGGCTCCTAGGGGCGAAAACGTGACCTAAAATTGGGCGTTTTTCGGTTTTTCGAATATAATTAAGTGAAAACACAATAAATCAAAAAAGTGGTTTATATAAAAGTTGTAGAGTTAAATTCTGCGTAAAATGAGTACCAATATATATATTTTGTTCCAGCTATACTTATACGGGCTTTTCTCAAAGTAGAGCTATTTTGTCAACAAAAAAATTATGCAAAAATGGGGTAAGAATGATTTGTGACACAAGAAATATTGCTACAATGAGAATCAAATAGGTTTATTAGTAAAAATAGTAAATTCAAAAATGTTGTGATAATTTTTTTAACTGCCTAAAATTTATAAGTCCTTTGTGGCCAAAGGAAGCTTTTCTTCCTCTCTAAAATTCCATTCTCTTATAATGGATTATATGTGACATAAAATGCTATTAAAAGAAATCAACTATTAATAAATCTTTGTTTTATTGTTTGAAATTAAAAGAAAAAGAATTCTTTTTTTACAAAATAATACTAAAATAAAAATAACGCCATGAACAAATGCTCTCTATTTCACAATTGTTTTCTCCTGTAAAATGATTGTACATTGAAAGGTTAAAAATAAAACTTCTAAAGTAACATAAATATTTAGTAGGAGAGATGATTGTAGAGTTTCATTTGATTCTAAGGAAGGGGTATATTTTTTTGTTAGGCCACCTGCTTCTATGTGCAGCGAATCAGAACCTCTTCTCCCACTCTCCTTCCTCCCCTTTGTTTACCCTCTGTTGCTTCCCTTCCTACGACGAGTTGAGGGAATACTTTGAATTTAAGTTGGCACCCTATTCATTGCCACTTTTTAATGAAACTGGTATTAGGAAGTCTCCGAAGTCAGTGTTCTATGAATTGTTCACTCCAATAACTGACAGTGTCAACCTTGTTGGTGCAGCCTATATTATTGATGGAGAATTCCTCCTGCATCGTGTTATTTGGAAGATTGGTGAAACGTATGAAGCAATTATCAACAAATAAGTTGAATAGATAGAGAACCATTATAGCAGCTATTGTTGTTTTTGACGCGTACCCAAAAGATTTACCTGCGAAAAGCACCAAGTCAGCAGAACGCCTACGGCGGGCTAAGAGTATACAGCCACAGCATCAGAGGTCCTGTGCAACAAGTGGATGACTGCGACAATGACTAAGGAGCAGTTCCTCTCCAATGATCGGAACAAAGGAAGGTTTATAGCCATGCTGAGCGAAAAGTTTGAAGGCAAGGGTTTTTTGGTAAAGCCAGCCAAGGAGGATGCACACCACTTGATCATCACGACTGCTATAGAAGCTACACAAAATCATGAATGCACTAACGGAAGGTACCAATGAGCATATTCTCAGTTAACAGTTTCTGATATTGCCAAAAAGCCAAAAACCCTTCTGCTACTCCTTCACCCCTTTAGTGGTTGTGATACCACTTCATCACTCTACAGGCAAGGAAAGAAGAAGTTTGTCAGGCTGACTGCAAAATGAACATCTCTCGAAAGTGAGTGATGTCTTTATGGGCAAAGACGCCAATCCGGAAATTGTTGTTGATGCCGGGCAAAAGTCCTTAGTAGCACTTCATGGAGGTAAGACAGGTGATACCTTGAATGAGTTACGTTCCCACCTATTTGCAAAATATTTAGTAAAAACGAACTTCAATCTGGCTTCCCTACCTCCAACGCTGGAAGCAGCCCGCCAACATTGCTTCAGGGTGTAACTTCAGGTACAGATGCGGTTAGCAAACAACCAAGTATGGCCTGGCTCCTGTTCTCACTACCTTGGAACCTGCTCCACAGTCACTTTTGTTAAAGATATCTTGCAAATGCACCAAAGGGTGCAAAGCTGCTTATAGTTGTAGAAAAGCAGGAATAAAATGTTCAGCAATTTATGCAAATTGTAAAGGACATTCATGCACTAATGCTCCTACTACCAAAGTAGATGTGGACGACACTGTTGGAGACGACGATGAGCTCAATGAGCAGATGGTCCTGTTGAATGAGGAAGAATACAACAACCCAATCGAGGGTGCTGAACAAGAAAGCGAACCAACGTTTTCTTCAAAATGTGTTCGTTTGAACCAATGAATCATACAGGGTGTAACACGTTAAGTGTTAGAAAGTTCAGTTTTTTTGTTATTATTTTATTGTATAATAAAATTATTTTATTGTAGTAACGTTTCTTGTGTCAGAAATCATTCTTACTCCACTTCTGCATTATTTTTGAAAAAGAAAACCCAACTTTTTTGTTGATTTATGTTATAATTTTTCAGTCAAAAAATTTCAAAAAAAATTACCTGAAAAACCATAACATTAATCAACAAAGGTATCCTTTGCAGGTATAATTTTTAACTATGGAATCAATAAACGAATCCGTTATTATTCAAAAGAACATTTTTTAGTGGTGCAACTTTGACAAAATGCCGTATAGGCATAGCTAAATCAAAATATATCATATTGGTACTCATTTACGCAGAATTTAAAGCTCTACAACTTTTATACGAACCACTTTTTTAATTTATTGGGTTTTCTCAGAGTTATTTTCGACAAACCGAAAAAAGCGCAATTTTAGATCACGTTTTCGCTTCTGGGAGCCGACGCTCACCTCCGTGGAGGGGGAAAACCTAGAATAGTAATATTGGGCCAAAAGATTAAAACGATAAAACCTATACCATGAATTATTTCCGAATTCGATTACCCAGCAACTAGCTTATATACCATATTTTATACCTTGTATTTATAATGATAACATGTTTGTTTGGCTAATGGCACAACATACATAATATAAAACAGTATATACAGGTGGTATAACATGTAAAAGAAAAACAAAACATCTATGAACGTATGTAAACATAAAATTAAGTCAAATTGGGATACAAATTCCGTTTCAAGTATTACAGCTCCAGGTCTAATTGTTGGAGCCACTGGATCGCTTCTGGTGTGGCTTCAAGGAAGTCGTTACTGGTACCAGGAAATGCTCTTGTTGGACATACGTAGGTGATATGTTGTATTGTTTGGCTGTCCGCACCGCAGTCACATTCAGCGCCCTGGCGTATGTCCCATTTGTGTAGTGCTGCTCCGCATCTGCCATGGCCAGTACGCACCCTATTCAGACGAACCCAGGATTTACGTGGCAGGTTGAACCCACTGGGCAGTTTCTGAGGGTCGAGTAGGGAATGCCATGTTGGGCTGGATTGGTTGTGCCACTCTTCTATCCACTCATTACTACCATTGAAACCCTGATTAATGAGCTGTTGGGCTGTTTTCACCGGGGGTTTTCTGGACCTAAGCCTGCCAAATGTAATTAAGTCTTGGTGAATGAGAAGAGCTGGGTTTCCAGAGATTTTCTTGAATTCCCGGACGATTATTTTCTTCCTACGAATTTTTGGAGGTTCTATGTGGCTTAATACTGGTAGCCACGCAGTGGGTGTAGACTTGATGGATCCTGATATTATCCGCATGGTTTGGTTGAGGACAGTGTCGACTTTTTTGACATGGGGGCTATTCATCCACGTCGATGCACAATATTCCGCTGTTGAGTAGACTAAACTTAGCGCTGAGGTGCGGAGCGTAGCAGCTTCTGCTCCCCAAGTTGATTCCGCCAGTTTATGTAGAATGTTGTTCCGGGTCCTCAATTTTGCCGCAAGACTGGTTAAATGTTTATTGTAGGAGAGGGTGCGATCTAGTGTTACTCCCAAATATTTTGGATTGCGGTTGTAAGGCAGGGTCATGCCATTACAAGTTACATTCAAGGTTATGTCGGCCATTTTGTTGTTAAGGTGGAAGCAACATGTCTCGGTCTTAGTGGTACTTGGAGTGAGTCGCCATTTGCTGAAGTAATCCGTCAGTACGCTGAGATCATTGGAGAGAGTGTTTTCTAAAAATTCCATGCTTGTGTGCTGGCTAGCAAGGGCCAGATCGTCGGCGTATGCAAATTTGCGAGCTGTTGTTATCGGCATGTCAGCTATGTAGAGGTTGAAGAGGAGCGGTGATAATACGGATCCCTGAGGAAGGCCGTTATTTAGTATCTTACTTCCGCTCATCGTGTTTCGCACGAACGTTTGGAAAACTCTGTTGGATAACATATTACTAACTAAGTTACTTAGTTTCGCACAGCCCGTGGCTTTCAGGAATTTTAAATCTAACCCCTCTCTCCATACGGTGTCATACGCCGCTGTGAGATCAACAAAGACCGCACCTGTTTTTTGGCGCTGCTCGTACCCTTTCTCAATGAACGTTGTTAGCGCAAGCACCTGGTCCTCGCAGCTACGATTGGGTCGAAAACCGGCTTGCTCTATGGGTAGGACTTCTAGGATTGCTGGGCTTATTCTATTATATATTAGACGTTCCAGTAGCGTATAGGTTTGCCTGGCTTAAGAATTGCGATGATTTTTGTTCTTTTAAATTCTCTTGGCAGCCGTACCGTGCTTAAGATGTTAGTGAAGAACGTTGTTAGCCAGCGCTTTGTTTTTGTACCACAGTGCGTTAGGAATTCAGGGTGAATATTATCAGATCCAGGGGATTTTCCATTTTTTACGCTTTGTAGAGCTGTTTCTATTTCATCGACTGAAAAGTCGTTAGATATCTGATGCTTCTCGGTGCTGGTGCGTTTTAGGATTCTAAGTTCTCTTTTAATTTCCGTTTTGACACAAACTGACGCAAAACCTAACCTGCTAACATAAAATATAACATAGACTTACAGTGCCACCAACACAAACAAATATTTCAAAGCCAAGCTTGATTTCATTTTCGTTTGCTCACATGTTACTAACGACCTACCGCTATCGCACATTGATTGTTCGTATGTTAAACACCACAACGGCCACATGCATATTCTCCTTGCTTTTGCAATGGTCCTAGTTGCCTGCCGCAACCTGTATAACAGCAATGAGATAACATGAACAAGAAAATAACACGTATTCCTTGAGTAAGAAAGAGATAAACATAGTAGCAAATATTCGAGTAGTCCTGACGCTCATTTTAATTATGACATAAGTGAACAGAATTGCCTGGAGGCTGTATCAGGATTCCGTTGCTTTGCGCTGGTTCTATCCCTCAAGCACGTAAACAAGACTGTGTTTACGTTTTAAACCAATGTAGTCAATGGTACTTGAAAGGGGCGACAGTAAACCACCCCTAGAGACGCAGCCTCACGTCTCGATGATATTAGGCTTGGTATTAGGGTGGCGACGTAGTGAATGAATCAGACATTAAATGCAGATTCTTTTATTACGAAAATAAACGGTGTATTTATACAAAACAAGAATGCTTAACTAAGTAACATATCAAAGTTTATAATAGTGTAGTGTAATGGAACGCGTTTAAAGATACGAAGATGACAATTCAGCAAAATAAGCTTTTCATAGTTCCGCATGGGTTTGCAGGAAGGTGCAGTGAACTTGGCTTTACTAGGTCGCTTACTGAGCGAAATGCTAAGTTGCAGTTTACTGAAGTGGTTAAACTCAATGCTTGCGAAACAATATTCGTTTGTTAATGTTTCGTAAATGGGAACTGAATTTGCCTGTTTTAATTCAAGATTAAAATAGATCTCAATTAAATATAAACTTGCGAAATTATGAAGTAAAAACTGGGGGTTAAAACTGTTTGTTTATGAAATCAGAATTACATTTAGAACTTCTGACTGGTTTCGTAAATTATGTTATTAAAATTTATGTGTGTTTAAATCAAGTTTAAACATAAGTCAACTAAACATGCCTACTAAAATAAGTTTTTCGTATAGTCATCTCTTTCTTACTCAAGTATTCTATTTTGTTGTTCATCTTATCTCATTGCTGTTATACAGTGAATTTGTTATAACGCGCAATGTGGCATTTCCATTTCCATAAGAACTTGATTGTTACTATTGGTTTCTAAGGGTACGCCACGCCATGTGTGAATGCGTTTATTTTAAAATGAAATATATTAACCGTAATTTTATTGAAAAAGAAGCATCAGAAAGCAACAGGAGGGCATGTAATAACCCACATACTTGCTGTAAACTGAAGTCTTTATACTATTTGATCAACAGAATTCCTTCCCCCGTACAATATAATATGTTTTTACATACTCAGTAACGTTTCCATATTGCATTTTAAAATAAACGCATTTACACAGATTGCGCGTTATAATTAACTCCCTGTACTCTATAATTATGACTTCATCCGTATTTCATATTTATCCTAACGTAACGGGTGTTCATTAATTATTCCGGTCAAGTTGCCTTTGAAATATTTGTTGCATGAATAATATGTTGGTGGCACTGTAAGTCATTATGACAAGGGCTCACAATTATGTCAAATTCTAGGTTAGCAGGTTAGGTTTTGCGTCAGTTTGTGTCAAAACAAAACAATAAACAAATTATTTTGTCAAAAAAATTGTTGACAGTCGTGGTAGTAACTGTCACATTGGCATTATATATCTGTTAGCTTAGGGTTATGTCAGGATTTTCATTTCAACAAATACAAACATTCTTGTTGAATACATAAAAATATTAGTAACAAAAACAACTACAGTTATTCAAAATGATTTGCTGCATTTTCCAGTAGTATTAAGTAGCTTTACTCACCACTGCCAACATAAATTCAATTTTTTTTAAAAATCCACAGCCCTCTAGAGGTTAAAAGTTTTCGATCATACGGTGTATTATGAAGTAAGATTCTTACCAAATACACTCAGTTTAGTGTATTTGGTCTTACTGATGCGGTATATACACAATTATTGAATGTTTTCTATTTATTACGGTAGATGGCAGCAGAATAGTAGACACTAATATCTATTATGAGACACCATCTCGTTTTTGTTCTGTGCGCCATCTCGTTTTCACAGGTATTGTTCTGTGGGTTTCAGTGTTTTCAGTTTAGGTATTGTTTTGTGGTTTTGAGGTTATGTACAAAGAATATTTAGTATTTACTAAATATTCTTTGGTTATGTATGTGCTTAAGGCAGTACCTAAACTGTACAAACTGTGGAGTTCAATGGCTTAAGGTTGAAGTAAAGAATTTTATTGCTGTGTTATTTTAAATTTAGGAAATAAAACATGTTCTACAATTCTCGTAAAATGCTTCTTTGGTTTAGCTCAAGAAATTTGGTTAGAATTTATAGTAGCAATACGGACAATTTATATTTAGCCGTAATTAAAAATCCTAGAGTGAGTACCAGATACAAAAGCACTACTTTTAAGTTTCTTGACGAGGAAAGATCAGAACCATATAGTAAGTTGTTTAATGCAAATGTACATAAAAAGCAAAATGTAAATGTCGATTATAATAACGAGCCATGTTCAGAGATTAGGTAGTTATAGCCGGCTTATAGAAACATTTTATACATTGACATTAAATCTTTAGGCTTCCAAAAGAAACTAAACTTGATCACGCGAAATGGATCTTCTTAGAACACAAGGGCCCTCTTTTTGCTGCACCATACAAGAAGCTTCCAGAAAGTGTAAGATTTTTCTACGATGGGAAAGAATTTCCATTGTCAGAGCAGTCAGAAGAAGTTGCAGGGTTTTATGCGAAAATGTTGGACCACGAGTATACAAGTAAGGAGGTGTTTAACAAAAATTTCTTTGAAGATTGGAGGAAAATTATGACTGAAGAGGAACGTGCCACAATCACCGATTTAAATAAATGTAATTTTAGAGAAATGCATGTGTATTTTATGAACTTAGCTGAAAAAAATAGAAACAGAACTAAAGAAGAGAAGATGGTCTTGAAAGATTCAAATAATATTAATTTAAACAAATATGGATTTTGTACAATGGATGGACGCAGGGAAAAAATTGGTAACTACAAAATCGAACCGCCTGGGCTCTTCAGAGGACGAGGCGAGCACCCCAAGATGGGTATGTTGAAGAAACGGATCGAAGCAGAGGACATAATCATAAACTGCAGCAAGGATTCGAAAATACCAGAGCCGCCTCTCGGTCACAAGTGGAAAGAGGTGCGGCATGACTCTGCAGTCACCTGGTTAGCATCGTGGATTGAAAATGTGCAAAATCAAGTCAAATACATCACGTTGAACCCATGTTCAAAATTGAAGGGGGAGAAAGACTGGCTCAAATATGAATCGGCACGTCATTTGCACAAGTCCATAGAGAAGATTCGGAGTGAATACAAGAAGAACTGGCAAAGCCAAGACATGCGAATCAGGCAGTGTGCAGTTGCTCTATATTTTATTGATAAATTGGCTTTGAGAGCTGGCAAGGAAAAAGATGAGGATCATGCTGACACCGTTGGTTGTTGCTCACTGCGTGTGGAACACATCCAGTTGAAGAAGCAGACGGATGGGAAGGATTGCGCAGTGGTTTTTGATTTTTTGGGTAAAGATTGTGTGCGTTACTATAACGAAGTGTCAGTAGAGCAGCTAGTATTTGATAATCTTCGATTATTTGTGAAGAACAAATCACCAGGTAATAAGCTATTTGATCAACTAACCACTGCAATTTTAAATAGATATCTTAACGAGCTCATGGATGGTTTGACAGCAAAAGTGTTCCGCACCTACAATGCTTCGTTTATTCTGCAACAGCAATTAGATACACTTACTAACACGGACGACCCATTGCCTCAAAAATTCCTGTCATATAACCGTGCCAATCGTGCTGTTGCTATTTTGTGTAATCACCAAAGGACCGTCCCAAAGAACCATGAGAAAGCAATGGAAAGATTGAAGGAAAAAATTGATGCCAAATGGAAATCCATTAAGGAATTGAAGCAGCAAATGAAAGAGGACAGAAGTAGAGGTGCCGAACAAAAAAATGTACAGAAGAGAAAGAAATTGGTGAAATTAAAAGAGCACCTTGTTAAATTGGAAACGCAGGAGACTGATAGAGATGAAAACAAAGCCATCGCTGTAGGGACTTCCAAGGTAAATTATGTGGATCCGCGCATCTCAGTCGCCTGGTGTAAGAAACACAATGTTCCCATCGACAAAATCTATAGTAAAACACTTCGTGACAAATTCCGTTGGGCAATTGATATGACAGGACCAGATTATCGATTCTAAGATCTTGAGCATGATATTGTCTGTGAGTAGTATTTTAAAACGATAAGGTAATTGATAGTGTTTTCCGAAAACTATTGTATATTAGCCCTTAACTGTCCAGTGATTCTAGTGAAATGTAATAAATAAGTACAAATTTATAAATGTATCTATTATCTGCTAATATCCCATTCGAAACTCTTAACCAAAATCCTAATCAATTTTTAGTTTAATTTTTTAGGTTGGACGGATTCCTATAATTGATGCAGCAATAAAACTTCTTTCTGTAAGTTATCTTTGTTTAAAAAGTAAATATAAAATTGAAAATGATTGATGGCAGAAAATAAGTAACACAGCTGACTAAGAATTTTGCCTTGCATTAGATTATATTCTGTTAATGTAAACCAGCACTGTCCAACTAGCGACTCGTGCAAGGATTTTTGTGTCCCACGAACAAAATCAAGTTTTTATTTGCAATTGTAACTAAATATCTGTATTCCAGCTAATTTTTTTTGGGTAAAGACATAATTAATTTTGAATTTTAATGAACATTCATTTTGAACAATATTTTTTATATTCCGTTGTATCTTATTTGATGCAGTCTCAGCATAAGGAGGTAATAAATGAGTAATTTCTCGGGAAAATTTTTTTTAAAAATATTAACTGTGTAACTCTCTTTCGCTCTAGGTATTCAGTTTTGCTACTAGTTTGTTGTTTCATGCCGCACTTTTCTCTCTTGTGCTAATCTCTTCATTTTCACATTATTGCATCTCATATCTAGCTAAAAATGTTGGTAACATGAAATAAAATTTCACGATTAAAATTTGTTTAAAACAAAATTTAACTTTAAATATACATTTAGACACAATGTTTCTAACATATACAGCCTGTGGAATTCAGAAAACAACATTAAAATAGTAACAAGTCTTCGAACAACAAAATTAACAAATGTCAAACTAACAGAAAGTAAACATTTAATAAAAGTACCTAATTTTAAAAATGTACAATCCGTAATGGTTGCAAAAATTACATAATATCAAAATAAGGCAAACATGAATCTTACAACACACTTCAAGTATTTTCATAGAAAAATATCTATTTATTTAAATTGATAAAGCTGCGCAGCCCAGGTCTTCATTGTCGGAATCCTCATTCATACAAGGATCAGAGTCGCTGTCTTTATCTAACTTTATAATCATTTCTTCTATATCATCCAAAATGTATTCCCTCTCGAGATACTGATTTTTATATGCATCACTCCAAACTCCACTGCTAATAGAATTAATATTGTTTAGACCATCGTCCTACGATTTAGGAGCTGCGTGGGAACTATGTAAATATATTTCATCCATGTACACACTATTTCTACCTTCAGCTCGATACTGTTGCAATTTTCTTAGAAAATCCACTCGTTTACCTCATTTTTCTTGTTTTTCTATTAACACTTGTCTATTATCCTATGTTTTTTTTCCAATGGAAACCTATTTTATTCACTAGTTTTCTAAAAGAACTAATCTTGCCTGTGAAATTAACTTGGTTTTTCATTTCTCCAGAAACAATTTGCATTATTGTAAAGCTGCTTTTTATGTATAGCAGCAAACGTATAAATAGTATTGCAAATTACCTCCTCTTCAAATTCATCCACCGTTGACTTTGAATTACAGTTGTGACTATTTTTTTCACAGTACTCAGACTCACTCTTGTTGCTTTTGCCACTCTCTCCAATACTCAGCTTAAAGGAATAATGTTTTCTGCCTTCTCCTTTTGAAAGAAATACTGTAAGTCTATGTCAAATTCAAGGTTATCAGGTTAGTTTTTGCATCAGTTTTGACACAGACTGATGCAAAACCTAACCTGCTAACCTCGAATTTGACATAGACTTTCAGTGCCACCAACATAAATAAATGGCGCCAAAATAATAACCATTCAAAAACGTTCGATCATTTATGAATGCACTGTATTAATTATAAGTAATTAAAAAAACTCAAGTTACTTACGAAGAAAAAAAATGATAAACAGTGAACTGTTTTAAGATTCGGTATTTGGAGCAGTTGAACTTCCCAAGCATTTTGTACTTACTTTGAAGCAGAAAATAACACACTTCAATTGAATGCAAGTTATTTGACAGCAACATGAACAGGTGCACGAATGGTTCAACTCTATAGGAAAATAATTACAAATATTTAAACAAGAACAATTATAACAACCATATAGTACAAATCTCAGATAACAGATAATAAAAATGTTGTCTTGAAAAAGACTGATTTTTAAAAGCACAGGGGAAAATAACAGAGCGACATCGAACATCAAATGAACAAAATGTCAATAAGAGACGGGTTTTTTGTAAAGGAGGAGATATTTTTAAAATGGGCTGTAGTGACACTAAACGTAATTTGGTTTCTGTGTCAGAATTCACGAGATCATACAAGTCTACATAGCTCAATCTTGGTCTTCCTCTAGGATTTGATAATGAGTAGCAGGCCCTAGTGTCTCAAACTATATCCCATAAGTTTATCTCTTCTATAATCACCAGCGTGGCCAAGCGGTTATGGAGCTTGACTGCTGTGCTACGGTGTGGGGTTCAATTCCCACATCTGGCAACTGGCTGGCAGCTCACTCAGTCGCTTTAAAAATTGGGTACCTAAACCACAGTTGTGGAAGTAGGGAAAGTAAGGCAGTCGTCGAAGGCGTGATGCTAACTACATCACCCAGTACGCCGCGCCGTTAACGGTGTGCCAGATGACTGGGTTTTGAAAAGAGATATTTCGGCGACCCTGACCCGCCAAGTCTCAGGCCATATTCCCACCTGTGGAATGAAAAGCGCTGAACTTTACTTTTACTTTTTATCTTTTCTATTTGTAATTGTTTTCCAAAAGGTTGGTGTTTCTTATGCTCTATTAAGAATTTAGTCATTTGTTATGTTATGACCAATCCATGCCACTTTTAAAATTCTTCTGAGACATCACATTTTGAAGGCTTGTATTTGTTTCATTTCTTGTTTTCCTACCGTCCAAGTATCACTGCTATAGAAGGCGATGATCCAGATTGTACTCCTCTATTGTTAGACGCCATGCTAGTATTGTGAGGGTTGCGTAATTACAGACATTTTATTTTATCTTAGCTATCTTATTTCTAGGAAGGACACTTTTTATTTCTAGGACAATAATAATCCGTATTTTATGTATGATATAAGTAACAATTATATCACTTAATGAAAGCTTTCGTTTGTTTTGCCAGTTTGTAATTCAACTCTTTTTGCAGCTGTTGAGTATGCCTCGGCGCGAGAATCGAAAATTTCTACATTAGATTTATGGCCAGGGGCTTAGGCGAATTTGAGGAACAAACAGCCCAAACTGCCGACTAAATTAGTTTGGGGATTTATTAGTTTACGATTTCAGCCAAGGGAAACACGTGTCCAAGTGGTCGTGGGAAACAGCAATTTAAAACGCGACATAAAAGGATTAAAACCGTCGTGAGTTTTGGAAGGGAAACTACCAATTAACATCGCGTCGCTATAGCAACGAAATTTAGATTTTGTTGTCATTGGCGGGACGCCCCACAACACACGATGGAAGGGTTCTCGTAAGTTGCATAAAACACTCGGCATAGGACAGAATATGGTAGAAAAACAAAGACAGGTGCATGTGGTAGTTCTAGGCATAACACGAAGAACTGCTACAACAGCTGATCACTTATTTAACCCTATTTTACTAGAAATAGCGCAAACTGATATCGCTACGTCTCTCTGTCCTCGTTAGTAAGTGAGCATTGAGTACCAACTCTTTGTCTTTCTTATTTCACTAGGTACAGTGCAAACTGACACCGTGAGAACTCTCTGTCCTCGTGTAAATGAATCCTTTTAAAAGTAAATTTCAATATGTGGTCGTATATTGAGAAAAGGTTTGCATTTCTGGTCCCAACTTACTTATTTCGAAATATGCCTCATTAAACTAGTATTATGCTACAAATTAAAATGGATCGATTTGAAATATATGCCTTGATATTGGTTATCGGTGGACTTCTGGTCGACGAAATTAAAATAAATACTCTTGTGGACACCTAGAATTACAAAAAATGAATTAAAAAATGTCAATTTTGGAAATAATTGTAGATACCCTGTATGAAATCTTTTAGTTTTAACACCGGTTTGGAACCAAGTAGTCCTAGCTAAGACATCATCTAAATTTTACAAAATGATTAAGTAATTATTGACCTAACAGGAGACTTGCTTGCTTCCACTAGTGAGAATAATATTGCTCACACTGGTGTTTCCGAACATCGAAATAATTTCATTTGTGAGTTTCTTCAAATTGATCAGGCCAGTATTTATAAAATTCGGATACACACTCTTCACGGGCCACCAACTTCAGTCTTGCTGCCCATATGTGGACAATTTGTCTCAAAAACTTCAATTTGCTTTTTCTTGGAGCTGATCACATCAAATTTGTTTTACCATGCAGTTCCAATTTTAGATTTGTTATACACAATGAAATGTAACTTGAAAAACTCCAAAGCTAACAGAATTAATAAAATAAGACTGTATTAACTGTTTAAAATCAGCACAACAGAAAAAAAAATGAGGAAATAAATAATTGGTTATTATTTACTAATAGACACACTTCTATATTCAATTTGTGAAAAAAAACGAGAAGGTTTAGCTGCAGTATCCTGCACAAGGTAGGTTAAAAAATACTTGAAAAATTTTGCTGGAGGACTGCAATAGCTATTTATGCAACAAGTGCTTAAAGTTGAGATTTATGTACGAGACATGAAAATTATGAAACGAAGCCAAAGGCTGAGTTTCATAACATGTCTCGTGTATAAACCCCTTTTAGCATGAGTTGCATACAATATTTTTTGTACGACCTTAAATTTACTGTTATTAATCCATAAATGTCGATTTAACAAAGGTTTGCATCTACAACAGTTATAATTTATGTCATAATAAACAGTAGACCTTGACACGCAGGTGAATGTTTGTGGAGCCAGTACTGTCAAAGTCAGTTATCAAAGGTAAGTATAATAGTACACATCTGACTGTATTCATTACATAACGCTTTAATTATTTCAAAAACGCTTTACCTCTAATGCAAGAAGTAACTACCGGGTGTCTTAAAATGAATTACATCTAGTATGCTTTGAATTTCCCATAATGCAATCTAAAATTTTACTTGAAATTCGCAAGACTGTAAGTCTATGTCAAATTCAAGATTAGCAGGTTAGGTTTTGCGGCAGTTTTGACACAGACTGACGCAAAATCTAACCTGCTAACCTCTAATTTGACATAGACTTACAGTCCTGCCAATTTCAAGTAAAATTTTAGATTGCATTATGGGAAATTCAAAGCATACTAAATGTAATTCATTTTAAGACACCCGGTAGAATAACTTTGCAACTTCACTTCCAGTTCGAAATTGTGGTTTATAATCGCACTTCACTGTATACCACAGATGCGCTAAAAGTAAACAGCTGATCTCTTTAAACACGCTAAATTATAAAACGTCACTACTTTTGGTAGTGGTCGTAGAAAAAATTATTTTCAAAGTAGTATTGTGGCCTTGCACTTAGGGTTGCCATACGTCCCGATTTTTCGGGATTGTACCGATTTGGAGCTAGTTGTCCGGCAACGAAATGCTGTCCCGATTTTCGAAGAAAATTTTACGCTTTACGGATTTTGAGCGATTTCTGAAAATTCTGATTCAATACTTTAAATATAATAATTTACAATCAGTTGTTTAACAAAAATTGTGTATCCAATATCTAATTATTCGCTATTCTAAAATCTGGGTTTCAAAAGCTTTTTTAAAATAGGCGATTAATTATTGGTTTGTTAAAATAACACCTTGATCCACATTTAATATAAGTAAAAGATAAAACAAATATCAAGTTCCAAGAAATATGATTGATACAATAATCCAAATGAAACTTCTGCTGCTGCATCAGAAACAGATGCAAATGTGAATTGATGGCAGATGTAGTTGGTACCGTAAGCGAAAAGCAGACCTATCTATTATTGTCATTATCTTAAATTTAAATGAATATATAAGTTTGGAGGAAACACTCAGGCCGTGAAGAAATATCTATAATGGCGATAATAAAGTTTCAATGCGAAATGTTTTTTATTAAAGCTTCGTATTAGTGTTCCTGTTGAATTTATTTTATTATTAGTTCAGCTTGTGAATAATAGTTTAATGCTTTAATGTTTAGTTTCTAGTAGTTGTAAAATAACCTGCTAAGAAATTTAACAAATAAAGTAGTGAATTATCTTTTCCCCATGAGAACCCCCCCCCCCCTCCCTTTCGTAATCTTGTCGCGAAATTGTTATTTTCAAATATGGCAACCCTACTTGCACTAAATAGTTTCGAGACCTTGGAACTAGACAACACAAAGGCTACAAGAATAAGAAGACGGATGAAAAACCTTAGCATTTGTTACAAAAACCTAAAATCCGAAGGCTTGAACTATATTTTATTTTTGCTGGATTTTTTTTTTGGTACTAAAGCTTTAACAAATTCAAATTTCTCATATCAATGGATTGTTAAAATAATGTGAGTTATTGAAAGCGAGTTTGAAAGCATCTAAGGACATTAACAATAAAACTTTTGTATATTTAAATTTAATATGGACTTGGATCTTACTTATTCCGAAATTGTATTCAACCTTAACATTGTTAATTTAAAACAGAGGAAAAAAAGGAAAGATGTGAAAAACCTTTACAATCTATTAAATAATTATTCATCATTCCCAGAGCTTCTGGGAAGCATTGGATTGTATCTTCCGGCTAGGGCCACTCATTCGCATGATTGTTTCCATGTACCCTTTCACAAAACTATGGTTATAATTCATTTATTTTTAAATCTAGTAGACTTGCAAATACTACCAGTTTAGATTTATTCTCAAATAATAGTAGTTTGTATACCAAGGCAATGAAGTTTAGCTTTTTATCACAAATGTGGATTTTTAGTTGCCGAGGCCCGTAGGGCCAAGGCAAATAAACCACATGAGAGATAAAAAGGAACTTCAGTGATCAGTGCCGACGAGTACATTGTTTTATTTGAAATCGAGAAATCGTGAAACATTTGTAGATTATGTTAATATCGGTTGACGTTTAGCTGTCGCCTCGCCACCTACAAAAAAGTCGTAAAACAATGGATTACTTTAATGCCGATTTCTCGTATTTTAATGACGATTTCGAGGTACTTTAATGTTGATTTCAAATAATATATATATACTAGCAACCAATGAGACAAATGTCTCATTTAATAAAACAAAAAAGATCGTTTTTCAAATAGAACGCGTATTAAATAAAAACAATATTTTTTAAAATATTTTATTTTCTCGAAAACCGGAAGTGTCACGTGACTGAAATTCGGTTCCTGACCTGACATGACCATTTCAAACATATAACTTTCATAACTTTTTTCTCTATCTCTTACGGTTTGGCTGCTGAAACAGCGTCCCGGACAGACAAAACAGCGTCCCGGACAAACAAGTCTATTAGATAAAGGATATATATATATTTATATATTTATCAAAAATCCTTCCTACCGTTAGGTGTAAGGATATGTTACCCTATCCGTTATTTAACATCGTATTTATGTATTTTACATTCTACTTTATGCTATGCAATTACTTATAAACTAGTGTGCGCCATTCATTTTTATTTTGTGCGACTCTTCTTGCTGTTTGCATCGTATGTCCCTTCTTTACTAGTATTTTCTCTATTACTCCTCCCCATGTCTCCCTGGGCCTTCCTCTTTTCCTCTTTGGTGTAGTTCTTGCTTCCCACGCCCTCTTCACTTGCCTATTTTCTCCCATTCTGATGAATTGGCCATACCATCTCAATTGATTTTGTTCAATTACCGTCAGCACTGATTCGATCCCTAGTTCTTCCCTTATGTCCTGATTCTTAATTCTATCTATTCTCCTGACTCCCTTTATTCTTCTTAGATACTTCATTTCTGTGGCCTTTATTCTGCTTTTTTGTTTTTTGGTCAATATCCATGTTTCTGATCCGAAAATAAGTACTGGTCTATATATAGATTTAAACACTTTTATTTTTGTTTGATTGGATACTTCTCTTTTACCTACAAAGCTTCTTCCCAACATGCCGTATATATTCGTTGCCGCTTTTATTCTTTCATTTATTTCTATATCTTGTCGTCTGTTTATTTCGAATACATTGCCAAGGTACCTAAAATCTTCTACTTGCTCTATTTTGTCGCCATTTATTTTTATATATATCTCATGTTTTCCCCTTGCTATTACCATTACTTTGGTCTTCCCCTCGTTAATTTTCATATTCCTCTTTATTAGTGCATTATTCCATATATTGACATTGTATTGTAAGTCTTCTGCACTTTTTGCGAACATTGTCAGGTCATCGGCGAATACACACTCTGTTATTCCAATTTTTTCTAAATTCTTATAACCAATTTCCAGTTTCTTTACTCTCAGTCTGGCTTCCTTGATGACCTCATCTATGATAATTATAAAGAGCGTGGGGCTTAGGGTGCTGCCCTGTCTGAGACCTTGTTCTGTTGTGAACTGCTCTATTTCAGTAGATCCGATTCTTATCTTGTTTCTGCATTGGCTGTACAAACTTTTAATAGCTTTGATTAAACGTGTATCGACTTGTCTTGCTTTTAATATTTTCCACATTTCGTTTCTGGATATCCCGTCGAAAGCCTTTTCGAGATCAATAAAGGCTATATATGCTTCCAGATTCTGTTCTAGTATTTTCTCTGACAGCTGTTTTATTGTGCATATATGGTCTTGTATACCTTAACCTCTCCGGAATCCGCTCTGTGATTCGATTAACTGCTGTTCAATTTTGTCTCTGAGTTTATTCTCTAGGATTCGTTCAGATACCTTGCCTACTACACTAAGTAGGGTTATACCTCTGTAGTTCTTACATTCTTTAATGTCGCCCTTCTTGAATATGGGTACTATAACCCCACCTCCCGTTCCTGTGGGATTTTTGCCTCTTTCCATACCTTGTTATAAAGATTAAGCAACATTTCAATACCCTCTATTCCTATAACTTTGAGCATTTCAGGTTTAATATTATCTGCACCAGCTGCCTTTCCAATTTTCAGTCGTTCAATGGCTTTAATTACTTCTCCAATCCTTATGTCCTCTGTTTCTCTATTCTCTTCTTTATCATTTTGCCTACTCTCTTCTGTGTCAACTTCTTCTGTTCTGCCGTTCTGTCCTTCTGTACCTAGCAGTTCTCTGAAGTATTCCACCCACCTTTCCTTTATTTTTGATTCTTCTTTTATTACATTCCCATTCATATCTTTAATATCTACTGTTGTATTTTGTTTTCCTTTTCTTAGTGTCTTCAACGTTCTATAGAATAACTTTTGGTTCCCTTTGCTATTTTCTTCCATGCGTCTTCCGAACTCTTCCCGTGTTTTTTGCTTCTCTTTCTTCACTAGTTCTTTTACGTGCTTTCTCTGTTCCTTGTAGTTATCGTATGCTTCCGACGTTTGCTTAGCCAGTGCTTCTTTCCATAATTTCTTTTTGATTTTGACTTGTTCCTTGATTTGCGGTGTCCACCACGCTGTTTGCTTCTGGTTCTTGCGTACTTTGTTTGTCCCGCATGTAATTCTCGTTGATTTTAGTAATATCTCCTTTACCATCTTCCATGCGTATTCTACATCCCACTCTTTACTATGTTCCTTTAGTTTCTGATACTCTTTGCTGATTTGTTGCTGGTATTACGTTGCTATTTTTGCCTCGTTCAATTTATATGTTCGTATTGCCTCATATTTGCAATTTATAACTTTCTCCTGTGGTTTTGGATTTGGTTCCATTTTTTGTTCCTCCTTTATCTTCGCAACTACTAGGTAGTGGTCACTATATATCTCCGCACCTCTTTGGACTCTGACATCCCTTATTTTTTTCCTGTATTGTTTTTCCACTAGAATATAATCAATTATAGATCTCTCTTTCCTGCTCTTCACCTCTCTGGTATATTTATGAATGTCCTTGTGTTCATAGAAAGTGTTTGTCACGATTAATTGATTTTCTATGCAAAACTGGATGAGTCTATTTCCATTGCTGTTCTTTACCATTTCGCCGTGTTGCCCTACAACCTCCTGTAATAACCTGTCACCTTTACCAACTCTGCTGTTGAAATCCCTAATGACCATAATTCTTCCTTTTGCGTTCTCTACTTCCAGGGTCAGCAGGTTCCAGAATTCGTCTTTAACTTCCGCCTTGTCATTTTCATCCGGGCCGTAAACTATAATTACTGTGATCCTTTACGTGCTTTCGTTTAATTCTATTGCCATAATTCTTTCACTTATAAATTGTTTATTATGTAGTTTACTTTTCCAACTTTTACTTATAATGCATCCAACTCCTGCCTGTGCCCGTTTTTCTTGTGGCACACCTCCATATATCATTGTGTCCATTTTCTAATTCTATTTCCCTTTGTCCTTTCTTCTTCGTTTCTACTATCGCTAAAAATCCAATCCTGCTTTCTCAAATTCTTCTTCTAGCTCTTTCTCTTTCCCTGTTAAACTTCTAATATTTCAAGTTCCTATTTTACATATCACTTCATCTTTCCCCTTTTTCTTTCTTTTGTTCGATATCAACTCATTCGTATGCGTTTTTCCTTTATGTTCTTTTGCCTCCTTTTCCATGTCTCTGTCCGTTGCCAGTTTCGTCATCTTTTTATCCGTCCTTATTACATTATGTCGTTTTTTGTCTTATTATCCGTTGTTGCCTCTCTACTCTCCACCTCCTCTAGAACGCTCTTTTCTTTATTCCATTTCCATTTCTTCCTATCGATAAACAGTTTTTGGTATCCATGTCTTACCCTTCTTCCTTTACTTCTTTCCTCCCCTGCTCTTATCCTTATCTGCGCATCTATTTCTCTTTCTTGTTTAGTTAGGTCGTTGTTAATAAATATTTTTTCTCTTCGTACATTTCTTAATTTTATTTTATTTTTCATTACTTCCCGCTTATCCTCGGAACTCTCTAGACCCACTAGACATGTTTTTGTTCCTATCTTATACGCACTTTTAACCCGGACGTTCATATCTAATTTTTCATTTAAGAATTTTGCGGTATCTTCCTTTATTTTCAGTGCATTATTGTCGTCATCGCTAACCCTTGTATAACGATGTTGTTCCGGCGCTTTTTCTTTTCGAGTTGCTCTACCCTTGTATTTATATCTTGTATCTCTTTTTTAATCATGCTATTTTCTCTTTTTATGTTGTTATTCTCCTTTATCAGCTTCTCATTTTCTTTCTTCATCTTGCTTAATTCCTCATTACTTCTAATCTGCTCCAGTTTTATTTGATTCACATCTAATGTTAATTGCTGTAACATATCTAGGACTCCATCTAATTTGTTCTCGTTCTTTTGTTTCTGCTTTACTGGTGTTTTGTTGGTTTTCCTATTGGCAAATGTAATTCCTTCTTCTTCGCTGTCTTTCTTTGCCGCCTCTCTCTTCCTTTTTTCTCCATCTGTTGACTCGCCATCCGTATTAGCTATTCTGTCGTATTTCTATTTAGTTGTTTGGTAATTTTAGTGGTATTTGTAAGCGTTCGTATTTATATATCTACTTTTGAAAGCAAAATAATAACAAAGAAACAAAGTGTTTATATTTACCAATATCGTCTGGGGTCGTTTATCTTGCGCCCGATGCCTGCACTCGTCTATCAGCCCGGGTCGACCCCTCGAAGACTGATAAATGCTTCGTTTAGCTTGCGCGCTGTGGTCTCGTACTTCTTTGCGTTTATATTTAACTTTTACTAAATTACTCTTAGTGTTTCTTCCCTCTTGTTTATCTGTCCAATTCTTTAGTGGTTTATCTACTTGTCTCAATTGATGTAATCACTGTGCACTTTTCAACAATTTACATGCCGTTTCACTATATTCAAATCGCCCGTTTCTTTACTGTGTCACGGAGCCGATGTGATCGGTACTCGCGTAGCCACATCAAACTCGATTTCAAATAAACCAAATTTTATTTCTCAATTAGTCACTTGATGTACACAAATTTCAATTTGTTTTGTTTTAGTTTTAGTTTGTAATTTAATAGGTATAAGTATTACTATTGTAATTTTTGTAAAATGGGCAAAAGCCTGTCGACTAATAATAAATAATTAAATAAATAAGTACTTTAAAAGCACTGTATTGGTAATTTTTCTAACAGGCCCTGTAAAGTTGTAAACAAAGAGAAACTGCTAATTGTGTTTTTAGAACTTATATTACTTTAATTATATCACATACAAAACTACATTGCTTTGGAAGACATTCTGCACTACTCTATAAGTAGGTACAGAAATTGTGCGTATTTCTATATATACAGGGTGTTATTTAAGTACGTGGCCAAACTTCAAGAGGTATTTCTTTGAGTGATTCTAAGACGAAAAGTTTATATAAACATAGGTCCGGTAATGCTTCGTTTTCAAGATACAGGGTGTCAAAATTTTTTTTAAAAATCATTTTTTCGTAAAAATTTTAATAATCCTTCAGCCGATTTTGTTGAAATTTGTCAGTGTTATTTATGGTAGAAAGGGGCTAATTTAGCCCTAACTAGATTAAAATTATTAAATTCAGTGGCGTCCCGGGGGGCACCTTAACCAATATTTTTGACAAAAAAATGTGCGCCACTGACTTCTTTAGAACTTTTATATTCTTTTTCGCATTAAACAGCTAAAAATACAGCTTTGTTGTCTCTTTATTTTTTTTCGTATCTTGCTTCGTTTTAGAGAAAAAAAATAAAAATAACTTTATTGCATGTCCCTGGGACAACATAATACAAAATTAAAACTACCAAACTAGGAAAAACTGGGGTGTACCTGTTATTTTTTTTCCATATCAATAGTCTATTTTAGTCTTAGAAATTGTTATAAAAATTAATGCTAGCTAAAAAATATTTTTTGTGTTTTATTAATTATTAAAAAATGTTTTTTTGCTGTCCATGAACATGCAATAAAGTTTTTTTTTTCTCGAAAACGGAGCAAGATACGAAAAAAATAAAGAGACAAAAAAGTTGTATTTTTAGCTGCTTAATGCGAAAAAGTTCTAAAGAAGTCAGTGGCGCCCATTTTTTTGACAAAAATATTGGTTAAGGTGCCCACCGGGACGCCACTGAACTTAATAATTTTAATCTAGTTAGGGCTCAATTAGCCCCTTTCTACCATAAATAACACTGACAAATTTCAACAAAATCGGCTGAAGGAATTTTTACGAAAAAATTATTTAAAAAAAAAAGTTTGACACCCTGTATCTTGAAAACGAAGCATTACCGGACCTATGTATGTATAAACTTTTCGTCTTAGAATCACTCAAAGAATTACCTCTTGAAGTTTGGCCACGTACTTAAATAACACCCTGTATATATATATACATAATATTTCGGCATTAGAAAAAAGTGACATCCTCCAAGCCTGCAGGCATAAAAGCCCGTCTGGTACCCTTCTTGAGTTTACCATAACCTGCGAACATAAAATTGTTACAAGCATAAAAACAATTTTTTGGCTATAGTACCCAAATCCTTCATTAACCTCGTCGGAGCATTGCGTATGTGCATGGGAACTGACGGTTGTGGCCCCTGGCATTCCCGTATTACCCTTTTGGCTTTTCCTAGGGCCGAATCAGCTTCTGTGGACTTCGGTGCTCGTGCCAGGTAAATGGCGCATTGTGCTAGCAGAACGTCTGCTTCGGGCATTCCAAGCAATTGGCAACCTTGCATGGTGCTTACTGCAAGCTGCAGAGCATTTGGGTCGGCATTTCCTGAAATATATGGAGTGTCAGGCAAATAGCAATGGGGGACCATGCGAGGGCACCTATGTCTTCGCTTGCAGCTCGCACCATCCTCCGTGCTATAAACAAAGGGTCTTCGCCACTGACTATCATTCTGGTCGTCCAATACAGTGCTGCATTCTCGTCCGACCCTCTGATCGATTTGTGCATTGCAGAAATGATGTTGTAATGTTCCTCGCCTTTGCGGTCGTACAGTAAATGCGACTTCTGAAACGCAACATGTTAATTAGGTTATATTATTATTAAGTATCACAAGCAATGTTTATGCCCTTGTATAAATACAATAATTCTAGACAAGTGCTCAACAAGGAAAAATATAGAGGTATTATTGACCAAGCATTTTTCAAGTAAACTATGCCAGGGAGATTGGAAAAAAATTTAAGAGCTATTAAAGACCACCAGATGTTTAAATGATAGATGATAATATGAGTAAAGTACAACGTGGTTTAACACTAGACAGCATTTTCATTAAAATAAATCATAAATCACGATGAAATAGATATATGAAAAAAATTTTATATGCGTTTTTTTATATCATCACACTGGTACATTCGGTCCAAAAACCAAACATTTTGCATCCGATTTAAGATAGGACCGGATACCGAATAGTGGTATCAAGTACCGGACGGTCCGGGCGGAAACCGGACGAATGGCAAGCATACTTAAAGTGTTCGTATTCTGTATAAACCTGTGGTTGTAAGAATGTTTCTTAAAATCCACTGATAACGGTTACAACTGACAGTGACTCCTTCAAAGAATAAGGTCCTAGACTCCTAGAACTCCAAATATAGACACAACACACCACACGTTAACTTTTGCATCATATAGAGGTTTCTATCCATCAAGACTGCACGTTCTGAAATTAACTTACGTGACAAAATTACAACTAACAAATTAATTACCCAAAATGGGTGATACCTGTTGCTGCACTTGGAAAACTGTCATATACAAAATAAGTAACTCACTTTTATTCCATCTTTTATATCTTCAATCATTATCAGCTTATCTTGATCACTATTATGTTGCAGAACTAACTGCAAGTTGGTTAGAGCTATCCTAGCATCGCCATCACTGGTATCGGCCAGCCACACAATAGCAGAATGTTGAATCCTAAGGCTAAAACAGAAATTCTTTATGTATGACAAACTACTACTATTTAAAAATACCCTTGATTTTTATGTACTTCATTAGAGACATCTTTATCGTCAACTATATTTACATTTAAAGCAACGACTGCTCTTTCAACAATAGAAACCATATCTGGAGTCTCCAGCTTATCCATCACGATTACTCTGCATCGGCTCAGAAGTGCATTGTTAATACTGAACGATGGGTTTTCTGTAGTAGCTCCAAGCAAAGTTATATCCCCCTTCTCCACATGCAATAAAAATGTATCTTGCTGCCTTTTGTTAAACCTATGTATTTCGTCCATGAACAACACTGTCCTTCGCCCAAATTTCATTTCGCCTTTGGCAACTGTCACAATCTCTTGCACCTCTTTAACACCACAATTAGCAGCACACATGCCCACATATTTGAATCTCTTCGGGTTCTCTTTGCAAATATGATTAATTACATTTGCAAGAGAAGTTTTTCCACAGCCAGGCGGGCCCCATAAGATCATGTTAGGGATTTCCTGTTTTTGCAGCAATGTTCTCAAAACCGTGTTTTTCCCTAGTACATGGTTTTGTCCGAAAAAATCGTTCAAAGATTTTGGTTGCACCTGCTTGGCTAGTGGTGTTATGAATGAGAAGGAATTTTCTTTTGGAGCTTTGTTGGAATTTCCATTGATGTTTGCGTTCCAAATTTCCTGGAAATCTTCCCGTTCGGTGGAACTCTTGCTGGTAGTAGCTTTAGAGACAGTTTGGCTTTTCTGCTGTGTTTTCTGAAAGGGAGATTTTTGCTTACTGTTATGGAGCAGCGGTGAAGGCGATCGCTTTCGTTTCTGTTTGTCTTCCTGGGCCTCCGAGGAATTTAAGAAAATGCACTTATTTACGTGAACTTCGATTTCTGCTACCGGGAATGCTTTGTAACATATAGGGCAGCTCTGATCGGATTCCTTCTTTTCCATGGCTTGAAGACGTCGAAGACGAAAATTTTAACGCCGGTTTAAAAATGTATAACCTCAAATATATGTTGTTTTATGAACCATCAAACCCCGCTTAATTTTTGCAACTTAATAAATGGGAAATATGGGAATATGAACAAATGGGATATTTATACAGGGTGCTGCATTGGCGGACGCAATAAGAAATCTCAAGCAAATTCTCTCATTCTCTCTCTCTCATTCAAAGATGGGTTACCCAAATTTCATTGGATTATTTTAAAGGACACTACATGATGATGGAATTGCTGCAAGTCACAGAACAATACCTAGTGCAAGTTGAACATTTTTACTATAGTCTGTTCACTAAACATAAAAACACAAAGTGGCCTTTGATTTCTAAAATTTCATGAGTGTACTTCCAAAATACATCTTTTGTCTAGGAATCTACTTACAAAAAGTTACTAAAACAAATAGGTTTAAGAGTGTGACATTTGATTAGCATCTGTCATAACTACTTTTAAGGATGTTAAAGAAATACTGTGTTGGATACTATTGATGTAGCATTTATTAATAAGTATTTTTATTATATTTTATAAAAGTTCAGGCAAGAATTTCCAGAATAGTATGTACTTTGACACTGAATTAATGATATTTATTAATTGTTATTTAAATTCAAAGTCACCTTTATGCAGGTATGGAAACCTTTGCAAAACAAAATACAGAATCCCTAGCAGACAAATTTTACGTATATTGCCAACTTCATGTTTTTGTGTTTATAAAATGGCCTATACCTTGTAGGAAGGTTTTTGGTTGTCATTAAGACGTGCAATTATCAAGTAGCCATGATCACAAAAACAATGGTCATCTAGTAAAAAACACTGATAATAGTATTTTACAGTAGAAGTCCGTTAGGATAGCCTTTACTGCCGAGCCAGAGAATTTGTGAGACGAGCTCGAAGAGCGAGTCGAATAATACTGGCGAGGCAGTAAAGGCCCTAACGGACGTGTATTGTACAATAGTTTTTGTAATACCTACATACAATTCGGTCATATCTATATTTTTCTAATTTATTTTCATCAAAACGCTAGGTTTGTGTAATGACGTTTTAGAATGATTGAGAGTGCGTAGAACGTTGCAACTGTTGTTTATAAATGTCATTTATTTCCAATTTCGTGTATGGCTATAAGCAGTTTTAAGTTGTAACCAGCTCGTAACTTATGACATCTGTAGAAAATGATGAAGATATTCCTAAAGACGTTAAGATTGTGAATGAGCAAGTTATTTTAGCTTATGTTCAGGAGTTATAGCAGTCTTTTGCGCCTTCTTCTATGTGGAGTTGAAGGCTAGCTTGCTGCTGGATTTGTGTGACAAACGTCACTTTGACGTTCGGCATACAATTTAGCAGGCCGTGGTCTTTACGGACACTTTTTACGGCCGGGCCGTAAAGAGGTTGCTTACGCAGTAGTAAACAGTCCTTAAAGAAATATTTAACAAGTAGGTATTACAAAAATCACTTAATGACATTAGCACAGAATAATACCCTAAATCAGAATGGCCTCTCTGTGTCGGCGCTTTTGATGTCAGCATACTCAATTTTTGTGACCTTGAAAGTGTCCGCCATGATCCTAGTAGTGTGCAGAGGCGGGAAATTCAAAATTATGCGCTTAAATTTTAAACTGAACAGAATAGTCCTTACGTTTAAAGTCCATGCAATTTATATGGAAATGCACAGTACACCATTTGCCACCAAAAGATCTATTCTGTGTACTCATATTAAATTAATATTTTAAAACCGCTTGCACAAAAAACATAACCTTCTTTTAAAGGGTCATTGACCGCCACAAGTACACGTGTAAAATATGGAAAACAGCTGACTGCACACCACCAGAACTCGCGCATGCGCAAAGAAAAAACTAGCTGAATTTTAAGCCAAGAGGCCATTCTGTATTATTCTGTGACATTAGTGACATTAGTACAGGCGCCAGGGAATTTTTACATGCAATTCTTGGTACCAGCATTTTGTGTTAATGGGTGGGTGGGGGGCTGTGCTCTGAGTCTAATTTTAAGTTTTCGGATCGATCGGAGAAATTGTTTTTCCGTAATATCGGAAGAAGTGTTGAAAACGGTTTTTTAGCAATTTCTCGTTTCCTGTTGCTCTGGTCCTGAAATTGCATCATTACAAGTTTGTAGTTTATGAAATTCCTCACAACTTTTGGAAATGCTTTTTTCTCGTGCGCTTAACAATTTATAAGTTGTTACCCCATAAAGCCAAGAAATTAAGGGTTGAAATGGGTTTTACGTAAATATATCGCTTTCAGTTAATCCTACTATAAAAAATACTCTTATATTTTTTGTAGAACAACTAATTTGCATAAAATTTGTGTATGAGTATTTTTTCATTTGGACAATTATTTACCGTTCTACAGCGCCGCAAATGTCGCAAGTCACGTAAACCGTACATTGCACTTTCGAACGGCCCTGTTCCTTCGAGTGTGTCGCACCAACTGTTTTCCACACCACCTTTGAGGTACAGCTTGTGGCGCGTTTTTTTACGTGGTCTCACCTATAGGCCTAATCCACGAAGTGTATTTCTTCACTTCCCTTGGTCTTTTTGATGAGCCGGGTTCTCATCGTCAATTCCAATCATTGCAGAATCGTTGATTTTGTCACCCTTGTTAAGTTGTGTTTCCCTTGAAACAAACTCGGGAAGAGAAAATATGTCATCGTCGTAGCTGGTGTGGTATTCGTCTTCATTTGTAGCAAGCATTCTGGAGATTTCTTGCACGTTCTCACAGGATTCCCCGGCGCATATGGAGCAAATGACGGTGCACTTTAAACCCGCTTTGCGACATCCACAAGCTTTTCCACATTTGGTCTTACACCCGCATGAAATTAATTTAATTATTGCAGTAGGCGCGGGAGGCTCAGTGCTAGGCACCGGTGTAAACGTACGGCCACGTTTCTTCCAGCCCCATCTTTCCGCGGGTAGAGTGTCATTTCCAAGCCAGGATTGAACTTGATGGTATGTCCGGAATGCGTGCATCCTGGCCGTGTCTTTTGTAGGTGGCAGGGATGCCAGATTAAACGTTGACTTCGCAAGGGATTTCGCGAAGTGTTTGTATCGCAGCAAGTTGATTGACTTGTCTTTATGGATGTCTCCACCGTACAACGCAATAAAAAATTGCTCTCCCGCTAATGCGATGATATCCGCGTTTACATCTTTCTGTACAAAGTGATTCACTGCAGATTCCAGGCTAGGTGTCTTTTCTAGGGTTTTAAGAAATTTCACTTTGCCCATACCGTAAGCAGCCGATGTTGTGTCACAACCAGAAAATGCATGCAAAAACAAGATATGCTTTAATACAGCATCGTCGTGTTTCACGCATGATGTATCCTTCGTATTCAGTTTTCCGAGCTTGCAAAGAAAAACACACTACAGTCTAGATTCAAAAAATTAATCAAATAACAGAATAACCGAGCTGATTGTTCTTCACATGGTGAGTCGTGAATCGTTCATTTTGAATATAAATTTTTATTTTGTTTAAGTTTAGTGACACTCTACCCGCGGGAAGATGGGGCTGAAAGAAAAGTGACCGTACGTTTACACAAGTGTCTAGCACTGAGCCTCCTGCGCCTCTTGCAATAATAAAATTAATTTCATGCGGGTGCAAGACCAAATGTGGAAAGGCCTATGGCTGTCGCAAAGCGGGTTTAAAGTGCACCGTCATTTTCTTCCCGCCGGAGAATCCTGTGAGAACGTGCAGGAATTCTCCAGAATGCTTACTACAGATGTTGACGAATATCACATCAATTACGACAACGACATATTTTCTCTTTCCGAGTTCTTTTCAAAGGAAACACAACTTGACAAGGGCGATAAAATCAACGATTCTGCAATGAGTGGGATCAACGATGCAGAACCCGGTCCATGAAAAAGACCATGGGAAGTGTGAGACTGTTAGAAATACACTTCATGGAGTAGGTATATCGGGGAAACCACATAAAAAGACGCTCTACAAACTGTACCTCAAAGGAACAGGGCCGTTCGAAAGTGCACATTAAATGTACGGTTTACGTGACTTGCGACATTTGCGGCGCTGTAGAACGGTAAATAATTGTCCAAATGGAAAAATACCCATACACAAATTTTATGCAAATTAGTTGTTCTACAAAAAATATAAGAGTATTTTTTATCGTATGATTAACTTAAAGCGATATATTTACGTAAAACCCATTTCAACCCTTAATTTCTTGGCTAATTCTCTGCTAATTGGTGCAAGGTTCGGATGACAAGATAAGAAGCTGATGCGGTTCCATAAGTGACTGTGCATAACTTGTATTTCTGATTGGCTGTCATTGGTCGAATCTCCTAAGATTCTTTGATACTCCTGGTCTTGGCTGTCCATTTTGATTTGTCTGTACATTTTGTCAATGTCCGCAGAGAAGACGACCTTGTGTGTCCTCCATCAGAGTAGAATTTTGACCAGCTCTTGCTGAAGTTTCGGTCCAGCATACATGATTTCATTTAAGGATTTTCCATAAGAGGCTTTGTTCAAAGCGTCGAAGACGACACGGAGTTTGGTTGATAAACTTGCTTCTCGGATAACGCCGTAGTGTGGGATGTAATACTTGCCACTGTTTTCATGTTTCTTCTTTACCGTTTCCGTATGTCCTAAATCCAAGTATTCTTGCATGAATTTCTTGTATTGGATTTCTAGATCTTGATCTTGTCCCAGCTTCTTCTCCAGATGTAATAATCTTGCTAATGCTGAGGGTTTGGACCTTCCCATGCTCACTGGAGTTTGCTTGAATGGGATCTTTACTATGTATCTTCCATCTACGTCTCTGTGAATTTCTTTTCACATACCTGATCGTCTGGGGAAAGTTTTCTTTGGGTGGGTACTTCTATGTTCCAGAATTTCTGTAACTGCTCGTCTTCTTCAATTTTGGCAACCATGATGTTGACTTTAATGCTGTTGTTATGCTGTCTTCCAATGGTTCCAGATAAAATCCAACCCAACTCGGTATTCTGTTCCAAGATGCCATCTTTTGATTTAGTGATTCCTTCTAGAATTTTTTTCTAATATTGAAGGTTGGATCGGCGATGAAGATATTGCTCCAAGAATCCATATTTATGTTTGGGATAGGTGATGAAGGCATGGCTTTCGTAAGTTTAGGGAGTACTAGTAGGTTAACAGGTAGAGAAAAGTTACTTAAAAATCTCGGTGTAATCAAACCTGGAATCTTCCATTTAGCAATTTTTGGCTCGCTGTTCCCGATTCCTGTAATTTCTGCTCAAACCTTTGTCCTGGGTAACGTCAATAATTCAGCTGATGCTTCCGTGATGAATGAACCTTGAGACCCGGGATCTATTAAGACTCTTAAGAGATGGGTCATCCCGGATGCTGCTTTGATTGAACCATTGATGTGGCTAGTAGCATGTTATGGGCCAAAAGTCACTTTTCGTATTAATTTAACGATTTGCCTTATCCCTGCCTAATTCAAGGCACTTTGCACATTTCGTTCTAACTATTTACCTTATATCTGACTAATCCTAGATCTAACTTACTTTAAATAGACTAGTTTCAGTTACCCATTCCTCAAGTAAAGTCACTGCAGGTTAGGCCTCACGTTGTACGCGTGCTATTGGTTGCAGATGCGATTTTTCTGCAAATTTGGAATTCTGGACCTAGCTGTCAATTATTATTAGCCATTTTGACTTGTCAGAAGACGGATGTGGTGAAAAGCATCTTTGGTTAATCGATGCACGAATATTTGTAATTCGGTTTTGTCACGCTCATCCTAGCATGAAAATGTATATTTTGGTGTGAATTTTGCTGGGGAGACGTCCCCGACGTTTTTGTTGTAGTACATTTCAAGCACGGACTTTTGTCCGGAATTCATCTGACAAGCACATGTAATTACTTGGGCGATTCGGAGCAGAACACCTAACGGTATGCTATTTTGACAAGTATTGGTTATATTTCTAAGGCGGAATGTTGTCCCTTTTAGCTCCCCTTTGGTACGGGCGGTGAACGTACTCAGTTAGCTCCCCTTTGGTACGGGCGGTGAACGCACTCAGATTAGGAAGCAGTCCTTTAGTATGAACTAACGCATCTCTGTTGGTGTGCTGCGAGCTTTGTACATGGTGGCGCAGAACTTTTCGAGGCGTTTGGTTGATGGATTTGGCCCCTCTTGGAGAGCACTTTCTCCAGGCAGTTGCTGCAGTCGGCTGGCTGTTAGTTTGGGAGATTTCCAGTCCCTAAAACAGGCTAGCAGATTTACTGGCCCGAGATCTCTACGTTACCTGCAGTAAAGCCCGTTGGATCACCTGGCTTCCTCGACATCGTGCAGTAGGCCTCCGATTTAGCACGTTCGTCACCTGGTGCAATCAAGGTCTGTCTTTGCAGTTCATTCAGCGTTCTTGTGCAGTTTTTAGCTCGACCAACTTAACCTGTGTTATAGGCCTCATTTTAATGTGTTTAATTATTATTCATTGTAGCGCTTTGGGCTACGGCTAGATTTTGATAAGCTAATTAATTTACTTACTTTAATGTTGTGATAGCTCACCTGCAGTGAGTAAAGTAACCCTATTTTGTTGTGCAACATCTTAATATTTGCAACTTTGACATTTCAAGCCCCCATTAAAGTTCAGGCTGTGTCTAATGTAGATGCATAGGGACGATAAGGTTTCCCTTATGTAAATGTTTGTAAAGCAATTCCTGCATACGCCTTTTGAACAATTTTAGACTCGATCTCAGTGGAGAGATCTGTCAGTTCGGTTGAACTTGGCTTAGTGCGGCCCCATTTTGCAAGAAATTAGAAACATCAGTCCTATCGTTGTTTAAGCAATTACGCCCCTTTAGGGCGAGATTTAATTAGCGTGTTTCGGGTAATATTGCGCCCCTATATATACCAAGATCTTGGGAAATAATGGGATTTGTGTACAATTGATTACTAGTATAGTTATGCATTTTTGCAACTGAGGGTTTAGCGTTGATTTCAACTTGACAAACAAAACAAAACCTTAACTACCGCTTAAATTTGAGACGCGTTTGGTTATACATGCGAATTGCTACGATCTTTGACTATATTTATTTAAACTGGTGAGTTCAATCTGTGATAAATTTTACTATCTTGGTTTATGAAATCTGGTTTGTGATATTTGTTGTTGTTGTGATATACTACCGAGCACTGTTAATATTTTATTAAATTATATATACTCGTTACTTATGCCTGCGAATTTGATTTGTGTGTCCTTGTTGCTACCTCTAATTTTCAGGATCGCTTAGTAGCACCTTCCGTAGTGTCTTGGTTGATGATTAGCAAAGTGCTGGGTTATCTGCTACTTGGCGCCCATAAATTACTAATCGTTTCAGCTTACGCTTTAAGTCTTTTGTTCGACCCATGACCAGCTCCGGCTGAGAATCCGGTAACCTTTGCTACTCCTTATTTTATAGTCAGAGTTAGGTAACAAGCACTTGGCTCTCATTTGCGCCTAAATTGGCGGCAATGATATTTGATTTCGGCTTCTTCTCTGGAGCGTTGGAAGTCTGCATGGTTGCTGCATGACCTGATGTCTTCATCTTCTGGGCTGGTAGCGGCCCTGCTGGTGGTTGTGCTTTGTGAAGCAAAGTATGATGCGGAAAACGACAGATTTTACAGTTTAAATAAGAACGACATGGTATATTGGAATCATGTCGCAAGCATCGAAAGCACAATCGATTGGTTCTTACCACTTCTTGGTTTTCATGGGTAGGTAGCCTTCGGAATTTACCACAGTTATCGATGTAATGATCTCCATGGCACAGCTTGCAATTAAGAGATGTGGAAGCATAAGTCTTCTGTGTTCTTTCCTGTGTTGGTTTTCGAGCTCCATCAATGGATTCCAGGGATTGAAACCGTTTTTGCAAGAAAGCCATTAAATTTTGGTGATCCTGAACTTCATTTGGCCATTGAAGCGACTGCTCATATAATTTATTAGTTTCAGGATCCCATTTTCGAGCGATAGCCCTGTTGATCCATGGACCCCAACTGTCGGTGGAGATGCCTAAGTTCTTGATTGCTTCCACACATTCCTTGATGGAGTCATGCAATCTTTTTAACCCTTGGGTTGATTCTTTAGAAAGGACCGGCAGATCGAAGATAATAAGGCGAGTATTTTGGTACCTTTGTTGCAGCAAATTCCAAGCGGTGTTGTAGTTGGCTTGAGTAACTGCTAGATACTGGATCAGTCGGCTGGGCTCTCCCTTGACATGCGTCTTTAAATATTGCATCTTGATGACATCGTCCATGTTCTGGTTGTCATCTACTAGTTTGGTGAATAGGTCTTTCAAAGTGGCCCATTCTTCATAATTTCCATCGTATATGGGGATTTTGACTTGAGGAAGCGAGGTGGCTGCTGCTTGCTTGTTCCTTGTCGGTGCTTGCAATAAATTAATTAAATTTCTATACCTGTCTTCCAACGTAGTATATTCAGGACTGAAGTGTGTCTGGTCTGAAGCCATTTCGTTAGACATAACTTCTTTGTCCATCTCGATCATACGATCCCATTTTTCTCTTAGTTTCCTCTTCGTGATGGCGGGCTTTCATAATTCTTGTGCTAGTTCGGCGTCGTCCATAGCTTGCTTAAAATTTTGGATCCGAATCTGCAGTTTTCGGATACGAACCTTTTGCTTAGGATTTTCAACTATTTGCTCTTGCCTCCTAATTCCAGAAGAGTTGGGAATTTCAATTGCTTTTGAACAGCTTTGCAAATAACTTTTTGCTTCGCCGTATATGGCTTTAATTTGATCGTAATACCCTGTTGTAAAATAATTGTGTGTTGGAATACTTAGCTGCACCAATTTTGCATGATTGTTGGTTGCGGTGTTCCAAAGTTTATTCAGCGTCTTCTTACGACTGGTGATGTAGGCTTCGGTTTTTCGGCTGGCAGGGCCCTTTCTGCTGTTGGACAATATTTGAGTTATCTTCTGCGCGAGCTCTTCTTGGGCGACAGCTAATTTATCGAATTCCTCCATGTTATTAGCCAATTTTTGAGACCTGGATGGGTTGGCAAATGTTGTTTTCTTCTCTGGATGCTTGTGAGCCCTGGGATGTACTTGTTCTTAGTTGGAGACAGATCCGGCTCGAAGGACGGTGAACAGAAATGCCTGGAGGCTGGATCAGGTTTCTGTTGCTTGCACTGGTCCTTGTCCCAACGTTTTGAGCACAAAGGGTGAGACTGGACCCTTGTTTTAAGACAATTTAGTCAATGTCACTCAAAGGGACTATAATGTTGCTACCCTTAAAACGCAGCCTCATGTTTTATGAATTATGGCTTGGAAGAGGGCAGCAACGATGTGAATGAATACAACATTAGATGTCGATTTATTTATTACAAAATTAAATGGGCTTTTATACAAAAATAACTGCTTAGGACTAAATAACAACATTTCAAAGTGCAAAGGTGTAGTTCACTAGAACGAGTCTAATATTACAAAATAACTACTCAGCGGTAAACAGTATCGCTTCCTGCTTTGTTTGCAAGTACGCACGTTGAACTTGATTGTGGGTCATTTATTTGCGTAAGTTGCCGGTTTGCAGTTTTCCGGCCTTTAAACCGGCTTGATTACGAAGCAACACTGGCTTTTAAATGGTGAACGATATTTCGTAAATTTTCACTGAAATTTACATCTGTTTAATCTAAATTAAACATCTTAGTCTAATTTTTAAATCGAAAGTACTTTTGATAATTTTTCCCAACTTTTAAAACTCCCTCTTTGATAGCCATTTTTGAAGAAATATTTCTTTATCCCTTTTAAGGTAAAAAATCCCTCTAAAAAGGGAATTTCCCTCCCAGTTCCCAACACTGGCGTATTGCGTAACAAATACAACTCCTGATGTTACGTGTGCATAGGCCCTGAGCGCAATGCTCAATTCTGAGAAATAAAGAAGTCAACAGTCAGTTTTGTTTGTTTACGTCAGCTTTCGCAGCTCCATGTGCGGTAAGTATTCTCCACTCCATCTGAAACCAACGGATACTCTCGCTCAACTTTCAGGTACTCGATCCGAACTGGTTGTGAAGCGCCCTGTCTAATTGATAGCACATATCCTGCCGTACTGGAACTGGAAGATCATGTAGTGCATCTGATACATCGTTATTTATTTTTTTTGAAGATTTTCAGAATTTTTTGTTTTTAATGAAATTTCGGATTTAGCTTATTTGAACCATGCTGAACAACTTTTATTAACAACATTTTTTAATAAAAAAAACCTCTTATACGACTTCTTCAATTTTGCTGTTTATTTTAAATCGTTGCAGGAAGAATTTAGTGAGGGATATAATCAGAAAATAGGATTTTTTTAAATCGACAATATTGCTACAACATAACAAACAGCTCCAATGACAGACAATATGCCCAAACTGACCAGAATCAGGCACACAAACTCCTACATAGCATGGAACCAAATACACCCTAGCTGCAGCCACCCAACTCCAACACTGCATCCGCCATCTCCTTCAAACGTGCTTCCTCTACTAATGATCCTTACTTGGAATTCTCTTCTAGCACGAACAGCTCGACGTAATCCAAATCAATTGATATACAATGTCAAATGTAATTCTCCAATAAACTTCACTTAGTACTTTTCTCTGTTTATTCTCCTTTGTAGATTAGCTCTGCTCCCAGTTTAGTTTTTTACCACATACTTGCAGCCTCCTTAGTTTTATATCTCTTCTTCTTCTTAAATTAAATTTAATTTTCATATCACCAAGCAAATTTAGTCTTACAAATAACTCTTCTTAATCTCCAAATATATTAATTTTAAAATAGGGTTTATTTTATACTTTTCTATTACACCAAATTAATTACAGCCACATTTTTTCAAATTTGTTATCTTAATAATCAAAACAAAAAGTCCTTAACGATATCATTTCTTACTTATTAACACTCTATATCCTTATTTTTGATTTCTACCTACTATTTATAACTATTTATTTCGATTAAGTATTTGTCATTACCTTCAAACCTTATTTTTTTAAATATTACATATTTGAATCCATTTGTTTTTCAATTAGCCATATTTTATTCAATTATAAATTCTATTTTCTTTCCTAATTGCATACTAATTATTCATATTCACAATTCATATCTAAATTGATTCTGATTATCTTTAACTGTTGTAATCCCTTAATCATATTTTAAAATTGATTTTTATACCCCTGTTTATATCATTACAATATAAAAAAACACCGGGGTGTTGTCATCTAAAGTGACACACTGTATAAGTTCTATAAATTCCTAAAATTTGTTAATACAATGAATATCGTCGAGAAATATTGCTTTTCTACTGTAACGCACTCAGTTAAGATTGTTTTTCCAGTAAAATTTCATGAAAATACGATTTTACTTACTTAATCCGTTTACATCTTGTACCGCCTAGCAGTGTCGAGGGGCAGTTTTCACTCATTCTCTCAGGTTTTTTCTGTTGTGGGGTTCTTCCGTAGCCTCAATCCAATTGCTTCCATTATCTTTCATACACTGGGTCTCGAGAATTGGGTAGATTTTGGATATCAAAACTAAGAACACTCACTGACAGATATTTTTTTTTTCTATAGTACATGTTAAAGTGTGCTTTTATCAACTCAAAACAAAAGGTCAAGTTTTACTTTAACAGCAAGGGTAGATAAAGTAGCACTTTAACATCAAGGATAGATAAAGCAGTTTAATTTTCTAACTTTTGTTTAAATTTAATATGACAGCTTCGTATTATCGTAGCAACACAATCTAGCTACTGACATTTTGAAATGTGATTGACTGTCCTTATTTTCTTTTGAAATTGTTAAAATTCTTGCTATAGAAAAAAATATTGTATTATACACGACGATAAAGTTATTTCTATCCACTTTTGAATCATTAACGTTTCGACTTCGTCTCGACGTTAAACGATTCACTCGTGGATAAAATTTAATTTTATCGTCTTGTATAATAAATTACTATTTTTCTATAGCACTTGTTAAAGTGTGCTTTTATCAACTCAAAACAAAAGGTCAAGTTTTTGGAAATTGTCACTCACCCTTAAGAAATTATTTGTGAGATTGCTAGAACAATACTGGTTAAACTGGAATAAGAAATTATTTCTGCAAAATTATCTACGTGTAGTCATCTTCCAACTTTGCGAGTGAAATCTTGGTTGTATATGATGTGTGTTGCGTTGGCCTATTTGTTAGGTAAATTTATCGTGTTAAAGCAATTAGACATAAAATTTCGATTACAGCAAGGCATATATGTAGAAGTGACAATACCGATTTTTTCAGCAGAACTCGTTGTTTTAATATAGCAGGCGAGTTGTTTTGTAGTTCCTGGTACCATGGGATCGCGCGAAGCTATCTAAAAAGACATAAATGTCATCGTAAATTTAAATAAGAGCCATTAGCGCACACGTAGAAAACGGTTGAATCAGAGTTACGGCTTGCAATCTTCTGGAAACCTATCGATATACTCCTTGCGGGGTTCCACCAATCAAACGTTGTCAAATAAACGAGTTGTAGGGCACTGATCGAGTCCAATCATCAGATCGTCTCTACTCTTTTTTCGAGTCGAAATTAGACAGAGCACAAGAAGTTGGCTAAAGCACCTTGGGGCAAGAAGAAGCAGCTAAAATTTCTAGAAAGGTATTGTACTGTAACAATTAAGCACTAATCCCAATTTTATTGTATAGTGCTGTGGTTGGTTAACCAAATAGTGTCGCGTTTTAAGAATACCGTATAGCGCCGATAAGTCTTAAAATTTAATTGTTGTCGAGCAATAAGTAACTTAAGATTAAATATTTGACGACATTAATTATTGTTTAGCAGTGGTGTGTGAACTCCCTATGACGTCATATAGATGTAGGAATAATATTTTCCTAACGTCCAGTTGCGTTTATCATACCTGCATATATTCAAAATGACTAGATTAAATTAGCCCTTTCTTTTATTCTTTTGTCTTATTTGTTGGCTCTGTATAAAAAATTAGCGACTGTAAGAGATTAATCATAAGCTAAGCCCGTGAAAGCAGACAGCTAGGCCGTCGCACACAAACGCTATCAGCAAACTTAAAATACTGTCTCCATTTCCGACTTCCGGCAATTCTTTTTTATTTAGTAAAACCAAAGTCGATAAATCTGTTAACATATATCTAATTTACCAAGTCATCGCCCTAATTAACGATATCGAATTGAACCACGACCTTTCTGACGAGTCAAGCTGGAATTTTTTTTACATAAACACAGTAACGTCGTCGGGGCGAATGGCACTTGCATTTTACCAATTTTTCGTCTTACAATTATAAAATTGAGGCTGCGGCCTGCTTTTGTGTCAGAATTCCAGTTTTAACAGATTGCCATTCCTTCGAATCGTAGCGCGGATGTAAATTACGGTTTGCTCCAGCTTTCTTTAACCATTACAACAACGCACGTGTGTTTTCTTTGCGTCAGAGGAGTTAAACAACGTCTTTAAGTTGTATAAACCCGAGCGCTTGGCTCTGCTTTGTTTCGTGAACCGCTTGAAGAGTGGGAGCTTCATCGCTTTTGTTTGCATCTATTCAATTCCAGGTCACCACACAGGTGTATATTTGGGGGTCTGCTACGTCAATCGAGACTGGTTGGAAGACATCAACACCCCCTGTGAACAAAATTGCCTGGAGGCTGAACAGGTTTCCGTTACTTGCGCGGATTCTCTCCCTTTAATTCTAAGCACACGGTTGAGACTGCAACCGTGTTTTAAGACAAAGTAGTCAGGCCACTCAGTGGGACGTTATAATTTGGTAATTACCATTGAGCATGGCTTGTTTGAACTTTTGAATTCAAATTTGTAAATTCCGAATCCGAAGCTTTTGCTCAGGATCTTCGACCATGGCTTCTTGCTTCCTAGTTTCGGAAGTGTTGGGAACTTCAGTTGCCCTTGAAACGGTCTGCAAATAATTTGCTGCTTCGCCGTGAATAGCCTTAACTGGATCGAAATACCCCTTCGTGAAATAGTTGTGGGATGGAATATTTAGCTGCACCATTTTCGAGTGATTGATGGTCGCGATGTTCCATAACTCATCTAGCGCCTTATTTCGACTGCTGATGCAAACTTCTGTCTTCTGGCTGGCAGCGTCCTTTAATTATTGGAAATCACCTCCGCTATTTTCGCGAATTCTTCTTGTGTGACAGCTAGTTGGTTGAATTCCTCCATATTATTTGCCTTTTTCGGGGACCCGGGTGGGTTGGCACATGTTGCTTTCCTCTTCGGATGCTGGTAACCTCTGGGATGTGAATGTTCCTAAGTTGAGATGGATGCGGCTCGAAGGACCATGAACAGAATCCTTTTTAATCTGGCTCGAAGGACCATGGACAGAATTGCCTAGAGGCTGAACAGGTTTCCCATACTTGCGCTGATTCTGTCCCTTTAATTCTGAACACACGGTTGAGACTGCAACCGTGTTTTAAGACAAAGTACTCAGGCCATTCAGTGGGACGTTATAATTTGGTAACTACCCTGGTGTTCAGCCTCACACTTCAAAATTTTAGGCTTGGAAGGGTAGCACCTCGATGTTAATAAATCAAACTCTTAATGCCGATTGTGTTTATTATAAAAATATTGGTCTATATTGAGATGGCCCCTTATTTGTTTATTAATTCGCTTATGGGGTTGTTTATAAAATTAATTTAGACTGATTAAAATATGCTGTCTTGTATTTTCTTTTACTTGATCCAAAATAAACGGTAGTATGCCTTTTTAATGTTTTATTTATCTGCAATTTATGATCGAAACGCTAGCTCAGTTGAACAATTGACTTTATTCCCAGGGGTGAATTCCTAATAGATTGTAATTTTCACTTGATCTGGTGCGCCACTGTACACTTGAATTAGTTCCAATACACAGTAGTTATTGTATGCAATGTCAAAACCTACAAAATGGTTCGTATCCTGCAGTCAGCGTTGTTGACTTTAAAATAATCAAAATTGTGAACATTCGCAGAGGTATTTATTCAAATCGTAGCGCTTTGGCGGTTATTATTATAACTTGTTTCAAGCATTAATTTGTTACATACCGTCAGAAGGTACGCCGACTAAATCTGGCAATTGTTTTACCTTCGCCTAACCTTAAATTTGGGTAAATGCTTATAATTTGAAATGCGCCATCGCTGGATGCTAGGATATGCTTGAATATTGATGTGCAAGGTCTGGTCTCGTATGCACACAAATTTCCCGATCCTAACACTGATACTTTTAGGTTAACACAGTACCTTAAAATTTGGTGTGTTCTTCGCAACGTTCGGAAAGGGGCCCCAGCTGGTATCTTCCTCTGGAACGGTTTTATCCGGTGTTTTTGCTGTTGGTCGGTCTCCTGCACTCCTGCCTGCTGCGTCGCAGTAGAAATCCCTGGCTTTAGATCCTATTTCTGGCCGGAATTCAATATCAGAATCCTGATGTGATCGTCTGGCAATGATCGTCGGAGGTGCTCCCGGTGAAAGCTTAATTTTATGTTGCGGAAAATCCCACAAACGTTCCCATATAAACTTCAACACTTGTTTAACACAATGATACACTTTTTAGCTCGAAATATTTTAATTTATTATATAATAACTTTAGTTGAAGTGGAGCACAAAACTACATGTCAAGCTTAATTTAATTATTCATTTCTGCTCCCTCGTTTTCGTTATTAAAAACAAAATCTAATCTATTACTATGCTTACCAAGGCACTGGAAATTGGTTTTGATCAACTTAAATACATTATGGAATGAATTTGATTACAAATTTCTTATAACTAAAATATTGTCCATTTCTTAATTTTAAAAGGTCTCTTTGCGCCACAAACACGTTTTTATTAGTTACTCTGCTCTATTTCACTCGCGTTATTTGCACTGATTATTTTATAGGGTTCATTTCTTAATAATTGCTTTTTCATCTCCTGTGTGCTTTTCACTTGCTCTTTTTTATCTTTCTGACTGCCTTCTAATTTGCTCTTTGCAACGTATTATTATTTTCTTCTGGCTTCCTATACCTTTTCTTAGATTGCTCACAATTTCCCTGCTTAGCTATATTGAAATCTACGTTTCATTGACATGCACTTCGCAAACATTTTTGTGACTATTCATTTCTTTTGGTTCGGCCATTCATTCTGCACAAAACTAATATTTAATTAATTTGAACGTCAACTTCAACCCTGTGAAAAACAAGCTTTGTCCTTTGCTTTCGTTACTCAATTCAATTATTAATACTGGCATTTCTTTTCCAATGCATTTACTGATTGAAATTTAAGCTTAGTATTGCAGTTACATAAAACACCCCAACTCTGTGCTTATTGACTTGTTTCTTAAGTTGTACTGCCAGCAGAATCGGATCGTGGGCCTAAGACCATCACAATATATACAGATATAACTATTTTCTTACTTCTAAAATTGCATTATATCAAGGTGAAAAGTGTTTATTCTTACTGGGTCGCTATAAAGTTCATAACAACGGTTAGCACTTAAGCAAGCTTATTTCCGCGATATACGCATTTATGTTAGAGTGAACTCGTATTACTAGGTCGTTCGTGGTTGTATTAAGCAAGGTTGCTAACTTGCAGTTGTGACATTTTCAACTTCCTGAACGAAAGCGTGTGAAATGAAATTTGCATTTTTAAACCTATTGAACTGTATTTCTTAAATTTGGAAATGAAATTTAAACCTGTTTAATTTGAGATTAAACACCCTATAGCAACCACTTTGAGATTAAGTTTTTTGGCTTAAGGCACTTATATATTTCACTATGCTTTACCGAATGATGAGTTGTCCCCAGTGACGTTCATAAATTAGGGTGCGCTCGCTCAAGCAGCTATTGATTTGAATTAACGTCATTGTGTGTTGTGTTAAATTTGGGGGCTATTTCAACGCTGTTATGTGATTTTGTTTGGACTTGTAATATCACCATGATATTGCATGAGTAGGCGGCATATTATTTTGTTGATATATAGAGTAAGTTTGATAATGTATGCGGAGGGAGCCTGAATTTTGTACAGCCAAGACTAGCTATTTTGGATAACATACTCTCTTGACAGGAATCCCTTCTCTATTATATTACATTTTGCTGCTATTTATTTGTGTTATTTAAGTGTTTGGACTCCGTTGATGATAAACTAATGGAGCTTCGATTTTATAAATTGGTTTATGTGTAAGACATCTCACTAGAGTAATAAGGGCGCTAAATTCAAAAGTTATGTTTAGCCATTGATTGGACAAACAGCTAAAGCAATTAGGTTTTTAGGTAAAAATAAATTAAGATTTCACGTAAGTATCCTTTGCACCAGCGCCTGCTGCTTCGATCGTGGACGGAGATCAACAGCTACGGGTTGAATTTTCTCGGTGGCGCCCCGGAAATTATCAAAATTTTCAGTCGTAAGGCAGAATAGAACTTCACGAGTAATGTGAACCTCACCCTCCTGTGAGGTAATTGTGGACAATCGGGGGCTTAATACAGTTGTTTCTCAACGTAAACCAGCCTGTAGTAAATGCGGTCCAGTGTTGTAAAATCTCCATTATACCGTAACAATTGATTTCTGTATTTTTATCTCGATCCATGTCATATCCTTCTTTATACAGGGTGTTTCATAAATATACCGACAAGCTTTTAGGGGTAGTAGGGGACATCAAAGCAAACATTTTTGCTTGATAAACATTTGTTCAAAAACGCTTCATTTTCGAGATACAGTGTGTTAAAGTTTGTAAAAAATAATGGTTTATTTTTTTCCTCGAAAACGAAGCAAGATACGCAAAACCCCCAAGTGAAAAAAAGTTATGTTTTTAGTTGCTTTATCTTAAACAAGTTTAAACATTGCAAAAAACAGCATTGGGTGTTATTTTTCTAGGCAAAAGCATCAACAGGTTGCCCCGTGAGCACGCCCCTGGAATTACTGTATCAACTGTAATAGATCCTAAAGATGCCTCATAAAGTCACCAACAGACTGAAAATTTCATTAAAATCGGCTGAACCGTTTTTTTCTACAAAATTTAACACCCTGTATCTCGAAAACGAAGCGTTTTCGGACAAATGTTTATAAAGCAAAAAATGTTTGTTTTTATGTCCCCTACCACCCCTAAAAGTTTGTCGGTTTATTTATGGAATACCCTGTATAAATATTGAAATTCAAAATTTCTGTTAAACCTGTTGTTTTTTCTCTCAGCTTTGTAATGTTACTAGTATTTCTGCGATCAATAGACATCGCACAACGCCGGTTTTCATGCCCCATAAGCTCTGCATTGAAATAAAATTTGTATCCTGGAATTTTTGGGTAGATACTGTGTAAGATGTATCACTTATGAGTAACGGCCTGATTTATATGCACTAACAAAATCGAAATATGGAGGCATGATATGCACCTAAAAATACAAGATCTGCATTAAAAAAACAAAATCGGTACACAAAACTTCACATTTAATATGAAAAGGAGAAGCCGATTAGCGCAGTTGGTAGTGTTAGGCTTGCATTGAGCAAGTCTTCAATTTGAATCCTACAGTGGGCGTAATTCTACCATTGTCTTGGTGATCGGTATCGGGTTCGGTGAGACCATTCACAGTTGAGCACTAAATTAAGTGTACTTTACTCAGAACTACAGATACACATAGGTCCCGGGTGGTGTAGCTTGAACAAGGGTTCACGTTCGATCAGCAGAGTTAAGCAACGCTCTCTCTGGTCAGAACTTGGATGGGAATTCCACGGCTGCATCTTTCGGCGCCTCATGATACGGCTGTCACGGAAATAGTTGGTCCCGGCGGCCATAACAACATCATGACAGTCGTTAGTGGGGTTGGAAATCCCCATAAATGCACAGCGACGCCTATAAATGGCCTAACGGCTGTTGGCTGAGTGCGATATAAATAAATAAAATCTAAGAGTAACAAGGTTAACACATCACCAAAATACACACCTAACACAATGGTTGTTATGCAAGCTTAAAAGTCTCGTGCCATCTTCCTAACCCGAAACCGGGTCAAGCAGAGCACTGCACTGCCAGACGCAAGCATACAATCAGCCTCTAAATCAGCAGGTAAAAGAGGTTACAGATAATAGACACATGCATGAAGAAAGAAAGAAATATTAGAGGCTAAGAGAACGAAATTAAACGGGTTTATAATATTGATAAAAAAAGTTGTTACGGTCTAAAACGACTATAACGAATCCGCGTCCGCACATACGACAATCACGTAAAAGCGACACGGCCAGCGCGAACGATATTACACCAAATCGGGACAATGACTCACCTAAGACCGCTGCCCTGCCCGTAACAAGATATGCCAGCTAAGCTACAATGGAGCGAGGGTCTTACACTAGATTACCTACGGGCAACGGCCTAAGGCACGGTAAACAGTGATAAAATTAATTGAGCGCCACCCGGTTCCATCAATCAGAACGAAATACAAAGGCAGGGCCACAGAGGAACCAAGATGCAAATGAGCCTACCTTTCAACTTATCACCTTGGCGAAATCCAACAGCCAAACGGGAATAGAATACTTGTGCACATCCTCACGACTCCCAACACTGCAGCAACGGGCGCACTGACTTACCTGCGAGGCTTAAGAATTCCTCTCGGGCTTCACCTTACATAAATCTAACACAGTGTATAATTATACCTGAAAACAAGCATGCACAGGAACGTGGAAAAAACCATAAGGCAACGTAAAGTAAACCGATGTATTGCTCTAGCACAATACAAAAGCGCCGACGTTGTCAGCGTACACTGAGAATAAAAGTCAAAGAATGGGTACTATAACTAAAACATAAAGCCCAGCTAGGGGGTCGCATTACCTCTAAATTATTGCGGGATTGTAACAATTGGTATACTGCTCCAGCGCGGGTGGCTGGGCTTTGCCTTGAAGAGCGTTTGTTAGTGTTTGCGCACAGCCCAGCGGACGGCTGGTGATTAAGCGCATGAATTATAGTTTGCAAGCAACCCACGCTGGCGGCCGGCATGTAACACATCGAAACGGGAATTATTGATTGTAATTAGATGCTACACACAAATTAGCAACAGGAATTATTACTTCTAAACAGCTTATCCTGTCGGCTGGCTTTTAGCATAAACTATTAATTATAGTTAGACGCTACGCTACGCACAAATTATCAACAGGAATTATTACTTATAAACAGCCTATGCTGTCGGCTGGTATTGACATGAATGGATAATTAGCATATGTTATTAGCTATAATTAGGCGCTACGCACACTACCTTCGTTAGTCGGCTTCACCTTTCTGCATCGATTAAAGTCGGGCGCTCATCGCTGGAGCAATCGGGCTGCGACTGGAAGTGTTGGTGTTGTACGATGTCCACTGATCCATTTTATATTCAAAGACCGATGCGAAGCCCTCATGGGGATGAACGAAAACTGGGAGACCTATAGATTGCACGCTCTGAAGACAGGATCCCGACCATGTGGAATTACCATTCAGGCTTTCAAAAATTGAAGAGCGGCGTTTATCGAAAAAGGACACGCACTAAAACACCCCAAGAAGCACGACATTTCACTGTCGCGGCCCGTAAAGAACTCTCCGAAAACAAACAAAACCACGCTCTATCAGCACACTCATTCGCAAGAGGTCGCCTCGTTTCCACGACCCCAAGAGACCGCGGAGGACGGCGGAAAGTCACATTCTCAGCACCGCTTGCAGCGACCGTCTGCAACTAACTTCCAACCCCGAACCTTGACTGACTCAACAAAAACCAGCTCGTGGCACGCTCGGCAGACAGGAAAGACGGCGATGGGGCGAAAATCTCTCACTCGTTCTTATAGGCTCGCGTTTAAAATTTGCTGCAGAAAACACGCCACAAAGTGACGAAACAGCCCAAGTGCAAGCCGAACCTTCTAGAAGAAAGGCTGTGTGCCAAATCTTTAAAACTCCAAATAAGCCAGATCAAGTAATTATGAACGGGGCTACTAAAACGAGTGCCTTACAGAAAATTGTGAACCGCTAGCTGCCTGCACACAATTTGATGAACTAATGCACGTAGAAATATGACCGAAAAACTATATACGAGCGAAGGCGTAATCTTTGAATGAAAATACTCCAAAAAGTCAAATAATTTATAGAATTTTAAAATGTGCTGAGAAAGTTTATTAAATTAAAAACAAATACAATTATTCTTTAAATACTATTAAAATTAGAAAAAAAGACAGCTCTTGAAATTTTCTGTAGTACAATTTTGTCGCCGGCCAGACAATATATTTTTATATCGCGAATTTTTCATAACAATCTCATTTTAAAAATTGCAAAAAGTACTATATGTGCAAAGAAATATGCACATATTGTAAAGTATACATTTATTGCAACATATGCAAAATAAACATGATATATTATTTAGAATCGTCTGAAGTGAAAAAAAAACTTTAAACTGATACTAGATAACTAGCAAAAAAATTATGCAAATGCATATAAATCTGGAGTAAATGATCAAAATCTTTAGTCATTTTTTAGAAAATAAACTGTCCCTCGATATTCTTAAGGAAAAAAATTTTAGTTTTTCGAATTTTTTTGGGTATTTGGGCCTCCCCATACTGAACGGCGCATTACAGCGTCATCAAAGTTGCGTACCATCGTTCTAAAGCTACATACATCTCTGTAAATGTTTGCAGAAATTTTATTGCATGAAATCTGAAGATATCTTCCTCCCTAGGAGTTTTGAGTAAATACTGACTATGGGGTACTACTTATGAATGAGAGGGAAGATACCGTAAAGATAAAAATCATTAGGAGTAATTTTTGAAAAAACGTTTTTTTGTCATTTTTTCGATTTTTTTTGTGCCTTTGGGCCTGCTCACACCGAACGGTGCATCGCAGTGAAACCAAAGTCTGGTACCATGGTTTTAAAGCTTCATAGAATCCTTTCGTACATTTTCATGGAAAGTCATCTCTATGAAATGTATATTCCCGCCTGATATCTCCTACTTTAGAATTTTTTGGTAAATAATGGCTATGGGGTATCTATCACTTATGAGTAAGAGGGAAATGTTATCTGTGAAAATGATCAAAATCGTTAGAGCCACTTCTTGGCGTATTTGGGCCTCCTGACAACGAACGCTGCGAAACAAAAAAATGTTATGGTCAGGCGTAGGATAATTATGCATTTGCATATCTCCTTTTTTTGTATGCATGTAGAAGGCGTGGCAACTAGTGTGTCTAAATATTGTTATGCCTTAAGAATGATAGCTGAGAGTGTTTGTGTAGATGCAGCTATCTCAGTTTATCATGCTTTTGTCTCGTCAAAGATAAGATATGGTCTTATTTTTTGGGGAAACTCATCGGAAATGGACAGAATTTTAATACTTCAAAAAAGGTGTATTATATGTATTTTTGGAATGAAACAACAAAGATGTATTTATTGGTAAAATGGTTTTAACCTTAGTTTGTATGTAACAACCGCGGCCATCCATAAGTGAACGATATTAATATTTTGTTAATTAGCTAAAATAATCTTACTTTCACTTTAATAATATATCTATTGATTACTCCTCAGCTTCATTTTCATTAAAAATTAGTTACTAGAACTTTTTATTATTAAAATAGTAACTCCTAACGAAAAATACGGAATTTTTCGGAAGGCATCGTTCAATTTTGGATGACCGCGATTGTACGTATTGGACTCCATTATGTTTGTCTATAGTAATAAGGACCTCTTTGAAGATGCTACTAATAAACATTGTTATATAACTAGACATAAGGCTAACCTAGTAACAGAAAATAGTAATTTACGTTACAAGGCCGGAAAATGACTTACTAAAGTACGAGTTTAGATGTTTACGGACGAGGCGAGGAACGAGCCGAGTCTCAAATTTCTAAACGAGTATTTTAATAATATTTTACGGCCTTGTATCGTACAATGTTTTACTTCATACTGTTTTATATTATCGGCCTAATGACTTTAATCCTCTATATAATAAAGGAGAACGATCCAGACGTGTGTGTCCGTCACGAAAATTGCAGACGCAATGTCCCTGGTTGAGCGAATGCGGGTTACGGTAGCGGAGCCCCGAGGGCCCCCTTGGAGACGGGCGGAGCCCAGAGGGCCCCCTTGGAGAGGGGCGGAGCTCCCAGGTCCCTCTTGGAGAGGGGTGGAGTCCCGAGGGCCCCGTTAGAGAGGGGTGGAGCCCCGAGAGCCCCTTGGAGAGGGGCGAAGCCCCAAGGGCCTTCTTGGAGAGGAGCGCAGCTCCGAGGGCCCCCTCGGAGAGGAGCGGAGCATCAAGGGCCCCCTTGGAGAGGAGCGGAGCCCCGAGGGCCGTCTTTGAAAGGGGCGGAGCCCCGAGGGCCCCTTGGAGAGGAGCAAAGCCCCGAGGGCCCCCTTGGAGAGGGGCGGAACCACGAAGGCCCCCTTGGAAAGGGGCGCAGCCCCGAGGCCCCTCTTGGAGAGGGGCGGAGCTCCGAGAACCCCCTTCTTTGGTCAGGTGGATGGCAGGGGCGTGGGACGTGTTATAAAAATTTAAGAGATTTTTTGTAAAAAAGACAAGCGGCCGGAAAGTGTCACTTTCCGGCCTTGTGATGTAATGTTCCACTTTCCGGACTCAAATTAATGACGCAAAGTCATATTTTCCGGACAGTATGAAATAAATGCAATTTTAGTTATATCCAAAAAAATGTTTCCTATACAATAACAAAAATTTATAATAGTTCCAGAGAGTGTACGAAGCCTGTCTCAAAGCCGAATTGAAACTGTGATAATTAACTATTTAATCTAAAAGGCGTTTTATAATATAGGGGACTTTAGTCCTACGTAATCTATTGTCACCACTAATCGTAGTTTATTTATTTAGAACGAAAAGTGACATTTTAAAGGACGAGAAAGCAGTGGCGGTGATATGCATAAGCGGAAATAAGCGTTGCTTAGGGGCCCGGGTCCTTAGAGGGCCCGGTAAGTTCTGTATTCGCTTATTAAATATCTCGATATCTTCTACTTCATTTGGGTATAGATTGATAGCACTGCAACCTCAGTCCCCACACTCAGTTATTACTGTTATCATGCATCAGCGATCAGACTCGATTTGAGAGCTTTGAATGTTTAGAAAAGAAAAACGTTTTAAGAATGAAAGAAGCTGAACAGGTCTGATGTGATTTGCTTCAGAAAAAGTATCCTGATGTCCTCAATAATAATCTCGCCATTCAGTTTGTGAACGCTACCTTCTTACTAAAAGAGGATTTAAATGATAGCATAACTGTTCCAGATTTAACAAGTTTATTCCTACAGAAATATAGTGATCTCGAAAGCAATTTTGGAGAGATTATTACTGCATTTGTTTTATCTTTTATTCTTGACTCTACCTGTAACATTAGCCACAATAAAAAGATCATTTAGCAAGTTGAAAATATAAAAACATTATTTAAGAAATTTTACGAGGTAAGATAGGCTACATGACCTTTCGGTTTTGCCATTTGGGCAAAAGGCATCGTCTACGATGGACATAAAAATCTTGTGGAACAATTTGCTGTCAATAAGGCCAGAAAGATAAATTTTTTATTTCTGATCAATTTATTTTTACGGCGTTTTACAAGTATTAATGATACTAATAAATACTAAGTATCTGTTGAACTTTAATATTTTACTTTAATTTAAAGTACTAGGACGTTAACATTCCATTTTTTGTACCATAAATAAGTGTTAAAGTACTTGAACTTTAATATTTTACTTTAAAGTACTAAGACTTTAATGTTCCATTTTTTGTACCATAAATAGTCCGAAAATGGCTATTTTTGTATCTAGAATGTGAAATGCTACTTTTGCGTTCAAGAATGGAAGTTATTTTGCCGAGCTTTAGCGAGGCAAAATACCCATTCGAGAACGCAAAAGTATTTCGCATTCGAGATGCAAACAATAATTTTTCGAAAACTGCAATAAAACTAATACAAGAATAACAAAAATTAAATAAGGTAACTGTCAACGTTAATTGACAATTTTATATTTCATAAACAATTAATTTATGTTTGAACCACGGCCTGCTGAATTGTTTGACAAACGTCAAAGTGACGTATAAATTTAACTGACCGCAGTATCGGCACCTTCAATTTACATGTAGTACAACATAAATTAGTCATGTTTATAATAGTTTATGTTTATAATAGTTATTAGTATCTATTGAAATTTTAAATTACTTAATAAAAAACGAATGTAGGTTACTTAATTAATAAAATCACAAATAAGTTCCTAAAAAATGACAATTTTTTTGACATTTCTTTTATGTTCTAGAACGCAAAAGAGTTTTGCGTTCTAGAACATAAAAGTATTTCGCAGTTAAGTGACAAAAAAGAATCACTTTGCTTACTGAGAATTTAACGAAAATGTCAACATTTGATGATAGTTTTCGAAAAATGTAATTTTTGACATCAGTATGAAATAAATGTAATTTCATATGGTTTGCATTTTTTAATCAACCCCCAAATGTTTGAAATAGAAAAGGGACGGTTGTTTTTTTGTGCTTTATTATGTTTTTTAGGATAAATTGTGCTAAATTGTAGAGCCATGTATTTTTAAATTGTTTAATGTTTTTTGTAAAGTTGGCGTATTTTTAACTTATTTTTTAAATTGTTGTACACCTTTTTTGGTTCTTTTTGTGAATAAATAAACAGTTGTCTATCTATTTATAAATGCATATTTTTAAGGTTTCTAATTAACACTGCATATTTCTAAAAACTTTAATTTCTAGTCGCATAAAATGTATTTATTTCGCAAGTTGTAAGTTCTTTCAATGGCAGAACAGCATGAAAAACACATCTGTTTAAATTTTTAGTTGAATATTGGTCATTTTTAAGTTTAAGCAATTCTAGTGGTCCCTACTAACATTTTAATAGAAAATGCAAATCCTTTTTCCTCAATTCTTAGAATGGTTTTGGTTAAGCCACCTTAATGGGACTTTATAATGAGAGGTATTATGCTTCACCACTGTTGAGTGATGAATTATAGTACTGGTTTGACAGTTAACTAGAAAATGTTGTACAAGCGTCTTAGTGTTGATTGACAAAATATGTTTTGGGAAATCGGTACTAATCTGTTTCTTGTCACCTCTTCAAGTGTAGTAGAGCCACAAGTTTAGTTCTGCAACATTCATCCTACAGTTAACATTGAATTTCGTATATGAAACACAAGTCAAATCCCAAATTAATATTTAAAATGGGAAAAGAGAAAAGATCTTTAAGTTATTTGTAAAGCAGTTTGTGCAAGATTTTGAAGACTACCATGGATGGTAGTGTGTTATTTTGTCGATATTGCGAAGTCACAATTGCAGCTTCGAAAAAATTTCAAGTTGCTCAGCATATGCAAACAGGAAAACATCTGAGCAATAAGAGCAGAAAACTGCTAATAAACAGCAACAATTATTGATCACCACAATGCCAAAACCAGGACTGAACAATTACGATTTATGTAAAGCTTTTATATCTGCCGATATAGCTTTATCCAAGTAACAAAATCTAAAACTCACAGAATTTCTAGAGAAGTACATGAAGCGAGATATTCCTCACGAATCAACATTAAGAAAAAATTACGTCCCTGACCCATACATTGAACCAAATGAGGGAAACAGTGAAATACAATAAAAATATTTGGGTTTCACTTGAGGAGACAACCGATGTGGAAAACAGGGCCGTTGCAAATTTTGTGTTTGGTGTTTTGGAGTCGGATGATGAAAAGGAAAAGTCTTACTTATTAACAATAAAAGTGTTGAAGCATACAAATCTTTCAACAATTGCTGCGTTTTTTAACGATTCTTAAGTCTTTTGCGGCCATCGGGAATTTTGTAGGAAACTTGTGGTGTCGTAATTGCGCACGCCGGTGTCTTCTGATTTCCTCTAGTAATCTATAACCCTCTACGTTGTATACATCACTTTGTTTTAATTACACAGATTTTATGAATTGGTTAAACAAGTTTTCGTAATCTGTGGACCCTTAGGGTTCTTATAACCCTCGCAACAGCAAGTTCTTTATTTAAGTAGGCTCACACACACACCATGATGAAATAACACGCCAAAAACGCTTTATACATTTATTAAACCAATAAACGCTATACTTTCGTATTTAAAACTAATTGTGCAAAACCAAATTGTTCCCTTTACCTTTCTCAAATTAGGCATAGTCTAATGGGAAATTGACTATGCTTCAGTTGTTGATGTAGTAATAGTAATACTGCGACTTAGCCAGTGCAAGGAAGGACTTGATGGTAGGAGAGGAGATTATCGGTGAAGGAAATTGCGCAGGTCAGTCCTCAATCTGCTGTAGCGATGAGATCGCCCCCTGATCGAATGTAGCGACTAGTACGCAATTAAAGGTAATAGTAATTACGGGTGTCAGTCCTCAATCTGCTGTAGCGATGAAATCTCCCGCCGACCGAATGTAGCGACAACCGCGTAATTAGGAAAAGAAAAACTACGGTTGTCAGCCCTCAAGCTGCTGTAGCGATGAGATCTCCCGCTGACCGAAGTAGCGATGAAATCGCCGGTTGATCGAAAGTAGCGACAAACGCATAATTAGGAATAAGGAAAACTACGGCTGTCAGCCCTCAATGTGCTGTAGCGATGAGATCTCCCGCTGACCGAAGTAGCGAAAAACACGTAATTAGGAGTAAAGTAAGGTGCCTATACTGTTATGCTTTGACTCTGTCGAGTTAATAATCCCTCAATGTCCCTTTACCTTTGCTTAAATATCAGCCATTAGTGGAGAGGGGATATCCATGGTGTTTCCACCATACAACCAATCACAGCGTTTCCGCTGGGTATTTGTCCAATCACAATGTTTCCATTACGACGCAGTATTTCTACCGCAGTTTAAATCCTATTATAATATTTTCGATGCTCCGCGTGACGAATTCCCAAATGAGTTGAGACTAATTTATTTGTCCCTTTTATTATTTAGCAATTTTCACGGGCATAGAAACGCCGAGCGAATAGGCAACTGGATTTGCAAACGTATATTTTGTCGAATGCAGTTTTCTTGTTAGTACAGTTTCCTACAAACTGCAATCTTCCCGCCAAATGCAGTAATCCGTCGCTAGATGGCGATATAGTTTTGCATCTCCTGTTTGCAAAATTTCATGAAGAGGCGTTTTTGACGATCGTTGTCTTTGTGTGTGAATTCTTGGCCATCGGCCGGTTTAGAACTTCTCGAGATGGTTTTTTGAGCTTTTTGAATTGCTGGTTATGTCAGGCTAATGCAGGACAATCTATCAAGGCATATTTTGACCCGAAAACTGGCCAAATGAGTTGATTGAGCGAGCACATGTTTGGGGTTGTGTGAATATTTTGGCAGATTTTTCTGGTAAGGCATTTTACTCTTTGGTGGTTAATTTGCTAACTTGGAGTGTATGTATAGCCTTCAACCTACGGGCTAAGCGGATCGATTCGAGTGGAAGGTCTTCAGAGTAGCAGGCTGGTTGCAGCTCCTGAGTGTAACGAGAATTGCCCAAATACCTTGTCCACTACATGCAAGAAGAAGGGTTGGAATTAACATCGCATCTACCTCGTGCTGCAGGTGCACATCATGTCCAGATTCAGCCTAATGCTCTTATGAATGGTAGCTTCTAACTGGATCTAGGGTCGATTTATTTATACTTTGACTGATTCAAAGAACAACGAGTGACACATTTGTGAAGCTAGACGCACCAAGCAATTAAGCATATCGTCCCCCGGCCTCCGTACCCTTCGGTCTCTCAGGCGGAACGCTACCGATGCCGGAGGTCCGACACCGGTCCGGTCGAGGCCTATCCAACCTCTGACGACTTGTGGGGTCGCCACCCGTTAGCTCCCACCGAAACGAAAGTCCCTTTCCCAGCATGTTGGGTACCATTGCCACTACGAGTCCATCCTCAACTGGTCAACCACGCTCGCGGTAGGTACCCGACACCGAGGTGCCGGGTATCTCGATGCGCGGGGCTTGGTGCTCACCGTCCGTAGTACCCGTGTGAATGTTTGACGGGTCACCGTTCGAGAGCAAGCCCTCTACCGCACATATCTCTGTGCAGCGGCTAGCATTGCTGCCGTACCGCCGCACTCATCCTTCGGACATCCATACCCACCGTTGCGGTGCCTTGCGGCTCGCAGTTGTGGGATTGGGTAGCCTCCGGAAGTTTCTTTATGGGTTGACGACCGTGCGGTCTGCTTCGGAATAGAAATCTCGTCTCAGATAACAGGCAGGAAGAACTCCCGGGACACCACACATCATTGACCGCTTTCTAGACTCACCTCGACGTGGGGTACCCCCTTGTCATCATCGGTAAGTCCCGCGTCTCCCCTTGCTCACGTGCACTCAGTGCGTAACTCCACGATGAGCATCTCCCCAGGGCAAGTCCGGAGAGACGCCTACAACTGTTGGCCTCTCATGATCCCAGTCGATGAGCCCGGTGATCCTCGTCCAAAGGTCACGGTCCACTATAACGTCTAGTGGGTCCAGGGTGGGATCTTCTTTTCTTCTCGGGTTTCTGTACCCTACCACCCTGCGACCGCGCGCCCGCCCTTTCCCCGATTTTCACGCTTCTCTCCGCTGCTCCTCTCTCGCCTGCAGGAGCTTTTCCGCGTACGCCTTGAACTGTGGATAGACCGCCGCGTCCACCAAGTCCGTCTGCCGCGGGGGCCATGCAAAACTCCCTTGCCGAAGTACCGCTTCGAACTCGCGCCTACTATCTTCTGCACGCGGGCAGTCTTGCAGCAGAGGTTGACTCGTGTCTTCACCTCAGCATTCGCATTCGCCGTTTTGAGCTAGCCCTAGCCTATGCAGGTTGGCCTTGAAATCGCCGTGCCCCGTAAGGAACTGGGTAACCCAGTAACTTAGTTGCACTCAATCCATCTGGAGCCGTTCCTCAACGCTTGGGAAGAAACCATGAGTGATCCTTCCCTTCTCCGACGTATTCCAGGCCTGCTCCCAATTCTCCACTGCATTTTGTCGCGCGTCTTTTATGGCCTGCTTTCGGGTCCCGTGACCGCCATCGTACCTAAAGCGTCCGAATTCTACCTGCCTACCCATTTTTATTTGGCGCCTAATCCACCTTTCCTCTGCCTTATAGGTAAGTGGGATGCTTCCTGCTATCACCGCCAGTGCGTCTAGTGACGTCGTTGTGTACGCCTTTGTGGACGCTATTAGCATCGGTCTTTGCTGACGGTTCAGCTTTGCCTTTCTATATGCGTTCAGCTTATCATACCAGACCTCAGCTGCATAGAGCAATGCTGGCTCGAGAACCCTTCTTTGAAATTATATGCGGCATAATTTCCAAGTTTTCCCCCCAGGTTACGCCTAAGTGCTTTACCTCATCTAAAACCCTAATTGTGTCATTACCCATTTCTAACCTCGGGCGCCGGTTTCTATCAAACTTGCCCTTCAGCATAAGGCCTACGGACTTTTCCCCTGATAACTGGAGTTTGTGCTGAGTGCACCACTCCAAGGTTTCCCTAAGTACTTCGCTCGCCCGTTCTTCTAGCTGCAGCCTCGACCCTCCCTTGATTATTATTACTTCGTCATCCGCGAATGCTACCTTCCTACACCATGGTCTCATTTCCTTCTCCGAGGTTTCTATCAAACACTAAGTTGAAGAAAAATGGACCCAGTATCGAACCTTGTGGGCACCCTCTCTCGCACAACCTATCTATGCTGTCTCCCCCTTCCCTAATCTCGGCTCTCCTATCTGTTACGTAGTCCGCGATCAATCGATAGAGATTTCTCGCGCACCCTCTCTCCCCCAGCGCCAGGAGAATGTCCGGCCACCATAAGGCATCTAACGCCACCTTGAAGTCAAGGAAGATCCCGAGCACATATTTTTCCTCCGCCGTTTCGACGACCCTTCTACACTCCTCTATTGCGTCTATCGTCGAACGCCCTTTCCTGAATCCGTACTGATTCCCCACATTTTCCGCCCTGTCTAAGTTTTCCTCTAACCTACGTAGCATTAATTTCTCCAGCACCTTTCCCACGACCGAGAGAAGACTGATTGGTCGATATGACGCCGGGTTTGCTTTATCCCTATTTGCTCCTTTTAGTATGGGCACTAATACCCCACGCTTCCATTTCGTCGGGAATGCACCCATCTCGAGGCACTTGTTCCATATCTGGAGCAAGGACTCTCCGATGATCGGCCAGGACTCTCTAACCATTTCATATACTATTCCATCTGGGCCGGGCGCTTTGCCTCTCAGCAATCCGCCTATGATTTCCTCGGCTTCTTCCATACTAAAGTCTCCTACGTCAGCCGCCGGCGGCTCTAGCCTAACGTTATCCCTAACTTCCCGGTGCCATCTCTCGTCTTCCCTTTCGTCGTCCTTCAAGTCCATTCCGTCTAGGAGTACGTTCATTGAACCTGCCCAATCTATCGCCCCTACCCCATTTCTTAGCATAGCCGTACAAATCTCCCGTGGTCGTACTTTGCCGCATAGCAGCTTGTAGACAACCCCGAAACAACGAGTGACAGTCAAATTTTAATTAATTATGCAACTTCCTTGGCAATTTTTAAATATGCTAGGGACTTAAGGGATACCAACGTGATTTTGCTCCAGCGGCAACATCAAAGGGTGTCGCTACTATTTGTAAATAGAGGGGCTATAATCTAACGTAGTGTACCTGCATATTACTTTAGTAAGAGTAGAGTAAACAGCGAAAAATTTTGGATCATTTTTTCGTGGCTACCAAGATTTAATGATATATTGAAAAACAGGGTTGGTAAAACTGTCACACGAGTTGTCAGTTTCATCAAATTCGAGGTTAGCAGGTTAATTTTTGCGTCAGTTTTGACACAGACCGACACAAAACCTAACCTGCTAACCTTGAATTTGATGAAACTGACAACTCGTGTGACAGTTTTACCAACCTTGTTTTTCAATATATCATTAAATCTTGGTAGCCATGAAAAAATGATCCAAAATTTTTCGCTGTTTTCTCTACTCTTAATAATAGTAATTTACGTAACAAGACAAGTATAGAAAGTGGAGCTTTTCAGTACGAGTGAGATGTTTCCGGAAGAGGCCGTTAGGCCGAGTCCGGAATTTCGAGACGAGTATGGAAAAGCCACTTTCATACGAGTTTCGTACAATATTTTTTCGTACACTAGCATACAAAACGGAATACTAAATTTACTCGTATATAGCAAATAAGTAGAGTAATATTAATGTAATGTAATATTATATGTGTTGTAACTAAGGAAACGTACGGCAAAGTGCTACTTTGCCGTACGAATACCGCAAAATACTACTTTGCCGTACGAATACCGCAAAGTGCAACTTTCTGATTAATAAATTGTACGGCAAAGTAGCTCTTTCAATGCTAGTGTACGAAAAAGTATTATACAGGTACACTAATCTAACGGACTCAGAAGCGACACTCGCGGAGGTGCCGAGTAGCCGATTTCAGCTATGGCAGCCATGTTGAAAGAAAGTAGATCAAGAATAATAAGTTGGTGGCACTATAAGTCTATGTCAAAATCGAGGTTCGCAGGTTAGGTTTTGCATCAGTCTATGTCAAAACTGATGCAAAACCTAACCTGCTAACCTCGAATTTGAATCAAAGGTGCCACGATATGGGTTACTGTTTGCAAACCATACAGGGTGATTCATTGATAGTGAATCAAACTGAAACTGAAGATTCCTCATGCCAAAAGAAGACAAAAAGTCTATATGAACATATGTACGGTCGGCACCTTAGAAATCGGTACAATACCATGATACATTTTGCATGTATTTTTAAGTGTATAAACTGAGATTTTGCAGTTGTTATGGTTTTAATTGTTATGTAGTTTTTCAAATGTTGCGTTTTTTGGTTGATAGTAAAATTCCAATACAAAAAAATTATAATAAATCAAATATTACAACCCGATTACTAAGGCGCCGACTGTACTTAACCAAACGGTTACCTAGATACAGGCTGTTGCTTGTTGCAAAAGCGAAATAATTGTTTCCAATTTTCGCATATCAAGTGCAGCAATAGAGATTTAATAAATCTTAAAGTTACATTATGATTATTCTTTAATATCAGTTACAGTAAATGCTCAAATTGTTGTCCATGAGCGCCAATACAGGCATTACAGCAACTTATCAGTGAATCGTAAACTCCAGGGACAAATTTTGGGTTTGAATTTCGTGAACCGCATTAACAATTCTTGCTAGTAACTGGTCACGCTGTATACCATTTGTTTCAAATGACCCCAGAGATAAAAATACAAGGGATTTAAGTCTGGGGACCTAGGTGGCCATGGTATGTGGCCCCAACGACCTATCCATCTACCAGGCTAGTTTCTATTGAGCCACGTCTACGGTTGTGAGGTGGTACACCATCCTGTTACAACCACATTTCATGACATAATTGAATAGGTTCGTCATCCAATAGGTTGTAAAAGTGGTTTTCAAGAAAATATGAGTACAAATTTACATTCAAACGATCATGTAAAACTTCAACGTCCAGGTGATTATTGCAAATATTATTGCTGGGTGCCTTTGATTTGGATACCTTTGGCGGTATTCCCTAGCTGCGCCACGTGCATTACCATCACAATACTCCTCTGAAGTAAACCCGTCCATCAAATAATTACCGTATAAACCGTTCAATAGTTATTTGCCAGATAGGAGGCCATGTTAGGGTGATGAATTTCACCCTGTAAATATGCTGTCAGTCATTAACAAAAGTTAGGTTATGCTCATTTTATATAAAATGATGATTTTATGTTAATGTACAAAACGTGGTTGCCAGATTTGGTTTTGGATTTTGTGCCACTTTTAGTATTGGTTAAGATAAATTTCATGAAAGACAAATTGCTGATTCTGAATACGTTTCATACTTTGTTGAGTAGGCATAATGGTATAATGAAAGTCGTTTTTTTATTGTAATTATAAATTGTATACAAAAATATTTAAATATTACAATTTATGTATTTTTTCAGTATAAATAAAGCTTTTACAAGCCACTTTAGGCCAATTGCATAACAATGTGTCTCCATTGTCCCTTATTGATGATTTTATTTCTCCAGTCTTCTATTCCTTTCCTTGCTATGTCTTCCATTACTGCCTCCTTCCACCTATTCGTTGGTCGCTTCTTCTTCTAGTTTCTTGCGCTCTGCCTTCCAATACTATCTTAGTAGCTCTTCCATCTGCCATTCTCCATATATGCCCAAACCATCTTAACCTTTGAGCTTTAATGAAGTCTAGTATATTTGGCTCTCCATACTTCTTTTGTACCTCTTCGTTTGTAAGTCTTCTCCAACCATCATCCGTCCGAGTCCCTCCAAATATTTTTCTCCGCATTTTTCTCTCCCACCTACTTATCGTATCTTGGTCTGCCACATTCATCGTCCATGTTTCACATGCGTACGTAGCTGTGGGTCGAATTACAGTCTTATAAGTCGTAGTTTTGCATTTCGCGATATTTGTCTTAAGGACATTATACTATTTAACGCGCCCGAACATCTCGTAGCTTTTATTAACCTTGATTTAATTCCTTGTGTGTAATTTAAGTTTTCAGAGATTAATGTTCCTAAGAAAGTAAACTCCTTAACTCGTTCTATTCTCAAATCTTAATATTACGCCATTATTATTGATTTCTTTATTTTTTCCATTAGGTACTTCTTTGTTAAAGCTGCTGAATATTGTCCAGTGGAAGATGAAGAATGGATTTTTTTTAAATATGGCCACAGAAGAAAATCACAGGGAGTTAAGTTACAAGACCTCGGGGGCCACACTGTAGACATGTTTTGACTAATAACTCTGTTTTTGTAAAACTCTTTAAGTAAATTTATGCCCCATCTTATTGAAAATACGTAACCAGTTTGTAATTCATTGTCAAGTAACTCTTCAAAAAACGGCGACAAAATTTCAGTATGAAATGGTTGTGCATTTAGAAAACCTAAAATTTGAACTATTAAAATAAAATTTAATCGTTTTACTGCACTCAATTACCTTAAAAAAATATAGGACCTATAACTCTTCTTTTACTAATTGCAGCCCAAACCCCGATTTTTTGTGGGTGAAGCGGTTCTTCAACATAAAAATTGGGATTCTCAGCGCTCCACATCCTCATACTTTGTGAATTAATATATCCAGTAAAGAAAGTTTTCTCAAACGCATTATCGTTATTTCCTAAATTATTGATAAACCAGTTACAAAATTCCAATCTAACCGGAGGATCGTTTGGCAGCAGTTCCTGATACACTTGCAACCGGTAAGAAAAATAATGCAAATTGCTTCTTAATATCCTATGAGATGTTGAATATGAAACATTTAATTGCTGTCCTAAATGGCGAACAGATACGTGTGGTTGTTCTTGCACAATTTGTCTCGCATTGTTAACTACTTCTTCAGTGCGTATGTTGCAAATAGTATGTATCATTTTTAGGTCGTGGGCCAAAAGGTTTAATTTCAAAATTGTTCCGCCCCATAATATTTCTAATAGTTCTTTCAGATATCTAAAACAGTACAAAGCCGAAAATTAAAGCAACAATTAAGTTTTATGCATAAATACTTGCATCCCAAAAGTCACTAAGCCGAGCAAAGATTTCAGTTTCACTGAGGTCAGGCCTGCCAGCTTTATAATGCCTGTAAGCCTTTGTAATTTGTAGTTTTGTGTCACCTTTAATGACTTTTGGCATATTTACTTTAGTACTATAGTACATTTTTTTTCTATAATAATTTTCAAGGTCAACTTTCTAGGGGATAAGTTGCATTCTTGCAGGGTCCCTAGTTTTAATAATGTTGGTACATAGATTTTTAGTTCTTTTCTTCCACTAAAAAAAATTATTGTCATTTTGACAGATATGTCATAATTTAATATCGCTTGCTTCATTTTTGCATTTAAAATATTTCTTGGTTTTCTTTATTTATCCGATTTTATTGATGATGCGATGATTCCATGTTAAAAAAAGAAATTTGTCAAGAGTTCAAATTAAGAAACTTTTACATTCAAAATTGACACATAACCATAATTTTGAAAAAGTTCTACCAACACGAGGTATAAAAATTTCCTAGCGTTTTAATCACATGTCTACCAACATTGTAACACTTTGACAGTTATTATAGAAAAAAAACGTACTATACAATTTGTTTGACAGATAGATATCCATGACGGCGATGTCCATACATATTATGCCTAGTGGCAAACAAAGTATGAAAGGACTGGCAACATTGCATGTTTAACCTCAAAATGTCAAATTAGACACTTTCGTGAGCCTCCTGTACACATGTAAGTATTAGATATAGTCTGTTTTTTTGCTTTATGATTCAGAGCAGGCTTTGCATTTGCATTTTTGTAACAGTGTAGGTAGTTAGTGACAAAGGAAAAAACACTAGTTATGTCAAAAACCATTAGAACTGTCAATGTGTTAACTTATAAGTAGTATTATACTTAATAAGAGGTAAAATTGACATTAAATAAGGTATTGCGTTATTTTAAGTAGGTACGTTTATTTAAGCGTGATTGATATCTAATTGTACAGAAACGTCATAAAATTTCTAGACATCTATTTTTATGTACTAATGTAAAAATAAATATATTATTAATAATTTGCTGATGATTTTTGTTTGTAGAACTGTGTTGTACAAGTTATTATTTATGCTACACATATAACAGGCATTTCAAAATAAAGAGATAATACAAAATACCCTGGTAGAACCATTTTCAGAGATATAATTTACCAGAATTTAGATGGATACACTTCAGGATAATCATGCAGAATCTGATTCAGAAGAGGAATACAACTCGTCTTCCGATTCTGTATCAGATTCTTCCAACCTAATAATAACAAGAGGTATGTCATCCACACCAATTTAACAATGTGCTTTGCCCAGTCACTTTATATTAGTAGTTCACAGTGTTCAACGTTTTTTCCATATGTTTGCTGTACACAGTGATAGTGATTTAAGCCATAAATTAGCAATTATGTCTTTTGAGGGAGGCTGAGAATTTATGTCCTTATTATAATAGTTCTTACATAAACTCCATGCCAATTCAATTGGATTGTATTGACAGTGGTATAATGGAGGTAATCTAAGAACTTCATGCCCATGTCGTTTTTTGTCAATTAAGTATTGCTTTTGGTCAATATGTAAAGTAAAATTCAACTCCCATAATCGTCGCTTTATTATTTTGTCATCAAATTGTACGTCACGTTTAATTAGCCATTCCTGTATTTGTAGTTTATTGGACGAGAAATTGGGTGGTTTATCGATAAGAACCGAATTATATAGTGCATTATCCATAATTAACACATTTTCCATTCAATTTGGCCAAATCAGGGATTAACTGTTTTTCAACATTGCCTAAAAATGTCACCATTGATACATTTATGATAGCCCCTGTCATTATTGTCCGAGTCCAACAGTAAGTCACATCCTGGTAAAGTTTCATCCAAAAACATGAATATACATTTTTCACTATAATTTCGAAATTGTAAATATTTCCTTTAAAAGGCAATCCGCCGAAGTAATATGACTCTTCTCACACAATTTTCTTCCGTTCACAATTTTGTATTTATATCCCGTATTTGTTAATGTGTAGTATAATTTTAAACGACTCCCAGTATAATTCAGTTCCTCCTTTGCACACAGCAATAAATTATCGAAAGTAAAAAATTCCAAATTTTCTTCTTCCTTTTCTTTATTCATATCATTCGGTTATTGCTGAAGTTGTGATTTTGCTTTGTTTCGATTTCTGTGTTGCAATCGAAATCTAGCATTATAAAAAATTGTTAGAAATGTTATATCTGTTTAATTCTTAATACTTACATCGAAGATTTTACCAATTCTTCCAATGATGGCTGTTTTACTTAAGTTACCATTCATATCTTTTATATTAGTAGAACGGCGTTTTATAGCCTCTTTGGTTTTACTATTACCTAATACTGCTTTTTCGTGGCATTTTATTAAGATTTGCTGAAGTGTCAACTTGACAATCCTGGCGACCTGGATTTTGACATTAGTTATATTTTGTAACTAAACTGTTGTACACTGCTAAAATAATATAAATTCAAAGCCTGCTCTGAATCATAAAGCAAAAAAATAGACTATATATGCCTGTACATAACAGCTGCTTCTGACAAAGTGTCAGAAAGAGTTTCTAGGGAGTTTTAGTTTTATTAAACATAAAAACAAAATTCCATGTCTACCTACTTGGCAAATAACTATTGAACGGTTTATAGGTACAGTTTAACAATCAAAACAAATCGATTATTAGAACATTTACAAAACACAAATGGCATACTACTAAGGAATATCTGTCACATTTAACGCACAATTTGTTTTGATGAGCTCATGGCTACACTTGATATGCCTTGTTATTATTAATTGGAAATAATTATTTTGCGATTTTAGCTGGATAAAATCAACTGAGGGCCGACTTTTTCCAAATAGATATCAATTCGCCAAGTGAGTAAAACGTGCGAGGAAATGGTCAAGTGCAGCTGCAAGAGAGTTGCCTAAAGGCGTGCAGTTGTAAGAAAAACAAGTTTATTTGTACCATACAGCGTCAATGTATTTGAAAACTGAAAAATTTTATTAGCCATTTTCGTATTACAATTTTTTCTCGTATCATATCTTTTTACCTGTTCATTGCATATAGACAATACAGGCAGACCTTGTCGTTCACAGGAGTTACGTTCCAGAAGAATGCCGCAAAGCGCAAAACCGCGATGCATAAGTAAACACATAAATGATAAAAATGGGGTTAGGTTCCATTAACTAGATTTATTTATACTATGGAACCTCAAAAAAATTCAAAAATATATAAATGTGCGTATACAAACTAAAATTCCATACGTAACATAAGTCTGTCACTTGAATCAAGAGCTCGAATGTCCATTTGTTTATTCAAGTTATAATTTTACAATTTATTGCAGGTCCAATTTGGCAATAAGAGATTCAAAGAATGTGTGTTTACAAGTTTGTGATAAATAATGTTGTTTAGGTGTTCATGATATAAACCGCATACGTCTTCATTATTTACTTAGTGTGTGAAAGTTGAAACAGTTAACGTTGGCAATTCCGTATGCGAACGGCAAAGAAATGGGAGCACATTAAGTGCCCCACGTAAAATCACATCAGCAAAACGCAAATCCACGAACAGCAAGGTCTGCCTGTATATACATTTGTGAGTAGGGAATTTTGTGCTCTTTAAGTTAGCACTCGCAACTTGCTTTCAATAGATCAACAGTTTTCCTGAAAATTAAAAAAAAATTACATGTCTTCGAGGGTGATTTTGAAAGTTCATTTGGGCCGCCACTTTAGCATTGTTTTTAGTTTCCCAATAAATACTTTTCAAGGTCGAACCATAACACAAATTTTAACTCACACCGATACAGTTAATACCTACTACCTTGGTTTGCAGAAGCCACCAATATTTCAAATCATCACGATTAAAAACTGAAAAAACATGTAGGTGTTTTCATTTCTTTGCAAGAGTATTAATTTTTGTTTTTCAATTGGAATCTCAATGAAAAGTTACGTATTTGTCGAACACGTAAGTGCATACCTTATAGCAAGAAGTTGCAGTTGTAACATTTTTGGTGCTCGAGGTTACATTATTCTCAGAAAGCTACAAGTGGTAAAAACAGATATAAATCAGTACAAACGTTAAAGGCAATTAAAAAGCCAGTATGAGGTTGAAATTTATTTCATAAAATCTGTAATATACAGATCACTACAACGTATTTAACATTAATTACTAATTACACAATTTATTGGTCATTAAAGTGTGATAATAAAATATATCAACTAATAAAACCCTCAAAGTACCATAAAATACAAATTCGCTATATAAAAGTAAATTTAATTAAATTAAAGGAATTCAATTGACATCGTAATTCACCACAATTATACTGCATCCAGTTGAATGTGATATCGGATTATATTTACATCTGAAAAATTACCCACAATAAAATCAATTTATTAAAAGGTCACATACAGTTCAAAGATATATATTAAAACTAAACATCTAAAAACACTGTTCACGCTACAATAATGTTCCTCGAGAAAAACTGATGCAAAGAAATGATAACATAGTAACCTACATAATTATTAAATAATCAAAGGAATACCCAATGCCTGGTTAGTGCCGAAAGGTCCCACTGGATATAACCCGAACTTTAGAACCGATAATCTGGCCCTGCCATATCGATGGCCCAACGGAACTTGTCGCGCTGGGTTTTGTTGTAAATCTTCTCAATGGGAACATCGTACTTCTTGCACCAGGCGACTGAGATACGTGGATCCAAATAATTTAGTTTGGACGTTCCTAAAGCAATTGTTTTGTTCTCGTCCCTGTCGGTCTCCTGCACTTCCAGCCTCACCAGCTGATCCTTCAGTCTCTGCAGCAGTTTTTTCTTCTTATCATAAACGGTCTTTTCCTTGACACTTCCGTGCTTGGCGTCTCGCTGGGCATCCTTCACCTGCCGCTCGGCATCATGAATGGCCTCCTTCTTCGCATCAATTTTTTCCTTCAGTTTCTCCATCGATTTCTGGTGACCCTTGGGGACAGCGCGCTGATGGTTACAAAGAATGGCGACGGCACGATTGGCTCTGTTATATGACAGAATTTTCTCGGGCAGCGAGTCGTCTGGATTCGTGAATTCATCCAGCTGTTGCTGTAAAGTAAAGGAGGCGTTGTAAGTACGGAACACTTTTGCAGTCAGACCTTCCATGAGTTCGTTTAGATGTTTATTCAGAATTCCAGTGTTGAGGCGGTCGAACAGGTCGTCGCCAGGCGCCTTGTTCTCCATGAACAACTGTAGATTCTTGAACACCCGCTTTTCTACCGCCATTTCGTTATAATAGCGAATGGAATCTTTACCAAGGAAGTCAAAACAAACCACGTAATCCTTATCGTCTTTATGCTCATGCAGCTCAATGTGTTCCACACGCAACGAGCAGCAACCAACTGTATCTGCCTGGTCTTCGTCCTTTTCATTACCAGCTCTCAAAGCCAACTTATCGATGAAATAAAGAGCAACTGCACGTTGCCGAATGCGCATTTCTTTGGATTTCCAGTCGTCCTTGTACTCTCTCCGAATTTTATCGATGGATTTATGCAGGCGACGGGCAGTCTCGTATTTCTGCCAGTCTTTCTCTCCCTTCAGCTTCGAACTAGGGTTCAGCATGATGTACTTGACCTGATTTTGCACGTTTTCAGTCCAGGACGCGAGCCAGGTGACCGAGGGGTCGTGTCGCACTTCCTTCCATTTATGCCCAGGGGGTGGTTGCGGTATGTTCGAATCTTTGCTGCAATTGATAATTATGTCCTCTGCCTCCACCCGCCGCTTCAACATGCCCATCTTTGGATGCTCGCCACGGCCGCGGAAGAGACCCGGTGGTTCAATTTTGAAGTTGCCAATCTTCTCCTTGTGCCCGTCAATGGTGCAAAAACCGTACTCCTTGACGGTGGCCTCGTTCTTCTCCTTCAGGGCCAGCTTTTCCTCTTTGGTTCGGTTTCGGTTCTTCTCGGCAACCTCCATGAAGTACGCATGCATCTTCTTGAAGTTGCACTTTCTGAGATCAGTGATTGTAGAACGCTCCCTGTCGCTCATAACCTTCCGCCAGTCCTTAAAGAAGTTGTTGTTGAATGCGTCCTTGCATGTGTAGTCGTGGTCCAGCATTTTCGCGTAGAAGCCAGCCACCTCCTCCGCCTGCTCGGATAGTTGCATTTCTTTACCGTCGTAGTAGAACTTGACACTCGAAGGGATTCTTTCATATGCCGGGGCAAACACTGGCCCTTTGTGCTCCAAGAATTTCCATTTGGTTCCGTCGTCTTTCTTTTCTTCTTCCCACCTAAACAAATATAGAATTTTATAAAAATACTAGTTGCGCACTTTAGTTTTTGTTATTTATAAAACTTTCTATCTGCAATTGTTTCGTTACCAACATAATGGAGCCTAAGTTTTTGCAATCTAAAAAATCTTGCTACATCTGAGGTACAAGTTATAGTTTGTCAAAAAGAAAAAAACGTCAGAACAAAAAAAAACGTTAGTAGCTAAATGTAGCCGTGGGTTACTACTATAATCATAAAAATTAGAATTTTTGCAGGCCAATTATTAGAAATGGTACCTGGGGACCATTTCTAAAGGTTGCATACAGTACAGCAAGCACACAATTGTGAGTTATAGCTACTTCACAGGGCTCGAAACACAAATATGTAGAGGTAAGTAACAAATTTAGTTGCAGAGCTCCACGAACAATTATTCCTGCAAGCTGTATCTAACTTGTATTCAATCATTCTTTCGTAGAAAGCTGTTATTCCAATACACAAAAAGGGTAACAGGACACTATCCCCAAATTATTGGCCTATTTTATTAACATCCTCGTCGTCCTCATTAAAAACTTGTTGTCTTTGAAATAATAGATGTATAAGAAACCAAGTCTTTGAAACAAACCAACATGGATTCGTACCTGGACGATTGGTTGCAACAAATGTGCTGATCTGCTTGTGTAACTGGATGAAATCATATAATAATAATAGGGATTTTCATATGTGATGGTGCAAATAAAACACTGTTGAATGTCACAAAACCAACTTGTCAGTGTCAATTTTTCAAAAGACTTTCGTTAATTATTATCATTATCCTTACTTGCAACGTTTATGAGAAAACTGACACTTGTTGACACTTACAAATTGGTTTTGTGACATTTCAACAGTGTTTTAACGTCGTCATCAAATATGAAAATGCCTCTACCACTCTCACTGACATATTAATTTTGAAAAAGCTTTCAGCCAAGTTCCACACAAACGACTTATCCACAAGCTTATGGAAGGAGGCTTCTCGGCTGTTAAGTCAGCAACAACTTATAATCTAATGAAAGGGTTATTAGTGGAGTCCCTCAAGGCTCAGTCCTGAGGCTACTTCTCTTTACTTTGTATATCACTGACCTATGTAAGTTGGTGGATTCTTTAAACAAGTGGTTTGCAGATGATGCAAGATGCAATGGAAACCCTACCTTGCGAAACTTGCAAAACGGCAATAAAATTCTTAGTCCTACATATTGTTAAGTCAAATTCTCACATGCCAGTATGCTCTATACAACAATACAATACCAGCAGTGAGTCTTCAACCAACATTGAGATAAACATATCTGACGATCTAAGTGGGGTATCCATATGAAAATAATCACTAGGAATGCCAACCAAGTGCTTCACCAAGTTAGATAATCATTCAGAAACTTAAACTCTGGATTTATTCAAAAAGAATATATGTAATCTATGCAGATCACCATATTTTAGATTCTTGTCCATGAACTCCACAAGTGCAGACATCCTTAGCAATTATAGTACGTTCACGTACAATACGGCGATAAATTTTGCCATTTTTGCTACACGTATCTGTAATTTGTAAACAAACTGCAAGGCTAATATTAAATACCAATGACTCCTGCGTCCCTTGGAAGGGGTGCAAGAACATATAGTAATTATAAAATGAACACCTCTCAGAAGCGCAAATCAGATACGCGATCACCGGCAGAAGATGAAGTTCAGAAAAGATACCAATGGCCAAAAAACTCCATCTTTGAACAAAATAAATATTACCTACCAGATTACTTGGAACTGTCCAGTAAAGCATCGACAAGCAAGAAACGACTGAAACACCTCAAAAACCAAAGAAAATTCCAGCAATTTATTTACATGGATTGATAAAACTATAAGGAGGTCATCTCTGACATCAAAAAACTTAATCAACGGTGAGTTCTCTACTAATCAAACAGCCAACTCTTGTCAAATGAGAATGACTACAGAGCCCTTGCAAAACACTATTTCGAACATAAAATAGAATATCACATATTTCAAGAGCCAAACTCAAAGCCATACTAGTAGTTATTAAAAACGTACCACCTTCATTAACCACTATAGAAAGAAGAAGAAATATCTACTCACAAACAAGAGCTGGGAGTAACTAGTAACTAAGTTACTTGAAAGTATCTAAGTTACTTGAAAGTATCTAAGCTACAAAAAGTAACTTAAGCTACAAAAAGTAACTTAAGCTACAAAAAAAAGTAACTTAAGCTACAAAAAGTAACTTAAGCTACATAAAGTAACTTAAGCTACAAAAAGTAACTTTAGTTACAAAAAGTAACTTTAGTACAAAAAGTAACTTTAGTTACAAAAAGTAACTTTAGTTACAAAAAGTAACTTTAGTTACAAAAAGTAACTTTAGTTACAAAAAGTAACTTTAGTTACAAAAAGTAACTTAAGCTACAAAAAGTAACTTAAGCTACAAAAAGTGACTTTAGTTACAAAAAGTAACCCGCCCTAGACGGGCCCGGCACCAACGGCACGACAATTGCATGAAAGAAACTCATTTATGTAATAGATAAATCTGGTCAACTCCAAAATAAAATATACGGTATCCCCCACCCAAGAAAAGCGCCCTTCCGTGCTTTCCAAGAATACTTCGATACTCAGCATCACTCCGTTTCGCTAATACAATGAAATGCTATGAACCAGTTATTTATCAAAAAAAAAAAAAAAAAAAAAAAAAAAAAAAAAATTTTTTGCCGACGACCATAGCTCAAAAGTTGATGTTACCTTCATTTTTGGAGGACCTATCGTATGAAAACGATCCAAGACTTCAGGAAGGTTCCTGGCGACCGGAATCGTGTACACATACGAACATACATCCCCCGCACAGCACGTTTAGGCATCCCCCAATACGAGGGATTGATCTAGTGGGCTGGGATTTTCACCAAAAGATCCGCACCGCCGACACGGAGATTTGATATAGTGGGTTCTTTAGTCGGTTGGCTCGAATTTTAGAGATATTTAACTCAGAGTGGTTTTCGATATGAGGGAATTTCAATACTTCGTACACTTCGTGTCGAAGTAATAGTTATTTGGTCAATTTGGTGTTTTTGAGAATAATAGTATACTATATAATGAGGGACTAAAGTCCATCATTAAATCTCGCGAGTGAATATTCTTTCCTGAGGGCCCGAGGGAAATAATCACTCGAGGGATTTAAGTACTTTAGTCCCGTGTGATATACACTATTTTTTGCACTTTTTGGAAAATTTTTATCAAAAATTAGGAATTTTTCAATTTGGACACTGACAATTACAATTTAATTTTAAATACGAATTTTATTAAGAATGCTGTGGGCAGTGATTTTTAAAAATTGAATTGCAGCAGGTCCTGGATAGCCTGAATCAGTTGGCAGTACTGAAGTGGATTGTCAATCTATGTCAAATTCGAGACTTGCAGGTTAGGTTGTGCATCAGTCTGTGTCAAATGACAAACAAAACCTAACCTACTAACCTCGAATTTGATATAGACTGACAATACACTTCAGTACAGTTAGACCTCGCTGTTGGCGGTTCGCTGATTTGATTTTACGCGGGGCACCTTTGTGTTCCCTTTTCTTTGCCGTTCACGAATGGAATTGCCAACGTTAACTGTTTCAACTTTCACACACTAACGGCCGGCCTTATGAAGGCCACTAATCTGACGTTAACTTTAATTCGGTGTTAAAATAAACAAAAGCGCATAAAAATTTGTTTACTAATGAATAATATGTCATAAACGCCAATGTTTTGATGAGCTTTTGTTTATTTTAACAGCGATTTAAAGTTAAGTTCATAAGGCCAGCCGTAAGTAAATAAAGCGGTTTATGTCATGAACACCGAAATAACATAATTTATCACTTATCGAGCCTATTCCTTTGAGTCTCTTATTACCAAATTAGACCTGAAATAAATTGTAAGATTATAACTTGAACAAACAAATGGACATTCGAGCTCTAGATTCAAGTGGCAGACTTATGTTACGTATGGAATTTTAGTTTGTATACGCACGTTTATGTATTTTTGAATTTTTTGAAGTTGCACACTATAAATAAATCTAGTTAATGGAATCTAACCCCGTTTTTATCATTTATGTGTTTACTTGCGTGGTATTGGCAAAGTACCACATAGCGGGATTTGATTCAAAGAAATCGGTCTGGCTAATGGGAAGGAGCCGAAGAACCACAAATCTTTTGATAGGGATCTTGACAGGCCACTGTAAACTAAAGAGACACCTAACACTGATAGGAGTAGAGGAAGATCCCATCTGCCCAAGATGTGGGAGGGACGAGGAAACGTCCTTTCACTACTTGGGAGAATGCGAAGCGTACCAGCGACTGAGGTATAGAACCTTTGGAGCACCTACGCTTCGAATGGAAGAGTTGAACTCCCTATCCTGGGCCGAAATTCTGATCTTCATTAGAAAATCAGGAAGGTTTAAGCAGGGAGGAGAGCCCATCGAAGAGGACGATAATGAAGGCGGTTGAGGGGATGGCATGGAGTTGGCAAAAAGGGCCTATGGTGGCCTACTTGCTAGACTTCGGTCTCCCCACAACTACTACTACTACTACTACTACTACTACTACTACTACTACTGCGTGGTATTGCGCTTCCCAGCATTTTTCTGGAACGTAACCCCCCAAACGGGGAGGTCTGATTGTACTGCCAACTGATTAATTTTAAATACAAATTTTATGAAGAACGTTGTGTACACAAATTTATCATAGTTACGGTAACATTTTTACTTTAGTCCCTAGGGATTAAATGAGCTACTTTAGTCCCGAAAGTGCAAAAAATATTTTTTAAGTGACTATTCAATTCACCTGTCATCTGTCAAAAAGTGACCAATGAAAATCCAGAATTCTGACGTTTCTTGACCAATCAAAAAAATATCAGTGGATATATCTTCCTAGAAGGTATTCAAGTGACTATTTTTAACAAATGCGATTTTTATTAGAAAAAGTCAATATTAGTGTTCTGTTACTATAGAAATTGCATAGTTTGTTGCTAGATTTACTGAAAACTAATTTGAAAAAGTAGTTTGGTTCATTAAATAGTCCCTCGAATACCATTCTTAGTCAAAGTTAAGTAGATTATTTTTGAGGTGGTATCACTACTCATGTCCATTCCGCTTGGGATTAGGACTCGTGCTAGCGCACTCGTCCTAATCGTACCAAAGCGCAATGGACATTCGTGACACCACCACAAAAATAGTCGACATAACTTTGACTACTCATGGTATTATAAGTGATTATTTCCCTCAGGCCCTCAGGAAATAATATTCACTCACGAGATGCACTTTAGTCCCTCATGATATAATATACTATTATTGTGTGAAATAATTCATTATCAAAGTTTCCGTTTGTTTTTGAAATATTTTCATTTCTATTATTATTACGTACTTAGAAACTAACACGTGAGCAAACGAAAATGAAATCAAGCTTGGCTTTGAAATATTTGTTGTGTTGGTGGAACTGTAAGTCTATGTAAAATTCGAGGTTAGCAGGTTAGCTTTTCAGTCAGTTTTGACATAAACTGACAAAAAACCTAACCTGCTAACATAAAATATAACATAAACTTACAGTGCCACCAACAGAAACAAATATTTCAAAGCCAAGCTTGATTTCATTTTCGTTTGCTCAAGTGTTAGTTCATTTGTTTCGCCAGCTTTAGGCTCCAGCTATAGAATAACAAACTATAGGATATAGAATAATATGATATAATGTTTTGACTTTTGTCTATTATAGCTATTTTATATAGAGTTTGGTGTTTTATTTTATTATATGATCCTCATTTACTTTATTATATTAACGTATTTTGGCGATGCAAAGTAATTCCGGATTTACTAAATTTTCAATTCTTTTGGTTTAATTTAGAAGTATTTAAAAAACTGTAAGTTAATTTTTACAAGTAACTAAGTTACTTTAGGAACTTAGATACTTTTTTAAGAAAAGTAACTTTTTCCAAGTAACTTAGATACTTTTTAAAAAGTTACTTGTAACTAGTTACATTTTAAAGGTAACTATCTCACCTCTGCATCACAAATTACCCATTCTAGAGATAGTAAGACTATATCGTAAAGACCGATCACCCCTCCCAGTAATTGCAGTTGACCTCAAAACTTGTAAGCAGGCCTCAGATGTCTTCAAAATGAATAAAATTTTCCATTCTATTGTAACCATCAAACCCAGGAGAAAATCTCATAACATACCCCAATGCCATAAATGTCAGCGCTATGGCCATACAAAAAATTACTGTCAATTAGAACCTAGATGTGTCAGATGTAAAGGAATGCATTAATTGTGGCGAAAGTCATCCTGCAAATTATAGACGAAGTAAATACTATCAACAGTCGATTCATTTACGTAACAATACGCATGCAGTGAAACCAGTACAAACCGAATTTGAAAAAAACGTAGTCGCAGGTAATTAAATCTTTTCAATCGTCAAATCACCAAACCACAACTAGTGCTTACAATACTGGTCAAAATCTTAATACCGGTTTCGGTATTTGAAATGTTTAATACCGGGATACCGGTAACACCGGTATTACTGTTAGAAAATTTACTTATTAGATCTTTACATAGTTATTATGACATAATTGAAAATATTATCAAAAAAAAACAAATAAAAAAGTATTTTTAAAATTAACGTCTCCTACCAAGTAAATTCCATTAACTTAAATTTTTTCTTTAGAAGTAGATGAATAAATAACGTAGGTGAAAAATATAGCAAATAAATTCTATAAATATAACAAAAGCAGGTTTTTTATGTGTAACCTAATAAATCAACTAACACATTAATTGTGTTATGCACATCAGAGCAATTTGTTGTTTGGTGCAAACTTTTTTTCGAGTGACGTAGCTTACTAATATATACAAAATAAGGATAGGAAACCGAAAACGAAGTCCATGTTCACCCTTATATATCAAAAATAGTAACGAGTGCAATACTTTTATTTTATCGCAGCAGGAAAGCTCTTCTAACATAAACAAAATCATCTTACTCAATGTAAAAACAAAGCTTTAATGTATAATAGAAAAGGTTAAATCGTCTATTGAAAGGGTATTTTTGTACTAATTTGACATTCCTTGCATTTCACTCCGCAACTTCAACACAACACTTCGTAATTGAGACTGATAGTAATGAGCGAATTATTTTGTGCAAGTTGCATCGCGATCGCAGCAGTGTGCAGTAAAGTTCATAAACCCATAGAACAATCGCCACGCGATTATCGCTATGAGTATCTTGCCAGTGCGTCGCAATCGCGTCATCTCAGTGAGCGGACGGCCTAAATATTAGTTTGTATAGGCAACCCATTATACATATGGTCTGCCAGATAATTTCATTTGATACAATTTTGATAAAATGAGCGTACCTGTATATTAATTATTTGAACAGTAGTTAATTTGCAGTTAAGTTAGCTAAAATTATAGTTACTATACAGGGTGATACTTAATATATGCAACAAACTTTAAATGGCTGATTCCTTGTTTTGACGTTCAGTTATTTACACAGGTGTGAAAAGCAGGTGTCTTGATCAAAAGATATAAACATGTTTAACTGCGATGAAATACATAATTGTGCCTTTACAATTTTTATTTAAACTCGATAATGGCTAAAATCTAAAAAAAAATAATAAGAGATAGTTTTTGGAGAGTTTTTTGTTTGACAGTCCAAAAAAATTATTCAAGTTGAAAAATAATCAGTGGTGTGTCATCTAATTAAAAAATGTACCATAATTACCCACATGCATGCCCGGTGCATCTGAAAATCTTTAAATGATACTGAAAAGTGGCCACATGTAAACATACCACATTTGAATAAAATATCTATTCGTTTTCAAAATTTTCGTAATTTTCAATTTTGTTTCTGCTTCTTTGACATCTTGTATTTTGAAAACGAAGCAATTTAGGAAACATGTTTATCGGAACTTTTATGATCAAAACAAGCCAAGGAATCGGCCATTAAAGTTTGTTCCATATATGTATTAAGTATCACCTTGTATAAAGAACGTGTGGCCAACTTCTCAATGGACTTAGTATGGAAAATCCAGATTATTTACAGCAACGTAAGACTGTATAAAATTGTCAAATAATAAATTTGGCCAAATTGCAGGTAAAATCAGTTCCTATATAATATATTTTTTCTACGACCGCCGCTAAAAGTAGGCCTTTTAGCACTAGCTTTTTTCACTAAAAGTGACGTTTATTCTAGTTACTTCTTGTGTTAGAGGTAAAGTGTTTTTTAAATAATTAAAGTGTTACGTAATGAATAAAGTCAGATGTGTACTATTATAATTACCTTTGATAATTGACTTTGACAGCTACTGGCTGCAGAAACAGTCACCTGCGTGTCAATGCCATCTCTTTATTATAACATAAATTATAACTGTCATAAATGCAAACCCTTGTTAAATCGACATTTATGGATTAATAACAGAAAATTTAAGGTCGTAGAAAAAATATTGTATGCATAAACATTAACTTTTAGCACTTGTTGCATAAATAGCTATTATATAGGAATCTCTAGGTAAAATAGATTTTTACACCACCTGAATTATAATAAATTACTCAATATCTACCGTAGAAAGTTGATAAAAATTAATTCAACCTCCGTAACTAAAAAGGCAAAGCCACATATTTCGATAAATTTCAGACAATCAGTTGTTACATGACAGTTCCGCTACATATTCACCAGGCTAAAAAACTTACAAACACGGTGTATGTTGTTCGAAGCCCATTATTGACTTGACCAAACGTCAATAAACGTAAATAGAAATTCAATAAATTAATGTAGCTTAATTTAAGCACGTATTTAGAAGTGAAGTACTTAAATAATTTCAGCGAACGAAACTAATAAATAAAAAACAAATATACACCAATTTCAGAAATGATCCACGTTCGTATTTTTGTTCTCAACATTTTTCTTTATGAACCAAGTTCACATACACCTCAAGGTGACCCCTTTCTGCGACATCTCACTCGTCAGTCAGAGTCACTTGTATGTATTTGTTTGTGTACAGCCTTGTTATTCTTCCTCATAGGTGGTTCCAAATATACTGGATGCGTAAATAAATAATACATTCACCATTCTAAAAAAAAATTCAAGTTTTTTTAAACAATAACATGATACCCTTCTGTAATAGAGAATTTATTTTTAGATAACTAGACAGCCTATATAAGAATATCACATTCAACAAGGGGCTATCCTAAAAGGTAAGACACGGAGATTCCAGTTAAATTAGACAAAATATTTATGATTCCGAACGCTGATATAATCTCCATTCAAATACTAGAATTTCTGTTGAATTTTCACTACAGAGTAAGACTGAGACACAGATGGCCACTGGTTTAACTGTAATGGTTACGGCTGCTAGTCTGTAAAACACATGAATTACAGACACTAAGTTAAAGTTCTTTGTACAATTTTGCTTCTAAAACATTGACGAGTTGTTTATTAGTATGTGGCCATGAAGAACAAGTACCCTAGTTTTATACAGTGGCATAACTATTATAGAGTAAGGTGGCAAAGTGAGCCCCAAGCCCAGGGGGCCTGAGCTATATTTGCCATATTTTTGATTCGTGGTTTAAGCAGAGGCCCCAGTGTTGATGTTGTTGTAAACTGATATGATACAGGAATGAATAATAAAAACTCAAGGTGCATGAATCATTTAAAGACTATTAAATTATTTCATCCTTCAGTCAAAACAAGTATTAAGTTTCTGTTTAAATCAACTTCACATTTACCTTTGTTCTTTCTATACTTGCCATGCTATTACATTATGGACATTTACAAAAGCTCTATATTTAAAAAACAACCAAAACTATGCAAGTCAAGCCTTACCATTTCCACACCTCCTGCGGTTCCTCCTCCTTTTTCTTCCGACCCTTTTTGGGGCTCTCCGGAACAGCGTTAACCTCACGCTTCACCTTCTTTTGCTTCTCCTTCTTCACCTTGACCGGCTTGAACTCCTCGTACTCCTCATCATCGCTCAACTGCCTTTTTTTGCTCTTTTTCTCGGGCTTTTCCTTCTTCTCTTTCTTAACTTTCTTGCGAGCGGCTAATGGGATGTCGTCATCTTCATCCTCATCTTCAGACTTGATTTTTCTCTTCGCAGAGTTCTCCACTCTCGCGGCCTAGAGTTGAAACAGCCATTGAGTGACTTCGAAACAATTGCTTTCAGTACCGGTGCACATAGTAACTAACTGCAATTGCCAGTGGCTATTACTGAGCAGAGAAATGCTTATGAAATCAGCGCATTAGTCCACGTATATAATTCGTGGTTGTTGAAAGGATTTCTTTGGAACAAACATTACATTAATTGGGGGATTGCAAATTATGTAAACAACTTAGCAACAGAAAGTTCAATTCGATAAAAGCTTTTAGAAGATGTAAATTTCAAAATATGGACAGATAATAGTCGAAGAGCCAGCAATGGGTTTGCTTACAGTGTTTTTAACAAGCGTGCAACTTTTATGGAAGGTCCCTTTGAATATACTGAGAAGGAAACCCGAAGTCTGGCAAGCCTGCAGTGGTGGTTTTAGCCCCCTTGCGTTCTTGAAGGATGGAAAAATAATAAGAAAAAAAAGTAATCATATCTTACGTAAGTAAAAAAATTGACAGCCGCTTTCGCGGGTGGTACGTTTACCCCAGATTCGAATAAAGTTGCATAATAAACTTAACCATTTACAGCAAAATATTGAGAGATTAAAAAAATGATCCTCAGCGGGCTGTGGAAATTCAAACGTATGAATAATATGTTGGTGGCACTGTAAGTCTATGTCACATTCGAGGTTACCAGGTTAAGTTTTCTGTCAGTTTTGACACAGACTGACGCAAAATCTAACCTGCTAACCTCGAATTTGACATAGACTTACAGTGCCACCAACATATTCTTTATAGGTTTTGTGTCAGTTTTAACAAATTTTTTTCACCCCTCAAGAACGCAAGAGGGCTAAAACCACCACCACAGACTTGCCAGACTTCGGGTTCCCTTCTCAGTCTATTCAAAGAGACCTTATTGAAGGTCCCTGTGCTGTTGGAATCAACTTTTCCCATTTCAAAATTTTAAAATTTAAATCTTTATTAAGGGCCGATCACCATAAGAAGCACATCTCTAAAACAAGAGATGCCGCAAAATTGATTGTTTATCTATTAATGCATAATGTTCCCTACATTTTAAAAATTTATATAAATTTTATTATCTAGTAGTTTAAAGATATATAGGGTCCAGCAACAAAACAAGGGCTGAAGATATTTGTAAAGGTACAAGGTGCATGAAATTTGTCTTTGTGAAAGTTGTTTTTTGTCATTATCTAAAAGCCTTGAAAAAAATTGAAAATCTAAAAACCCAAGTACAATGAGGAAATTCTTCTCTAATTCACTAGATTTCGTAAGACCTATTTTTGAGTTAGCAATGCTATGGATGAACAAACTGTTACACCACGTATACTATTATCTAATTATTCTAAATCAATCGTACTAGATACATACCAAAGGTACATCTTCATCACTGCTCTGAGCTGTTGTTTCTGCTTCTGCTTCCTCTTCTTCTTCTTCTTGTTCGTAGCCATCAAACTTTGATTCCTCCTTGAACTGCGAAAGGTTATAGTCGCAGCTGCTAGCAGCTGAAATGTTCTGTTCAGATTCACTTTGCGAGTGGAACTCCTCTTTAATCACTAATTTTGGCTCGTCTTCATCTACTGAATCTTCTTTGGCAGAATCAGGATCCGGCTTAAATTCAATTTTCACCTTTTTGTAATCTGTTAGTGAAATTTCCAATTAGTTTTAATTAAAAATCAAAACAGCAAGTAGATTATAAAAGCATACCCGAACTTTCTTTTTCACTTCGTCTCTCCTTTCTTTCCTTATCCTTTGAACTGGAATGATGCTTGTCTTTGTCCCTGTCCCTCTCCTTGTCCCGATGCTTATCCTTTGAACTGCTATGTCTGTCCTTATCCTTAGAAGAGCTGTGCTTGTCTCTCTCCTTGTCACCGTGCTTATCCTTCTCTCGCTTCTCCTCCCTGTCCCTATCCTTTTCCCTGTCTTTGTCCTTCGAGCTACTAGATTTGTGCTCCTTGTCTTTGGAAGAACTTTTATGCTCCTTCGACGACGAAGAACTGGACTTCTTTTCATCGCGATGCTTGTCCTTATCTCGATGCTTATCGCGGTCCTTTTCTTTGTCCTTGTCTCTCTCCTTATCGCGGTCCCTGTCGCTGCGATCCTTGTCCTTGCTGGATGACTTGTGGGAACTGTGCCTGTCTTTGTCCTTGGAGCCGGAAGAGCTGTGCTTCTCCTTGTCCCGGCTCGAGCTCTTGTGCTCCTTGCTCCTGTGCTTGTCCCGGTCCTTATCCCGATGTTTGTCCTTGTGTTCAGACTTGTGGCTCTTGTGTTTCTCGGGATAGCCGTTGCTCAGACCATTTAACTGGTTGCCCTCGGAGTTCTCCCGGCCGCTTCTGTTCTGTATGAAAAAAATAAGTGAGCGAAAAAGGGGCAAAATGCGAGCGACCCATCGCGAAAATATCGCTTTGGCGTTCATACAGGTCGGATAATTAATTTCGCAGCGGCATCGGCGCACCGAACGTGGGACTTAGTCTCTGACGCCATTTTGGGACTTAGAAAATTTTACACTCGCAAGTGAAATGCTACGACGAAACCTGTCCTATACTGGCGCAACGGGCCCTTCCGGCTGCCCACAAATACGCGCAATTAAAAAATATGCGATATTTTCTACTTACTGCAGAGGAGTGGTCTACATTATCAGAGTTTTCTACTTCCATAGCTTCACAGATTGCACGAGATCACCAACACTTCCACTTGCGGACAGCGAGGCACCTAAAGAACGCAGCTTTTGTGACAAAGTACTGAAATTCCGCTAGTGCGCCCGCGCCCAGTTGCATGGCAATAACCTTTTGCGCGCGACTTTTGAAATTCGCCCGGCCGTTGCCAGCGTCTCGACCAGGTAAAGTCGAAAGAAATCGGCTAGCAAAACGTCCCGATTGCTAGGTTTATCTATCATATATATAGTACTGCAATCAAGCCTTTACAGATATTTTTTAAGGGTAATGTCTAAAGAAGGAAACGTACTTATGTATTCAATAATGTATCTTTAAATCCATAATCATCTGCTAACGGTATTTTTTATATTGACTACTTTTGTTTATACAATGGGTCCGTGTTAGTTTTATAATTTACGACAACGCGATTGATGTCTACAAATTTTTAATTTCAAGTTTACTGTACGCAAAACCATTTTCTTTATGACCCTATGAATTTTATATGACGTTTATATGAAGTTGAAATAAACAATGGATTTATATAATTACAACCGGGTTTCTTCGTTTGTTTTAGGTAGACTTAACGCCTATTATAAAATATTAATTTCTTAATGCTTAATATACAGGATATTTCAAAAATAAGTACTGTATATTGAGAAAATAGTAGATTTTCACAAAATAATAAACAACATTGAGCTAAACTGCAGAATTCGGGGCAAATTCCCTTCCTTTTACTTGCTTCTCTTATAATTTTGGTTATGGTTACTAGAGAAACATGGTTAATAATAATTAATATTAACAATAGCAGGGGAATGTGCCCCGGATTTTGCAGTTTTGCCCAAAATTGAAGGCAGCTTTTCTCTAAACCTCGTCCTTTGTGTTCTACAAAGTGATAAAGGGAGTTCAGACAATACATAATACATATTTTATTAAAAATAAATTTTTCGCTGTCATTTCAGGTCGAAAGTAATTTATTTGAAAACGCCTCGTCATTTGAATGATTTCGAAAAAGGAAGGATAGTCGATAAGCTCAGTTTAATATAGGTAAAAATACAACTCATCTCCAGAATATATCAGAAATTTATCAACTTCCATAACAAATAGACTGCGATTGCAAACAGTGGCGACATTAGAAAATATTAAGTTTTGTTGTTACTTATACATTCCCTGTTTGTAAATTTAAATATTTATATTCGAACCATATAGTTTTTATTTGTCATTTGCATAACATAGTAACAACATTGCAAGTAACTGTAATTTCGAAGCATGAGAACCATTTAAGCAATACCAAAATGTAGTGTATTGAATTCATAATTGTTTAAAACTACACCTTTTCCAGTTGTAAATCAGAAAGCGTCAATTATAAATCAGATTAGTCAACTGATTTTCAGAAAAGGTCAGATGTAATTCAGATTTTTTAATTGTAAATCAGAAAGCATCACATGTAATTCAGATTGATCAATTGTAATTCAGAAAGCATCAGATGGAATACAGAAAGCGTCAGGTGTAATTAAGAAAGCATCAACCTTAATTTGAAACATTTATTATTTTTTTAATCTTCACAATATAACTTATTATATGTATTAAACTTTTGCAAAACTTTAACGGTCTACTGGCATATATTCCATAGCCAAAGCTGCAAAGTCGTAAACTGTGGTATGCAGTGCCGCTCGACCACAATCTCCTCCCACAATGGAATTTTTCACCTGATCAATAATTTCTTCCTGATAGATGAGCCTTTGCTTTTGAATTTCAGGAACTACAACTTGAGGTACTCTGAGATTACACTTTACGAAGGATTTTACCTTTGACCATATTGCCTCAATAGGATTAAGCATAGGCTTCAGTACCATCAAACACAGTTTCTGATCTGGAGTGGCATGGTGCATTGTCACACACTACCACTAAGTCGTTTGGTTCATTACCCATCTCTTGCCAACGATGCAAAAGGCTCGCCACCCAAGCATTTGCTGACACAACTGTCGCCACAATGTCTACTGCTGAAATTGCTCCAATTAGATGAACATTTGGGCCTCTTCCTGATGGCATTTGCTGAACGGCTCTCAAACCAGAAAGGGCGCGACCCTTAGTTTGTCAAAAAAACAAATTAAAATTCGTTTGGTCCATCCAAACAATTTGTTTACCCTATTGAATATGCCTGATTAAAATTTGCACATATTCCGCTCTCTTGCATTTATTTTCAACCGAATTCATCGTTGTTGGTTCGTGATGTACCTGCTTCAGCGTAAACAATCTACCTTCCAAATAGTTTCCAATTGTAGATATACCGACTTCTGTGTGGAAGTTCTGTCTTATCTTTTCTTGTATTGTTTTAAGCGTAGTGTGACATTCAGCTTCTATCCATGAAATTACTGTATCTATTTCCTCTTCAGTTAAAATTTTAGGCTTCACCCCTCCTTTTCTAAGCATTATAGGCCGTCCAAATCAAATCCAATGGAATGCTGTTTTGTATTTTATCCCTAACGTACCAACCAAAGCTAGGCAGTCATCTGCTCTGTTGGCGCATTCTACAATTCTTCTTCTGTCTTCTTCAGAGTCTTGTTAGTAATGTTTTCGCAGAACCGGCTCTGTTCCTGCTATCACTGTTCGATACAGAGGACAATTGACTTGTGGTGCATTACAGAGTTCAAAACACTTTGTGTGAATGTCGTGCCATAGATACACGACAAATTCCACAATTATCTCTGTATTCCATACCTATTAAACTTTTTCACTTTGACATTTATAATATACAAGCACATAAACCAAAACAGTTACAGCCGTATTCATAGTCGTTCGCCAGCGACTCACCGGCGAGTCGCCGGAGTTTCGTTATGAATAGTATGTTGGCGGCACTGTACGTCTATGTCAAATTCGAGGTTAGCAGGTTAGATTTTGTGTCAATTTCTGTCAAAACTGACGGAAAACCTAACCTGATAACCTCGAATTTGACATAGACGTACAGTGCCGCCAACATACTATTCATAACGAAACTCCGGCGACTCGCCGGCGAGCCGCTGGCGAACGACTATGAATACGGCTGTTAGTTTTCATAGGTGAGCGGATGGCCCCACGAGCAAATGCACGTCTCTCAGGCGGTCGGACCGGGTTTGAATCCCGGCGGCCTATAATGAGAGAAAGAAGAAGTTAGTTGTCATGACTACCAAACTTTTCAACGACATAGTAACTTTGTGAAATAATACCTACGTTGTTTATTCAAGGGTTTAGTATTTAGGTTCTGAATTACATCAGACGCTTTCTGAATTACAATTGATCAATCTGAATTACATCTGACCTTTTGTGAAATTCATTTGATTAATCTGAATTACAATTGACGCTTTCTGAATTGAAAGTGATGCTTTCTGAATTACAATTGACGCTTTCTGAATTACATCTAACATTTTCTGAATTATACTTGATGCTTTCTGAGTTACAATTGATCAATCTGAATTACATCTGACCTTTTGTGAAATTCATTTGATTAATCTGAATTACAATTGACGCTTTCTGAATTGAAAGTGATGCTTTCTGAATTACAATTGACGCTTTCTGAATTACATCTGACATTTTCTGAATTACAAATGATCAATCTGAATTACATCTGACCTTTTCTGAAATTCATTTGATTAATCTGAATTACAATTGACTTTCTGAATTGAAATTGATGTTTTTCTAAATTACAATTGACGCTTTCTGAATTACATCTAACATTTTCTGAATTATACTTGATGCTTTCTGAGTTACAATTGATCAATCTGAATTACATCTGACCTTTTGTGAAATTCATTTGATTAATCTGAATTACAATTGACGCTTTCTGAATTGAAAGTGATGCTTTCTGAATTATAATTGACGCTTTCTGAATTACATCTGACATTTTCTGAATTACAATTGATCAATCTGAATTACATCTGACCTTTTCTGAAATTCATTTGATTAATCTGAATAACAATTGACGCTTTCTGAATTGAAATTGATGTTTTCTAAATTACAATTGACGCTTTCTGAATTACATCTAACATTTTCTGAATTATACTTGATGCTTTCTGAGTTAAATTGATCAATCTGAAATACATTTGACGCTTTCTGAATGACAATTGATCTTTTCTGAATTACAACTGAAAAAGGTGTATAAATCTTAGTTCGTAATGTAAGAATGTTACGAAAGAACAAAAAGCGGACGCTGTGTAACTTGCCGTTCCACCGTTAAGCTATTCAGACACGTTTAATTGTTGTACGTTATTAATCTTAAAATAAATTATCTTTTAACTTTCGATGTTTTTAATTGAAACCAGAAAGTGTAAAGACATTACATCACAATATAAAAATATTTTCCTAGATGTATTTAAGCGTAGGTACCCGATTTTATTGGAGACTGTATGGTTGTCGCCAAAAAATCGGTTACACCTATTTTTTTCCAATGTAAACTCAACTTTTAGAATGATATCCTACAGTCTGTTCAGTAAACATAGAAACACAAAGTGGCCTTTGATTTCCAAAATTTCATGAGTGTACTTCACAAAATGCATCTTTGTCTAGGAATGTACTTACAAAAAGTTACCAAAACAAATAGGTAGGTTAAGAGTGTGACATTTACTTAGTATCTGTCGTAAATGTTATGAATAACTACTTTAAAGGATGATGTAGCGTTTATTAATAAGTGTTTTTATTACATTTTATAAAAGTTCAGGGGAGAATTTCCAGAAATATCTACTTTGACTGAAATGATGAGAAATATTAATTGCCATTGTCATTTTTACTTCCTTTTACAGTAAAGGAAGTATTGGATTCACCCCAAAAATTCTAAATTTAGTTTTCAACAGATCTTCACGTTTTAGAGTCCCCTGAACAAAAAAAAACATCGAAAAGAGCTATGGCGTTGAAACTTCATATATAAGTTTTGTGTACTATGTAGATGAGCCAGCAAGCTTTTGAAGAAAATCGCATAACCGGAAGTAGGTGTTTACTCTTGTGATTTTTTAGTTTTTTTCGATTTTTTCAAAAACGGCTCCAACGATTTTTTTTAAACTTTACATTTTTATTACATTTTTAATGTGTATTGATGTGAGATAGGTGATTTTCTAGTTGAATACTTCTAAAATGGGTTTCTTTTGTTTTTCTTCTATTTTTTTATTAACTCCTATTTTAAATAGAACACCCGGTATATTGTTATATTTTTGGATTCAGCTTAAAATTATAGAGAAAATCGTACGACACTCATTAATGACCAATAGAAAAATTAGTTCACCAGCCGTATCCTTTTAGAGTTTGTGTCGTTACGATTTTCTTACCGAATCTGCATTCGAGCATTAATTCATATCCGAAAATCATTTTTCGTGTATTCAACAACGTCCTAATTTGTCCTCGCGTTCCGCTCGGGCAAATTAATACGACGTTGTTGGAACGCACTCAAAAAAATTTCCGGAAAGAATTAATGCTCTTATGAGATTATATGTGAAAATTTGTCTCTTGAACTAACGCTCTATTTTTTACCGTTTTTGTAGAATTTGTAATTTGTGAAAATTTTTGACAAATGCTTAAAATTTTAAAATCAAATTTTTAGCTAATTATAAGATCACTGTAAAACGAAGTTGTGTGCGCGTATCACACCAGATTTTTAAAATTCAAACCTGATTTTATGCAGGTTTATGCTGGTTAAGACCTGTACAAAACAAAATATAGAATCCCTAGTATACAAAAATGGTATGCACATGCGAACTTCAAAAAAATTAATATGTTTTTGTGTTTACTGAATGGCCTATAGTAGAGTACCTATATAATCAGCAAGCAGAAGTTCCAAAACAGATTTTAAATAAGGTACCAACTTGACAGCGTTTTGACAGTTCACGAGTTTTGTGAATGGATAGTAATGCCCTTTCCTATTTCCGTTCCACATGCTCCTGTGCTTATTCCAAGCAATGAATCCCGAATGGTAAAGAAATAGATCTATGTGTGATTTTTACTTCCTTTTACGATAAAGGAAGTATTGGATTCACCCCAAAAATTCGAAATTGAGTTTTCAACAGATCTTCACGTTTTAGAGTCCCCTGATCCCAAAAAACATATTTTTTTTCATTGGTCTGTCTGTCTGTCTGTCTGTGTGTCTGTGAACAAAATATCTCAAAAACGAAAAGATATGACATTGAAACTTCGTATATAAGTTTTATGTACTATGTAGATGAGACAGCAACCTTTTTAAGAAAATCGCATAACCGGAAGTAGGTGTTTACTCTTGCGATTTTTCAATTTTTTTCGATTTTTTCAAAAACGGCTCTAACGATTTTTTTCAAACTTTATATTTTTATTACATTTTTAATATGTATTGATGTGAGATAGGTGATTTTCCAGTTGAATACTTCTAAAATGGGTTTCTTTTGTTTTTTTTCTATTTTTTTTATTAACTCCTATTTTAAATACAACACCCGGTATATTATTACATTTTTTAATTCAGCTTGAAATTCTAGAAAAAAATTGTCTCTTCAACTAACTCTCTATTTTGAACCGTTTTTGTAGAATTGGCAATTTTGAAAATTTTTGAGAAATGCTTAGAAATTAAAAATCAAATTTTTGGCTAATTATAAGATCACTGTAAAAGGAAGTTGTGTGAGTGTATCACACCAGATTTTTTAATTTTGAATCCCCATTTCTCCTTGTAACAGGACTTTAAGCTCCCTTGTGAAAGTCAGTCCTTAATAGAATCAAGAACTTACCTTACTGTGTAGTGTGACAAGTATAAATCTGAAATTGAACGCTTAAATAATCAGTTAAACAGTCAGTCGGTAAATATTTCTTTATTATTTTTAAATACATACATCAGTAACTTATTTTTATAGAAAAATGATGTTGCAGTACAAGTTAATGTTCAATGTGGTGAGATAACACAGTTGCAGAAATGTATTACTGCCTAAAAAGAATGAATTAATTAATGAGAAACTTCAAAATTTACAGTTTTTTTTACCTTTATATAAATGTTTCGAAGAAATTAGAAACCCTTCAAGAAGATGCAAACAATAATAATCCTAGGGATATATTCATTTTAGATCAATTACACAATTATGACCTTAAGTCTCCAAGATGGTCAAAAATGACCATACGAATGTGTGTTGCTTGGAGGTTCTCATCTCCGAAAGGCTATGAATTAGGCAGACGATATTTGATTCGAGCCCCTTGTTCTACTATACAAAAATTGATAGCGTCTCCTGATACTAAATTTGAATTTGATGTTACTACCTACACTAATCAAGCAAAGATTATCAGCCGAGGAAAATATACTCAACGACCCAAAAGAACGATTTGCATCTATTATCGTGGATGAATTAGCCATTAAAGAACGTATGCAATATAATAGATCAGAGGACAAATTTTATGGACTCGAAAATGTTGGAAGAGAAAGTTACATAGGCGCAAATATACATCTGGTCAATAAATTACTGTGCTTTGTAATCCACGGACTTTGTACACAATATACAATTCCAGTTGCGTATTACTGGAAAGCGACTACATGAAATAACACTGAATGTTCTCCATGAAGTTATCAACTGTGGATTTAATGTCATTCGAATAGTAGCTGATAATCATAAATCCAATGTTGCTATGTTCAGATATTTTGGAAATGGTTCTTTAAAAACCAATATTCCTCATCCCATTGTAAATGGACTTCAACTCTTTATGTCCTTTGATTATTGCCATGCTATTAAAAATGTAAGAAATATGTTTTTACATCACAACATGGCTGATAAACATGGCATAATATCATCATCTTATTTACAAAAAATATACAACCTACAGAAGGACCAGCCATACAAAACGTTTCTAAGCAACTACATATGAAAGGATTAAGTGACGAAACAGCAGAAGCTCTTATTTTTACCAGTAAATCCTCATTTGAATGCATAACTTATTTACTTAATAGTGGATTTTATTATTTGTTAACAAGGCGATTCAGTTCAGATCCAATAGAATCACTCATCAGTTATGTTCAACTTAGAGGAGGTTCTAATGACATGACTAATGCAAGAGCTGCTCACTGTGCTATTACAAGAATGCTTCACATTGGTATAATTCTAGCTTCCAATTACGCGAATGTCCCAAGTGAGAATGATCCACGCCAAGTTAGTGCAAATAACCTGCTGAAGCATGCTAAAAGAGACATATCTAGTAGCAATGAAGACGTTGATGTCGACATACCACGTATTTTAAACAACATGCCTAATTCACAACTTTTAATAGATAACATTAAATCACCATTACACCAGAACCTGACAGAAAACCATGAATCAGCTTCTGTTGCTTGAATGGCTGGATATGTAGTTAGAACAATAGAAGAGAGAATCAATGGTTGTAGCAAATACCTTACAGACATATCAACTCCTGCAAAGAGCAATAAATTATTAGACCTAATATATCTACATGATAAGGGCTCTTTAAGATATCCTTCTAAACCATTTATATGCCTGATTTACGCTATAACAGAATTTATTGTTAATATAGTGCCTGTTTTACATACTTTCTCAGCACCTTTATGTACAATTTCCCAAATTTTGCAAAATCCAATATTTGAAAGTGCTTGTTTTAAATGTGAAGAACATAAATTAATTTTAGCCGATATAATATTAGAAAAGTTAGGAAAACCAGTCCTTAACAATATTGGAAATCAGGTCACTCAACGTGCTGGTACATTAAAAAGCAAATTGAATGCCAAACCTCTTTCCTGTAAAGTTTTAAAATTATAACTTATTTAATGCTAACAATAATTATTCTCAAAACAGACCTACGTTCATTATTATCCAAGTTTATTATTTCTTATCTATTAACTTGACTACACAGTTGCTTAAACATTCAGAATTTAAAACACTGAATTCAGGCTGAAGTTATTCCATAACGTTCCTTATGCAGATTTGCTATAATTTTCTTGAAGGTTCTTAATTGACACATTTTATAAGAGAAAACGTATACATGTGGCCGTAATTGTATTTAAAAAATTAAAAAATCGAATATAGGTATAGTATTCCAACCAGAAATTGGAAAGCTATTTAAAATCAGGCCAGCATTGAGAACAGTAAGTCATTTCGTAATTTAATTCATAAAATTACTGTTTGATTGTCATTCAGTGACATTTCGATAATAACCTTCATATTTGACAAATGCATTGGGAAGTTTAGAAGACATATACGTTTTTCAACATATTCTATGCTACTATACAGTTTTAAAAACACGACTAGTATCTACTTAAATCATGCACAATGTTACAATGCCTTAACAAAACAGTTACATCTACAGTTTGCAGATGAACTGTCATTACTTGAAAGCTGATTGACATTAGAATATTATTTACTGATTGTATGAAACCAACTTAGACATGACTTACACTTTTCATGATGTACTGGATTTTAAATAGCTTTCCAATTTTTGGTTGGAATACTATACCGATGGGACCACAATTATAGTTATACAGAGAGATTTTTCTTACTACGAACACGGCAGACAATATGTCGAATTTACAAATGCCGAGAATTTAACTTTGACAGTTCGCGTATTTTGTCAGTAGATAATATCTGCTGTCATTTCTATCTTAAAATCGATAACTACGAAGCAACGGATCAGTGCAAATTGTAAAATGGTATTATCAGGGTCCAACGGTCCGGGAAATTCAAAATTCTTTCACAACATTTGAAAATAGGCGTTCTTTATCGTTATCAACGTTACATGGAGTTATTTCAAATTTTGGAAACTTTGGATGTATTTCTCCCCAAAAGCACAAAAGCCCTAATGTTCCCAATGAAGACAGGAATTTAAAAGGGGTTTGTATTAGCGCTAATGACTATCCAGATTATTTATTTAAATAAATTGCAGAACTAGTAGATTTAGCTGCGATATTCTTCCCGTTGCCCATTTCAGAAGTATGGAATTTTGTGAAACTGTGACAGATATGCCTAAAACTTCCTCTGAAAAGTAATTTCCACTACAACTAACGATTTGAAGAACAGCGTTTAAAAATTAAAGGGGTTGTTCAGAGTACTAGTACTAATACGTTTCTATGATCGCTTATGATATTGTTTAGCGCAACAAGGCAGGCTCTTTGAACAAGAGCTAATTTAAACTTCTTGAATTTTGTTGTTTGAAATAAAAATAGTTTTATTTTTGTTTGCATCTTTTTTTTTACTGAGTTTGTTCGGAAGAAATTATTTCTTTCTTCAGAATGGGTTTTACTTTGAGAACTACCTTCTTTTACTGTACTGTTAATCTCTAAAAATCCTGTTTTTCCACTCTGAATTTCTCACCTGAATTAATCACAGAATAACAGTACCTCATACATTCTATCTGTGATATAATAATTAATTAAAAAAAAATTACACTAGGAGTCTGCGTTGAACAATTACTTAAACAATCAACGCAGACGACCCGTGGATTAATATCAGAGTACCTTAGACCGACTGTCTATCGGTCTTGGCATATTTTTAGGCAATCGTAAATTCGCCTTGATTTACTCGTGTTCGCAGTTCATGAATTTTCACTGTATAACAGCAATGAGATAACATGAATAAGAAGATAACACATATTGCTTGAGTAGGAAAGAGATAAACATAGTAGCAAATATACGAGTAGGCTTGACGCTTACTTTAATTATGACATATGTCAACTAATTGTGCCTACTAAAATAATTTTGTTGTATGGTCATCTTTTTCTTACTCAAGCATTTTATTTTGTTGTTCATGTTATCTCATTGCTGTTATATATAATTGTGGCCCCATCAGTATATAGTCAAAATTATACCCATTCGGAGTCACGTGACTTTTGTCTGTCACTGTTCACCTTTAGTAAAATAGATGAAACGGAAGAAATTCGAAAAAAAGGCATGTCAATTCATAAAAATAATTTTTTTGTATTCGCTCCCCAAACTGGTTACTTTGGAAACTGTCTAGGATCCTCAAAATTGCCATTTAGAGGCCTTGTACTTAAAGTCGTCATGGCAATATTTTAGCGGACTCAAACATTAGTTGCCATGACGACTTTAAGTACAAGGCCTCTAAATGGCAATTTTGAGGATCCTAGACAGTTTCCAAAGTAACCAGTTTGGGAAGCAAAAAATTCATGTTCGCACGGCCTCCTAATATAATGCCTCGTTAATGGTAATTGAAACTTCATATTATAATGTTTGGAGAGCTAATACAAAAAAACGTTGTATGCAACACGTCCTCAAATGGCATTAGAGGACTCATCTTTATATTACGGACTCGGCTGCGCTTCGCTCCGCCTCGTCCGGAAACATTACGACTCGTCCCCTAAAGCCTTGCATTGAGGACTAGTTACATAAACTACTATTAAAATTTGACGTTTCTAATCTGTCAGATTATATTTTTCGTGTAAGTTATTGAGATAAGGGTAATAAAACCTAAAATTGTTGAGCCGAAAACTGGAAATTAAAAGAAACCATCGGACATGCGGTATAACGAGCAGTCACTTACTTACTTATTCCTATGCCTTTCTACCTTTGGGTGTAAGGCAGTCACAACAATTAATTTGAATATTATGCGTTTTTTAATGAAGAGTACAACAATATTAATAATAGTAAATCAACAGTTTCACCCTCCAACGCAGTTTGCCGTGCTTCTCTTGCGTTAAATGTCTCGGAAAGCACAATTTACCGAAAATATGAGCCAGAAAGTGGAGAATTCAAAAACGGAAGTCGACGAAGCAGTCAAGAACTCCATCAGGGACACTATATATAAAATGTATGTAGCTAAAGAATTTGTAACCATAGAAAATCTAAAAAACGCTTGGTTCAAGAATCTGGAGGAGATTTTTCACATTCAGTTTCTTCCCTAAATAGATTGTGCAGGAAAATTGGCTTCAAATGGCAATGTTCTATAACAGAATATGCATGCACAGAAATTGACTTAAAATTTGCTGAGGTTTTTAATGTAGCAGCTGACATATCTTTGTTATATTTACATTTTACGACATGTTGTTTTCTTTAACCTGTAAAGTCAGTTTGATTTCATATAAGAGAATAAACCCGTAGCAACCTTGTTTTAGAAATTGGCAGATGCCATTTATTACCCTAAAATTGCATTTTTAAGAATCGACATACGTAAAGTTACTAGATTATCACGTGACTCCGAATGGGTATAAATTTGACTATACCTTGTATTTATAATGATCCTAACAACCCATCGCTATAGTACATTAATTGTTCGTTTGTTAAACACCACGACGTCCACATGCATATTCTCCTTGCTTTTGCAATGATCCTAATTGCCTCGTTGCCTGCCGCAATCTGTATAAGACAGGCAGCTGCGTTTAATTTTGTACTACCGACAAAATAACTCAAGATATTGTGGTTTTCTTTGTAAATTTGTTTGATATGCAGCGTGTTTAACTTCTCACCTTCACACCCCTGTATCTTTCCTATTTATCTTCTGATCAATTTAAAATGTTAGTCGATTTACCTACTCGTTAACTTGGGATGTCGGCATGTACCCGGGCCGACCCGGGTTCCCGACTAGTAAATTATGTAATGTCCAAAAAGTCAGCCATTTTCGGAGAAGATGATAAAAACTTAAAAACAATAGGAATAAGTAATAACAAAAATCAACCCATCCCATACCACATAATGTCGATTCTGGTTTCATATAAAGCAATAAATCCGCTTCACGAAAATATTCACCCCATCAATAGTACCATTAAATCGCGTCAGTAAGGGTTGAAGTAATATAAACATCCTCTGTGTGATGTTGATGCTGCTACCAATTTCGGATAAAAAGTCACGTACTTGAATTTGATAGCACTTCGAAGTCTGAAAATATTTACGACAGACGACTTGCAGTTTGAATTGGCGAGTAGGTAATTAGTTCAGTTTAAAACTCGCGGCGTAAAAATGCGTAGAGCATAGAGCTTGAACATTGTATGAAACTACAAACAAATAATAAGAAAATAATGTCATCAAAAAATTCGCCTGTATAGAAATATTTTCATTCGCCAGAAAATAAGGCAAAATGTAAAATCTTCGGGTATCTGAGGGTACCCGGGTACTGTTTTGGGGTATCCGGGTTTGATTTTAGACCGGGTATGACATCCCTCTTAAAGCAATTATTTTCATAGTTTTAAATAATTTTACTGCAAAGCAGTAGCTTACTGCGACAAAAAAATAACTGCAAAAATTTAAAAATTATAGTAGGCTTAGTCTTATCAAAAAAAGTTATTTACAAAGGTTGTTCAGAATGACAAAAATTGCCAAAATGTAAATTTTCATCCAAATAAGTGTATTTATTTTCGACTGAGTAAACACACCATTTCTACAATTTCAGCAGTGGTTAGGTGTATTCTAGGCATTATTTAAATTTCCAGAATGCTAAATTAACAGTTCATAAACTTATATGACAGTTCGGAAACGTAATTGACGTTCATAAACCTTTTGCTTTCCAGGACACCTCTGATTAAGACAATAATGGATTGTTAATTATTTTTTCGTACACTAGCATTGAAAGAGCTACTTTGCCGTACAATTTATTAATCAGAAAGTGTTGCACTTTGCGGTATTCGTACGGCAAAGTGGTATTTTGCGGTATTCGTACGGCAAAGTAACAGTTTGCCGTACGTTTCCTTAGTTACAACACATATAAAACGTTAAGTTACGTTACATTACTCTACTTATTTGCTATATACGAGGATAAATTTAGTATTCCGTTTTGTATGCTAGTGTACGAAAAAATATTGTACGAAACTCGTATGAAAGTGGCTTTTCCATACTCGTCTCGAAATTCCGGACTCGGCCTAACGGCCTCTTCCGGAAACATCTCACTTGTACTGAAAAGCTCCACTTTCTATACTTGTAACGTAAATTACTATTTTCGACGACTGACATCGAAAGTAGATTTTTCTCACTGTCATTTGACAACAGAAAGTTGACATTTGCCGCTGAGCGTGCGTTTTCATCATTTTGCCGCTCGCCGAGCGATTTGGGTTTCCGCGTGAACAAAATAGGTAGCCACGTCCGAATGTTTCCTTGACAACGCCCGTCATTTGAGGAAATAATCGCGTCACATGTCATAGACTGCGCGAGTAATGTTAACTTGATTGTCAATTAATTTTTGCGATAAAATAAAATTTGATATTTTCCTTTAATAATATGCTCAGTCGTCGAAAAAATAGTATGTATATTTCGAGCTAAAAGTGCGCTTGCCGCTTTTGCATGATTGCTGGTTTCGACTTCGTCTCAACCAGCAATATTCATGCGCAAGCGGCAAGAATGCACTTTCAGCTCTTAACATACAATATACTATTTTGTAGAGAAAAAAATACTGCATCCATTCATACTGTTGGTAACAATTTTTCATTTTCCGGAACCGAATGAATGCAAAAAATTAAACTAGCATTTTTACAAAAATCAGTGATGCCATGGAATTATTGAAACAAGCCAATGCAACGTAAGTGCGTGCTTGTCGATCATCCAGTCACTGTCGTCAAGAGGTTGAATGTATTGTCGTTTTTCTCGTTTTGGAGTAACTTCTGAACCTCATTATTACACCTACAATTATTTAATAACGTGCCTGTAGCATTAAACCTAATGTATCAGCCTATTAATAGTTGTACTGATTGGAATTTGTCGATACGGATATTTTACAATAAACAAGGAGCTTACTTGACGAACGTCCACCATAAAACCATTTTTGTTATAAACAAGGTCCAGGTACCTTAAAGACATTAAGAAGAACATAATTAATAATGAATTATAAACGTCAAACATCAATGACAAACAAACAAACAACACATATTGTCGCACTACATGGACTTGTGTTGGCATTGGCTTGTTTCAATAATTCCATGGCATCACTGATTTTTGTAAAAATGCTAATTTGGTTTTTGGCATTTCTTCGGTTCCGGAAACTGAAAAATTGTTACCAAGCGTGTGAATGGATGCAGTATTTTTTTTTCTACAAAAAATGTATTTACACTTTAGCTCTAAAATAATTAGGGGAGCAAATAATTGAATATAAAGAATTTACTATGCAAATCCCTATGGTGCGTCGCGCAAGTCAGCACCCGGTATAAATAATTACAAAGAAAGAAATTTTATTATCAAATTGATTTAAGATCTTGATAATTATAAAACTAATACTATATGATGAACAGTATTAGTTTACCTTTGTGAGGTCATCTAATTAAAAACTACAACTTTCAATATTTTGTGAGCTTTCAATTATGTCTTCTTCTTCGGCAACTTCTCTTCGCCCACTCCTTGCAATAGGCCTCTCCACGCTTATTCCAGTCACATCTATTCAGTGCCAACTGATGTCAGTTTCTGCCAAACGTTTCCTCTATATTGTCTATCCAACATCTACGTGGACACCCCCCGCGCTTTTCTTGTAATCGTGATCTCCACTACATGATGTGTTTAGTCCACCTATCATTTCCTTCTCTTGCTATGTACCAACTTCCATTTCATTAGTTGCATTACATCCTCTACATTCGTTTTTATTCGTTTCGTATGCGGTCCCATAAGCTTAGAAACATAGCCCTTTCAATCGCTCTTTGTGATGTTCTCAGCTAATTTGCCCATCAAAATCTCCTAAAATTAATGTATTTGTACGAAAATACACAATAATCATGTAGCTTACTTGCAGCAAGTTTTAATACCTAAATTATTAGTTTGCTACTATATTATCTATTGATCTATTCCCCGTCGTATGCGACGATCGTACCCGTAATTTAAAACACTGAACTCACGCCATAATAACACTTTTTACGTGAATTTGCTATCATTTTCTTGAAGATTTTTAACTAACACATGTTATAACCAATCTGTTTGTGATCTGTCAAACGGTGTCAACCAGCGCCAATTTCATGAAGTGGCCATAATTTGCATCTTACCGACATTCAGCTAGCTGGCAGGCTTTGGCCCGACATTTAGAGGAATTCTGACAAAATACATTTAACTCATATTACATGGTGCCAGAAATAGTCTTTTTGGTCTCAAGATGCTACAAAATGTAGAAAAAAGTATATATATATCAGCTTAAAACAGACCGACCATCTAGGTCTTGAGCTGTGTAATGTCTTTCCACTTATTCCTGTCTCTTGCTAGTTCTCTCCAATTTCTAATCTGCTTATCTACCAGGTCTTGCTCCACTGCTTGTATCCATCTTTTCCTAGGTCTTCCTTTCTTCCTTTTTCCTTCTGGCACCCTCCAGGCCACATCTTTAACATTTCTTCCGCCGTCCATTCTTTCCGGATGACCTAACCATTGTAGTCTCCTACTTTTAACGAATTCCCCCACTGACCTTTCTCCATACAGTTTATATAACTCTGTATTCATTCTTTTTTCCCATTCTAGTACTGTATCCTTTCCACCTAGTATTCTTCTTAAAAATTTTCTTTCCCATATTTCTATCTTCGATTGGTTTTTCTGATTCATAACCCAGGTTTCACATCCATAGGTTAGTGTTGGTCTTAGCACTGACTTGTAAATTCTAAGTTTTGTATTTCTGGATACCTCTTTAGCTCTTAATATATTGTTTAAGCCTCCTGCACAGTTGTTACTTTTTGCTACCCTTAGATCAATTTTACTATCTTCATCGCACTTATTGGTAACCAAGACACCTAGGTACATGTTGCTCTCCACTTCTTCAAATTCCAGCACATCTTCATTGCCATTTTGCTTCTTAACATTGAGATTTTGTTTTATTGGGCTGCTGTTCTTATTCATGAGTTCCATGTATTTTGTCTTGTCTATATTGAATTGGAGACTCATTTTTTCTGCAGATTCTATTAGCTGTTTTGCCACATCCTGGAGTTCTTTCCTGCTTCTTGCCAGTAACACCACATCATCCGCGTACGCTAGGCACTGTTGACTCATAGAGAATAAAGTTCCTTTTCTATTTATCTCGCTATTTCTAATTATCATTTCTAGGGCTAGACTGAATAAAACACACGATAGCGGGTCGCCCTGTTTTAGCCCTTTTCTTATTTTAAATTCTTCGCTATGTTTCGTATTAAACTTAACTGTTGTGACTGTGTCTTGGATTGTCATTTTTACTAATCTAATTAGTTCGGCTGGAATTTTCAGTTCTTTTAGCGCGTTCATTAACTGTTTCCTACATACATTATCATATGCGCCCTTAAAATCAATGAACAGCATATGAGTTGGAACATTATATTCGTAACAGCCATATAAGATTTACTTTAGCATGAAGACTTGATCTGTTGTTGATCTATTTTTCCTAAAGCCTCCTTGGTAATCTCCCAGTGCTGTTTCTGCATACTTTTCTAATCTTCGTTTTATCAGAGTGGCTAGTATTTTGTATGTGACATCAAGCAGTGCAATTCGTCTATAGTTTTTGCATTCTGTCCTGTCGCCTTTTTTGTGAATTGGTAAGATCACTGCCTTGTTCCATGACCTTGGCATTGTTTCCCTTTGCCATCCTTTAGTTATCAGGACTAGGATTTGTTTCTGCATAAAATCTCCACCATACTTCAAATTCGCAGCTGTTATTTCATTTAATTTATTATATCTCTTCTCAACACCATCTATCGTATTGTTCTCGTTATTGAGTTTGTCTTCTATATCCATCTTATATTTTTATGCTACTTCCTCATTTAGGAGCGCACTTACATTGTATCTTTGTCTTTTCTTTATTGACCTTCTTTTCCCGTCTAATACTTCTGTCTCTTTCAGCTTTACACATTCGTATGGTCATTTTTGACCATCTTGGAGACTTAAGGCCATAATTGTGCATTTGATCTAAAATGAATATATCCCTAGGATTATTATTGTTTGCATCTTCTTGAAGGGTTTCTAATTTCTTCGAAACATTTATATAACGGTCAAAAAAACTGTAAATTTTGAAGTTTCTCATTAATTAATTCATTCTTTTTAAGCAGTAATGCATTTTCTCTCTGCAACTATGTTATCTCACCACATTGAACATTAACTTGTACTGCAACTTCATTTTTCTATAAAAATAAGTTACTGATGTATGTATTTAAAAATAATAAAGAAATATTTACCGACTGACTGTTTAACTGATTATTTAAGCGTTCAATTTCAGATTTATACTTGTCACACAGTAAGGTAAGTTCTTGATTCTATTAAGGACTGACTTTCACAAGGGAGCTTAAAGTCCTGTTACAAGGAGAAATGGGGATTCAAAATAAAAAAACACACATAGATCTATTTCTTTACCATTCGGGATTCTTTGCTTGGAATAAGCACAGGAGCATGTGGAACGGAAATAGGAAAGGGCATTAGATCTAGATTAATAGATATTTATGCATTAAGGGAGATATTAATATGTTTTTCCCTGAGGTTGACATGTGTTACAGACCGAGGGCCTCTGGTCAACCGAAGGTAAAGAACATGAATATCTCCTGTGGTGCATACAATATTTTATCTACTAGCATATTCATAAAAATAGTATGAAATTTCAAAATGTCATAATGACATTTAAAATTAGAATATGTAAGTCACATCAAGGATTGCTTCATTGTATGGTTGCTGACGTTAATTGTAGTTGCATTGTTACCATGAGTTTGAGGGAGAAATAATTTGACAAGTCCCTTGGGAGTTATGAGTAGTTTTTCATATTTTGTTTCTATGACGGAAATGTACAATCATGTTGCTAGTAGATAAAATAAGTAAAAGCATGGTTTTATCGTGCATATCTCACCTATTTTCTTAATTTTGGGAATCGCATTCTTTTTCAAGATTCGTCTGCCTCGTGAATCAAGAAATATTCAGTGGCAGCGAAGTGCAATGAACACATTTGATCTCTCACTAGGAGGTTCAAAGTCATCTTAAATAGTACAACTTAAAGTTACTAATTTATCATACATTTATCCATTCGTTAACAATAACTAAATAATATAGTCATTTGAAATTAAATTTCTATCACAAGCCGCTACCAATGCAGAAGCCTAATTTGCTATTGACAATTATAACTAGCCGCTGTTAACATAATTAATTAATTAGCAAGAGAAATTTGTCCAAATGTTAATCACATCACTGGTACCTTTCATATTTTCCCCTTGCGTGATAGCCTTTTTATCCAGCTACAAAAATTTTCCATATTTGATGGAAAAACTCATGATAGGAGAAATTTTTCCTATCCCTATCCCACACGAAGGAATACAACACGACATTTTCAAAAATATTTCACAGAAACACAAGTTTTCAAATTTGAAACGTCAAATTGTGTCAACTAGCGCCAGTGGGCAAATATAAATGTCAAACCAGGTCAGCTGGCAGACTTTGTTAATCATCGCAGGCGACGATTAACATTACAATAGATGCCGACTTGTGCTATCGCTCACTAGTAATTTTGTACCGGTATATGTGAGAAACAAATTTTTGTAGAAAATATGGCAGTGTTCTAGATCTTGGATGCAGGACACTTTTACATCTTCTACAAAAATTGTTCTCAGATATGCCGGCCTTCGTGGATGGACTGGACCCTCTTAAGGTCCTCTCCTGGAGCAGCATTAACTATGGGTTTTGGCTGCTTGAAGGTGTTGTGGTTGCCTGGTGTTTTTATATTATTCGTTCTCCAGGAGTCTCTTCTTTTTTAGTTGTTGCGTTCCTTCTACGGGAGCGATGGTCAGTGTTGCCAACAGTTGAGAATCGGTTTCCACCATAAGGTCAAATAAAATCTACCAGAATTCCACTAATAATAATAATATTTTTTTGCCAGAATAATACTTTATTCACAACTTCACAACAGCACAGATAAACAAAAGTAAAAAAAATAACATTAACATTTAAAATATTTATTTCCTATTTTTATTAAAAATAAGAAACAAACATTACAACACAAACAAACAGGTGCTGTTAAAGATGTAGATTTCCAATTATGCTGCTTTAATTCACTTTTTAACACAAATATTGAATTCGTTAAAAGTGTCATCAACAAAATGTAAAGTGAAAGTGACATAAGATTTGTGAGAGAACCCTTTTATAAGCTATTTTTACATGGTTTTCCCCTAATTACGAGCAGATAACTTAAAAAATCCCCCATTTATTATGTATTTGAACCACATTTTTTTCTTGCAAAATGCTATTATACTTCCTTGAATTATAGCCAGCTTTATCAGTTTCCGCTACGCGTCAGCGGGTATTAATGAAGCTAGCCATGCTTCAATAGTGTTGCTTTTGACTACTAGTTTATAAAATTGAAGAAAAATACCAGGAATTCACTAAAAATTGTGTGTAATCTACCAGATTTTCTACTATCTACCAGATTGAAAATTAGTCCACTAAATACGTGTTTCATTCTACCAGATTTAGTAGAAAATCTACTAAGTTGGCAACACTGGCGATGGTCCTTAGGAACAGCTGATCGGCCGTATCGATTTGTTGGAACGTCTTTGTTGCCAGTTCCACGCAGAACTGGCGAATCGACGGTATCTCGAGGTGTTTACGCAGCTCCTCGTTTGGGACGAACCATGGAGCGCCGGTAATTGTCCTGAGGCAGATGTTCTGGACTGCCTCTATCTTCTTCTGGTTGGATGTCGATATGTATGTCATCCAGCTGGCTGAAGCGTACGTGAGTATAGGTCTCACGTACGTTTTCAAAACTGCCGTCTTGGTGTCGTGGTTTAGCTCGCAGCCTCGCCCGGGCTGCTCTTGCCTTTTGGACGATTGTCTCGACGTGTTGGTGGAAAGTGAGTTTGCGGTCCAGTGTGACGCCAAGGTAACTTCACCGCGGGCTGGAAACTCGCCGGCCATATTTGAAGTCAAATGTGAGGGGCTGAAAAGTTGGAGACACTCTCACTAGATGGCAATAGTTTCAATTATTTACCAGAGCCATCTACTGGCTCTGTTATTTACTAGAGTCCCTGATATAGTTATATCGAGAGATAAAAAAAAAACTGTTCCTCAGCGGGCTGTGGAAATTCAACGTACGAATAATATGTTGGTGACACTGTACGTCAATGTCAAATTCGAGGTTAGCAGGTTAGGATTTGCGTCATTTTGTGTCATAACTGACGGGAAATCTAACCTGATAACCTCGAATTTGACATTGACATACAGTGTCACCAACATATTATTCATACGTTGAATTTCCACAGCCCGCTGAGGAACAGTTTTTTTTGGATCTCTCGATATAAGAGTCGGGCAAACACAAATGTCAGCGGCCATTAGTGTTCCAAAAATAAATGATAGCGTTCAAGGCCGAAGTTGTTTTCCTTAGTATGTGTCACTTTTATGAATTTAATTACTTGTCAGTTTGACATTGTCAATAAATGGGAAATGTAAAGCATTTTTCGAAAACTGCGATCTACCGTTTACCTATTGGTGGTCAGCTGATTTTGCGGTATATGGATCGAATTGAGTAATTTACGAGCCATATAACCATATAACCTCTAAAACCTTGTCTTGTTGTCGATTCGCACAATAATTCAGACGCTAAAGCGTACAAAGCACCAGCCTTTACTCCGCACGGTAAAGAGAGGTTGCGGATAATACAAATATAATAATTACTATATTACAAGAGAAGAGGACAAGTTCTATAATTTTAATTTCCATATTAAATAAACAATGATGCAGCTGTATGAAAAATAAAACATTCAAATAGTTACAGTTTTTTATATAACGCTTTAACTTTCTTCAGTGCCTCGATTAATTCCTGTAATAGCTCATCTTTCACTATGAAACTGCTCGTCCTTTATGGCAATTCTTTTACCCATTCTGATTCTTACATCTTTTGGAGGAATGTTTCCAATACATACGCGTGTTATATTCGGAGCTTTAGCAAAAATATCCTCAAAGAGCGAAAAACTAGCCAATTACTTTTGGCTACGAATTTTGACGGTATGCCGAAATGTGTCACTTCAGTGGATATTGGATCAGTTTGAATGCCGATTCTTGTTGCAGTCGCAGTTTTTGAGCACATCAATTTTTGACGAATAACCTAGAATGAGATTGGAATATTGAATTGGAACAGGCCCGGTGGTCTAATGCGTGAAGTGGACGATGATTATTTAAACTTACATTACAAACGTTGAAACTTACATTGTGAATAAATAAAGTAATGGAGCATTTTTCATTGAATTTTATCAAAATGTACCTACTTCACATATTCTGGAACCGTCGATCGGTGGTATTTCACTTTGCGTTGCAGTTTTTGGGAGAGATTTTAAGATAAACCCTTGCTCTCAGCGATTTTTACACCCAAATACGCAACAACCTGTCATCTTGCTTAATAGTTTGACAATCAAGGTTTAACGGCACGTCATTTAATTTTCATTGTCATAGCCATCGTTCAAATTTTTATTTTAGATTGCTACTGCGCATGCGCAGTGGATCGTAGCCAATCAAAAATTGAACCCCGTTTGCCCGACTCTTATCTTACATACAGGGACAGGGACTCTATTATTTACTACAGTGGCTATATACAAGACAGTGTGGCCATAGGGATGTCTTCGCCGCTATTGGTCGACGCGAATATCCGCCATTAACAGGCAAAATATTTAGTTACTTCTAAGTTGTTCTCAAAAAGGTTGGTAGAACCTGTTCATTTGGTTATGGAAGAAAATAAAACCTTTCAAATCTGACAATTGTAAATTGTCAGTGTCAAATAATTCATTAGCGTCGCAAGCGGGTGAAATTTTATCATCATATTGCCCTAAAAAACTAATATTCTGCACAGTATTTAAATGTGACAATTTGGAATTGTGCTATTGTTATAATAGCACAAGATGCGTTCGACTTGGAATGTATGAAAAAGAGATTACATCAGTGCTACGATGAATGGGGCTTTAGCATAAGTTTAGAGAAAACGGAGTATCTATTTAGTAATCAACTCGGAAGCACAATATGAAGTCTTAATAAATGAAAATGTCTCAGTAAGACAAGTAGAAAGGTTTAAATACCTCGGTGCTACAATACAATCGAAGAAAAAGGTTTGGGAACAGAAGAGATCAAAACTCGAATAGTACAAAGTAAGAAGATAATGGGATGCTTAAAATCAATTTGATGGGACAATACTATCTCTAACAAAAACAAAAAAAGAATAGGTGAAGTAATGGTAGAGTCGGTGCTATGTTATGGCAATGAAGTATGGACCGTAACAGCGGAAATGAAACGAAGACTAGACACAGTTCAAATGGACGAAAAAGCGGAAAGGTATCGAGACGAGATAGAGTGACGAACGAGGAAATAAGACGCAGAATGGAGGCACCAGAATGAGTTGTGGGCAGAACTGAACGGAAAGCGTTAAACTGGTTTGGTCATCTGATGAGAATGAAGGAGACGACGAGGCCTAAGAAGATCTTTAAATGGTCGCCGCCGGGTAAGAAAAAAAGAGGTAGACCACACAAACCGTGGAATGAGGGTATTCGGAGAGCCATGAAGGAGAGGAACCTGGAAGAAGACCAAGCACAGGACAGGGAGGTTTGGAGACAGGGAACAGGAAGACGGAATTTAGTTGTATTGTAAACTATCATAACTGAAACCGGTTGTAAACTTCATGCAACACCTTAAAGCACCACGAACGAACGCCAATGAAAAATGTCAAACGTTCAAACATAACACTGCACGTGCTGCTAACATCAACTAGTTAAAATAACTAGCGCCAAAATAATGACCACTCAAAAACGTTCGATTATTTCTAAAGGCACTGTATATCTCTACGCTCAAATTTGCCTGAAAATGGCCGCCAACAATCGTATGGCCACACTGTCTTGTATATAGTCACTGTATTATTTACTAAGGTCACTTTATTTACCGTTATAATTTTGTTTGACGTTCAAACCTTGATGGCATCTTGACATTGTCACGTTTCGGCTTAGCCTGGTGTTTTGCATTTTTGTTGGTTATTTTTTTTAAAGTGCATATTTCAAAGTATTCTCGGTCAAGCAACTATATTTGTTGTGTAAAGGTGAGTTGGTAATTAAAACAAACTTGCTAATAACATTGTAAACATAACCTGTTATTTTCAGTTATATACGTTAAGTAAAATGGTACGGTATACCGATACCGTACCGTACCGTGTTCTGTGATGGGGTGTGAAGACAAGAGTTCTAGCAGACACAGGTTTCCAGATCCTGCTAAAAATCCGGACATTTTCAAAAAATGGGTGACAGCATGTGGCAATAAAGAACTAATGAATGCACCACCAGAATGTATCTTTCGTTCCAAACGAGTTTGCCACTGTAACGGTGCACACCCTGGTTACCTGTTGCTTGTTTATAGGCCTACGTTGTGTGATTTTTTTACTGTTTTCGGCGGGTGCTTCGGCGACAGTTACAGTTATTTTAACTAGGCTTCCGTATTTACTGTTTTCACTCCGTTCGTATAGGGGCTGGCGACCTCCAGCTTTTACACCAAAGAAAACAACAACATGTCAAGCGATGGTTATTTATTAGGACAAAGTAAACAGTACACTGCGCTTACAATTATTTGCCTAACGCCAATGGGCCGTTTGCCGACCGTAAACTTGTTACGAAGTGCCTGGTGGTGTTAGTGTGGTAGTAGAGAGGCAAGGAGTTGTTATGCAACGCTCACTTACAAACAAGACCAAAGAGGAAGCCTTGCCGTGCCAGTTTGCGTGATAACGAGAGAAGTAAAGGCAAGAGTTGGGGTCTAACGTTCACCGATTAACGAAAGTCCGAGCTGCACTTCGCAATACCAGTGGCGCTACACCAAATAGAGTAAGGTGTTAATTAAGTGCGGAGTTGTCGTGATGTTTTGTGTTACTAGTCGAAACAGCATCGGCCCCAGGCTTCGTGCTTCTTCTGCTACCCTTTCCTTCTGTGTCGAGTGTTTTATGCAATCTTTCGCAGTCCCCTTCCTTCCAGTGCCGTGGGACGCCTGCCAATGCCAACGAAGTCTAAATTTCGTTGCTATGGAGACTTGATTCTGATTGGCCGTTTCAGCTCCAAACCCCGCGGCGAGTTTTACTCCTTTTCCGTCGCATTTTTAAATATTTTCCCAGGATCTCCTTTTGACACGTGGGCCACGTGTTTGAAATCCTAGACCAATAAATTTCCCAAGCTAATTTAGCCGGCCGGCGGTTGGGCATCAAATCCCCCTCGACCTCGGGTCATAGCCGCTCATAAATCTAATATAGGAATTTTTCGATTAGCCGGGGTGACCCACAGCTGTGGCAGTATTGTGTTACAGTTTGCAAGCAAAACAAACAAACAAACGAAAGCTTTCGTTATATGATATAATTTTCCATTTATTTTATATACAAACACCTCTATAGCTACAGATTATCATTGTACTAAACTAAAACGCCTGAAATAAACAAATGTACGCCCTAGAAATAAAAATGCCTGAAATAAACAACGGTACGCCCTAGAAATAAAATGTCTGCAATAAACAAACGTCCTTCCTAAAATAAGCTAGATAACATTTAAAATAAAGTGTTTGTAAATACGCGACCCTCACACCACATTCATTTCAAAGCGGATGATATCTACTCTAACATGCTCCTTAAAAATAGGACGGTGCCCACCTTGCTTTTGCCAAGGAACATAGGTTAGTAAAATGTATACCTTTCATTAAAAAAATTAAGTTCAGGCTGAAAACACACGAAGCGGTTCACGCCGAGTCGGCGGCCGACTCGGCCCATGATTCTAATGTATTTAAGGTATAAGAATTTCCACTTTTGTGACCTGCAGTTTAGTTTATTCTTAGATACAGTTTGTTTTCGTAAATAAGTTATTTTTGTTACTTGTAGATATAAGTAATATGTTTTTTTGCACTTCCGGGACTAAAGTTGATACTTTAGTCCCCGTAAACAGGGACTAAAGTAGATCATTTAATCCCTAGGGACTAAAGTAACTCATTTAATCCCTAGGGACTAAAGTAAAAATAATACCGTAACTATGGTAAATTTATGTACACACGAGGTTAGTAGGTTAGGTTTTGTTTGTCATCTGACACACACTGACGTATAACTTAACCTGCAAATCTCGAATTTGACATATACTGACAATACACTTCAGTACTGCCAACTGATTCAGGCTATCCAGGACCTGCTGCAATTCAGTTTGTAATAAATTATAAGTGTCAGTTTCCAAATTGACAGATTCCAAATTTTGGAAATGTTTGATGATAATGTTCCCAAAAGTGCAAAAAATAGCGTATATACCTCGGGACTAAAGTGCCTAAATCCCTTGAGTGGTTATTGCCCTCGGGCTTCGCCCTCGACGCAACAAACTCCACTCGCGGGATTAAATGGTGCACTTTAGTCCCTCATGATATAATATACTATTATGTTATAACATTATAGTGGATTATTTGTGTAGCTATTATGCTAAATAAATACTTATTATTATTATTATTTTCCCTGCATATTTGCCAATTTTTTAATATTAATTAGATTTCTATTAATTTGTACAGAGCGGGTAAAAACAGACGATTGTCACTTAAAAGATAATATGTTCCAAAAATATTTTATGTCCTACCAGTACATTAATTAAAATTAATGACTCTATTTTAAGGTATCTTAGATACAAAATAACGCTCCAGGGCAATTATTTTCTTCATAAGAACACTAGGGTTGTTATGAAAAATTAACAGTATTTGTTTCCATGGATACAACCTTTATTTCAAAAATGATGCACCACTGTCACAATGAAAATTAATGACAGCTCATCTAATGTCACAAATCTAACTTAGATCAGCTAACTAGATCAATCTTAAATACCATAGCATAGTAATTATATGAATTGAATATGAATATGAATTAGGTAAGAAAATTGGTAGGACATAAAACCTTGAAGGCACCACAGGCATTATGAGCTAAGAGCCCGCGATTGTTGTACACACCTCGGGCCAAAGCCCTCGGTTAGTACACTAACAATCTTGGGCTCTTATTTTACTCATAATGCCCCTTGGTACCTTAATAACTATAATATTTCTGTAGCATAATTATTATATCTTAAGTGACGTTCCTCTGTTATCACACGCTGTGTGCAAATTAATACAAAATATAGCTATTAAGGCAACTAGTGTTTTACAGAGATTTTTAAACTGTAAAACACGAGTTGGCTTCAATATTTTTTCTACAGCCGAGGAGTTTGTTAGCTTAAATGCCCTCGGGGCTTCGCCCCTCTCCAAAGCGTCCCTCGGGGCTTCACTCCTCTCCAAGGGGGCCCTCGGGACTCCGCTCCTCTCCAAGGGGGCCCTAGGGGCTCAGCCCCTCTCCAAGGGGGCCCTCAGGGCTCGGCCCCTCTCCAAGGGGGCTCTTGGAGCTCCACCCCTCTCCAAGGGTGCCTTCGGGGCTCCGCCCCTCTCCAAGGGGGTCATAGGGCTCCGCCCCTCTCCAAGAGGGCCCTCGGGACTCGGCCCTTCTCCAAGGGGGCCCTCAGGGCTCGGCCCCTCTCCAAGGGGGCTCTTGGAGCTCCACCCCTCTCCAAGGGTGCCTTCGGGGCTCCGCCCCTCTCCAAGGGGGTCATAGGGCTCCGCCCCTCTCCAAGAGGGCCCTCGGGACTCGGCCCTTCTCCAAGGGGGCCCTCAGGGCTCGGTCCCTCTCCAAGGGGGCTCTTGGAGCTCCACTCCTCTCCAAGGGTGCCCTCGGGGCTCCGCCCCTCTCCAAGGGGGCCATCGGGCTCAGCTCTTCTCCAATCGGGCACTCGGGGCTCCGCATACAAATCGGTCCGATATCAAAACTGTACTTTTAATCTTCACAAATAAGGTTTTATAAACTCTTATTAAAGTACTCCGTGCTTTAAATGGAATGGCGTGTTTTATAGACAACATAAAGCACGCCGCATATGACCCTTGGAAACAGTTTAAAATCACGGCTGTAGAAAAAAGTAATAAAATTTTATTTAGTTACGATAGTAACATAGCGATTTTACAGCTTTTATACCGACAGAGGCTTAAAAAGTGGGAGACACTCTCACTAGATGGCTCTACACGTGTCTTCACAAATATCCCCGAGTTGCCAATCTACAAACATTAATTTATCTAGGAACTTCACCGAGCTGCTCCAAGGAAACAGAGATGGGCCTGAAGCCCGTATTCATAGTCGTTCGCCGGAGTTTCGTTATGAGTAGGTTGGCGGCACTGTACGTCTATGTCAAATTCTAGGTTAGCAGGTTACATTATGTGTCAGTTTCTGTCAAAACTGACTGAAAACCCAACCTGATCACCTCGAATTTGACATAGACGTACAGTGCCGCCAACATACTATTCATAACGAGCCGCTGGCGAACGACTATGAATACGGGTGTTATGAATACGGGTGTAACACCCGTATTCATAGTCATTCGCCGGCGACTCGCCAGAGTTTCGTTATGAATAGTATGTTGGTGGCACTGTACGTCTATGTCAAATTCGAGGTTAGCAGGTTAGATTATGTGTCAGTTTCTGTCAAAACTGACTGAAAACCTCATATATCTAATACTTATTATATTGCTAGCGGCTATGAGTGGGAAACTCACCCATGAAGTGAGACACACAACCAACTCCTTCATGTATACGGTGAGCTGTGCGCAAGCGCGGCGGCGTCATCCGCCCAATGGGGAAGTGGTCAAGTTTAAAATTCGCTTCTAAAGGCGGAGTTCGAATTCCCACGCATGCGCACGAGACGCGTTATACTCTAAGTGAGACTATGTCGGCGCCGTAATGTTTTCTGAAGTTTCCAGGCCCTACCAGCAATATATGTGTATTATACAGGGTCCGGCAACATAACTTCCTTTTTTGAAATGCGCGCCATTCAGGCTGTAGGGGTCGTAGCGGGGCGGGAGTGGTCTCATTCGACAGGCGTGGTTCTAAAGTTTTGTTTCCTTCCATGTCGGTCGCCATCATACTTTGGAACAGTGAGGAACGTGTGTTTGCCGTCGAGTCCTACTTTTCGAACGGATGTTCTGTGATCGCAAACAGAACATGCGCTACTGGGCTCATACCAATCCTCGAGAATTGCATCAAAGGCATTTGCATTCACCTAAAGTCACAGTGTGGTGTGCAATTTCCTCAGCTGAGATTGTTGGTCCCTGGTTTTTTGAAGAAAATGAGGTCACAGTAATAGTGAATTCAGACCGATATGTGAACATGTTGGAGGATTTTTTTCCCACGATTTGATGAATTGGACTTAGGGCACATTTAGTTCCAACAGGACGGAGCAACGCCTCACATTTCAAGGGCATCGGTGGATGTTTTGAAGGAACACTTCCCTGAGCGCCTCATCATAAGGGGCGACTAGGAGTGGCCAGCCTGCTCTCCCGATTTGATCCCTTGCGATTTTTTTGTGCGGTTTTTTTTAAATCCCGCGTTTATGCCAACCGTCCAAGAACCCTACAAGACCTGAAGGCCAACATCCCCGCAGAAATTGCCAAAATACCTGCTGATATGCTGGTAAGGGTCATGACAAACGCCAGAAATCGGCTTATTCAGTGTATGGGCAATGGGAGGCGTCACCCACCTGATATGATTTTCAAAACTGTGTAAAACATAACTTTAGATATGTACCTACATTATAAAAAAAATAATAAAAAATTCTGATTCATAAAATGGGTTTTATTGCGTTTTGAAAAAAGGAAGTTATGCTGCCGGACCCTGTATATATGGAAAACCTAACCTGATCACCTTGAATTTGACATAGACGTACAGTGCCGCCAACATACTAATTATAACGAAACTCCGGCGAGTCGCCGGCGAACGATTATGAATACGGGTGTTGGATTATTCAAGACTACGCGGAGACGTTTCTCCGCGTAGTCCTGAATAATGATGGCGGTACAAAATTTCTGCTTTTAAACCTGATCAATTCTAAAATTACTAGCGAGTGACAGCATAAGTCGCCATCTATACCAAATATTGTAACTACACTCTCCTTCGTCCACGGCTTCCCCCCATATATGTATTATACATATATTGCTAGTAGGGCCTCGGAACGCCCGAAAACATTACGGCGCCGACACAGTTTCACTTAGAGTATAACGCGTCTCGTGCGCAGGCGTGAGAATTCGAACTCCGCCTTTAGAAGCGAATTTTAAACTTGACCACTTCCCCATTGGGCGGACGACGCCGCCGTGCTTGCGCACAGCTCACCATTATACATTGAAGAGTTGGTTGTCTGTCTCACTTCCTACGTGAGTTTCCCACTCATAGCCGCTAGCAATATAGTAAGTATTACATATATGCTTCCCCCAGCCGTGCTCCTCCGTCGCTTACGTTGATTAACAAAGACTGCGACACACTCGTCGATAAATAAACTAGACGGCATTCAAGTTGGCCGGTAATGTAGGCATCTACTTACTACATCCATGAAGTTGACAGAGTTGTCATACAAGATGCCTTTTTGAGATTAGGTATGCGGTTCTAGCTCATATATCTAATTATATATATGTTCTAGCTTTTAATTAGAATTAAAGACAGCTTTTTTAACAATACTTATTTCATTGTATTATAAAATATTATTTAACACTAGCGTTCTGCACCCAAATTGGGCGCGAAATAATTCATTTAATGCAATTTGTACAAGAGTGATCCATTTTGTGTGTCGAGTTAATTTTGAGGTTAACTTATCAACAAAATCCACATAAAAAAAGTCACTTATAAAAATTTTAAAACCCTACTACTGGCTTACTTGCGTCGCCCTGAGTCGATTCACACCAAAATCAGCCAATTCGGCCCACGGGTTTGCTCTCAAAGTGGCGTCAAGCAAGCAAGCAATGAAAATTATTATGTCGGATGTGAAATGGCTTGGACACAGTAAGAATGGGCGAAGAAAGAATAGCGAAAAGGATTTGTCAAGCAAGATCACAACCAAAAAGAGCAAGAAAGTAGAAGAAAACCTAATTGAAAAGGGAATTACTTGGAATGATGGGAAAATACTGCCAAAGAACAAAAAAGAATGGGCCAGGCGTTTATACCACGTGTAAAGGAATGAATCTATTTTTTCACTTCCGGGACTAAAGTAGCTCATTTAATCCATAGGGACTAAAGTAAAAAAGATACCATAACTATGACTATCTCTTATTATCCAATGGAAAGCCATGCTTTTTCAAAATTCAACCAATCGTGTGTTTTTGTAGTGGCAAAAAATCGAAATTTTCCCTTGGGATTTTGTCAGTTTCTTTTGCCACTTGCATCCACGGCAACCACCAAATATGTTGCTTTAATCAAGGTGGTATTTAAGAAACGTCATTTAAACTGTCATTGCGCATCAGTATAAATGTCAAACTGAACCCATATTTGGGAAACAGTCCACAAAATGTATTTCGGGCTCATGATTTTGCTCGGCAAATGTTTTACTCACGATTTGTTGTTTTTTTGGCAATGCCCCTCGACAAACTAACTTTGACAAATTCCCTCGCCTTCGGCTCGGGAATTTGATCAAGTTAGTTTGTCTTGTGACATTGCCAAAACAAAATACTTTCGTAAAACATTTTTACCGGCAAAAGCATTTGCCCTTAATACATTATTACTGATAAATTTATGTACACATGAGGTTTTAGGTTTTGTTTGTCATTTAACACACACTGACGCAAAACTTAACCTGCAAATCTCGAATTTGACATATACTGACAATACATTTCAGTACTCCCAACTGATTCAGGCTACCCAGGGCCTGCTGCAATTCAGTTTTTAAAAAATTGTAATTGTCAGTTTCCAAATTGACAGATTCCAAATTTTGGAAATGTTTGATGATAATGTTCCCAAAAGTGCAAAAAATAGCGTATATACTTCGGGACTAAAGTGCCTAAATCCCTTGAGTGGTTGTTGCTCTCGGGCTTCGCCCTCGAGGCAACAAACTCCACTCGCGGGATTAAATGGTGCACTTTAGTCCCTCATGATATAATATACTACTAATTATTGGTAGAAAATTTTAAATTGTGTTATTTTAGCTGAGCTGTAGTTATTTAGTTATGTATTTATACGTTACACCTAACGGTATAGAAGGTTTTTGATAATATAGATATTAATAAATTAACTAATAAAATACTATTTGCTATTATATAATAAAATACAATGGTAAATACAGTTTGTAAGATTTTACACTTAAAATACAATGGTCCAATCAGTTTCAATCAACGTAAATATTATCAAACACCTAATTAGACTTAACATTAATCACCCAGAACAAGGATATAGTCCGGCAGCCATGGGGTAAAACCCAACAATTTCGTATTACGTTTTTTTCAAAACGGATTTGGGGTCTAAGGGTCTCCTAGTTTTGATATCCAAGTGATGACAAAGCGTCATCCTTGAGCAACTCCAGATAAGGGGTGTCCGATAAGTAAGTAGGCGAAATATTACTCTTTTAAAATTATTTGTAAATTTTACGTAAATAAACGAGTTTTTTACAAACGGTTTGCTTCTCATAAGATTTATATAAAATAAAAACAAAAAATTTTAAATACAGGGTGTTCCAAAAGTATATTATATTAAAAATTGCCCTGCTGACGTAGTTTGGGCGGCAAGGACAGCTAGCGAATGAGTACTGGTTTTGCCGTTTTGCGATGAGATTTCTGTGTCAAAATTGTCAACAATAACCTGGGTTAGTGTAGCATCATTTCCTTTAGTAATTCCAGTTAAATTTACATTTTTAACCACCTCAAATGCGGCAGTCTTTTTGAACCTTAACAGCTCATCATACGTGCATGATATTTTAAATTGGTTCAAAATATTCACTAGATCTTTTGAAAATCTAAACTTAACGCCTACACCTATTTGAAGATTTGTAAATGTATTATATAAAGTGGATGAGACGATACTCCCAATTAAAAGTGCCGGTGGAGTTTTGTCCAATTTAGGTGATAGCGATTCGCAAAATTTTAATAGAGTTTTACTGCAATCCGCTAACACTATTTCGTATTTTACATGTAACTTATATGTCTCTTTATTCCTCTTTACATCAGCAACTTCGCGTTTTATTTCTTTTGTTATTTTGCCAATTGCAGTCTCAATATCATTAGCGTCATCCTTAACACGACTTATTCTTAAGGTCGCCGCGACTTTGTTAGGGAATGTTATTATATTTGCATATCCTGGGGAAGAAAGTACTATCAGTTCATCAAACTGTTTCTTGGGGGTTTTCAATAAATTACCCCGAGTAAGTTTATGTCCTCCGCGATCCGAGTATATATTGTTTATATCTATCGAATTCCAAATTCTTTCTTTATCGGTCAATATTTCTTTTACTGTTTCCTCGTAAGGAATATCTTCTTCCTCGGTATCCTGATGACTAGACTGTCGTTTTGCTAAAAGCACAGCGTTTTGACCCATGAATTTATTACGACAGTCCATATGGTATCTGGCATCTACGGCAGGTAGGTCTGCCACACAGCTAGCTAAACTTAATCTAATTTCAGCAGCCCAGATATCGTTTCTTTCCACGCACGTTTGCAAAATGGCTTCCTTGTTTGAAATTTTCTTTACCTTGTATTCTAAAGCTAGGAATTGAAAGGACGGTCGCCATCGATGATGGTTATTTTTATTCTTTTCCACTTCGCACTTTTGTCCACAATACAGGCAGTCATTTTTAAAATTGAAATTTGGCACTTTTGATCGCCTCTGCACTTTCGTTGTTGAAGTTCCCGCTTCGGTAACAACATTTCCTGGCGATAAACATCTCTTCAAGTTCTTCAAACTTTTGATCTTCATACACTTTACTGCACTTTATAATAGTTTTTATGCGCTGGGCACCAGCAACGGAAAGTTTTTAACTTTTCTTTTCACAAGCAAATTTAAGGTTAAAAACCATTTGTTTTCACTCATATTTAACTAGACGTTACACTATACTCGAGTCTGAAAAAAAATCGCTATTAGAGATCGTATTACCATGATACAGGGATATTTATGCTTGGTTTCTACCTAAGAAATCTTCTCCAACTTTTGTGTGTCTGTTTGTTGTTTCAGCCAAAAAATTTTGGAACACTCTGTACCTGTCATGTAGCTTCGTTTTTAAACACGTACGTTGTTATTTTTAGCTGAATTTTGAACTGGAACACAAAATATTCTCATATCTGAATTTTATTAATATTATTAAAACTTTATAACACAGATTTATTAAACACCCTGTATATGGCTGAAACTTGTACAATCAATAAATTCAATAAGTTAACGCACAATTAACCCTACAATAATAAAGTAGTATTCAAGTTTAAAGCCAAAAACATACAATCATCTTATTGTTTTGAAACACCCTGTGTATCTCCAGTTGCTCAAAGATGCCAGCTTGTCATCAGTCGGATATGGTAAATATACAATATAGACATATAAATCTACGAGAATCCGTTAAAAGAAAAACTTAATACGAAAATTTTCACTTCAGGGAAATAACACGGTTCCGCTGCCGGACTAATAGTAAATTTTTACGACAACAAAAGTTACAAGTCAGTACATTAATATGGGATGCTGAAATGTACAGGAATTGAACACAAAGGAAAAGAAAGTATTCGATGAGCAGTTAAGATATCTACAAAATGGACATAACCTTATTAAGCGATGAGATCTGCAATCTGCTTGTTAATTGCAAAGGGTGGGTTCTGCGGTATCTGCCAATCTGTTTATAATAGTGGAAATCATTTTATTTATCATATTGAGAAGATCTCTTGCCAATTTAGGCACTCACCAAGATCACCCTTCTTTAGGAGTTTAATAATGAGACCGTCCTTTCACTCTGAGGTATTGTTTCGGTGATTCTGAATAGCTCAGGTGGTATACTATCTGGTCCGGTTGTTTTTCGAAGTTTTAACTGGTTAATTGCTTTCTTAATTGCTTTGACAGTGGGGTACTTTGAAGAAATCCTTAGATGGTGGTATACAGCTCTTTGGTCACGATTGGTTTTCGTGCGGTGTTGAATTCCCCTACTTGTGGTAGATGGGGAGGTAATCTATCCATTGCTTTTATCGCATCTTGTAGCTCTCGTAACTGCGGTGTTGGCCTCTCCGTATTCTTGTCTTAATCTTGCTAGCTACTAGTTATGTTCTGTAGTGTTTCTTCGCTTAACCTTTTTCTATGTTTTCATCTTAGTCAATGTGTCTTCAGATTGTGCTTGAGTCTGATGCTGGGTCTGTCGACAGTAGCCTCCAGACATGCATCGGGTTACACCTTACACCGGATGAATGCGGCATTTGTTCCGCATCATATGTTAAAGTTATTTCGCCTTTATTTGGTCATCAGAGCCTCGTTAGCTAAAAACAAGATAGTATGTAAGGTTGACATTTGCGAAGAGGGGCTATGTGTTGCACTTTATTATCCCATTATTAACCCCTTCCGATGCAATACTCTGTCAAAAGTCAAAAGAGAAACTCTAAACACAAAAAATGACTTCTAGAAATATAAAGATGATGAAGTTGGTAGACTTATGAGCAGCTCTCAAACAGGAGAGACTTGGAAAACAAGAAACAATCTTAAAAAAATCACAAGGAAATTAATGATGTCGATTGACCCAATAGTGTGAAAGCGGCATTGTCAAGGGACAGCAATTTCAAAATAAAATTTAAAAAAAAACAATTATTGTGGTATAGGTATACGGTAAGAATGAGGACTAACACTCTACTTATACCAATATTTATATCTGGATACCAAACAGAAGGAAAAAGAAATGACGTCCAAGAAAACTATGGCACTAAATTTAGGTTTGCCATATAACTTTTTAAAAACTGAAGATGCAAACTGGCGCTACTTGATTTTTCAACTAATGCTCTACAATTGTTGTCTTTGACAAGTTTAAATCCAAGGTCATGTAGGACAACGTTTAAACTGCTTTTGCCTATTAGAATGTGGTACTGTTGAAGATCGTCATTTACAAGATTTGAGAAAGTATGCTTTACTTTCACTGTACATCTTATAGGTATACAGTTTCCCTGATGACCAGTTTAGAAGATTCTGACAGCTCTGCAGTTTTCGATTTCTTGCGAGAACGTTCTACCAGTACTAAATATAACTAGTTGGTTTCTACTACGAGCATTGATCCTTTTCGAGTAGCAATGCTTATTCCTAAAGCCTCAGCTGCTAGCTGCAATAATCAAACAATTGTACAATAAGATCGTAAGTACTAAATTAACGTGTCATTCCTCTTGCACACAAGATAATGGAAATAAATGCTCATTTTCTTTTTTCTTCTCAAAATAACTCAAAAGATTCAGCAACAATTGCTGAGACTGTGAACGCAATGCAAAATACCACGTTTTCTCTGAAAAGAACTACTGTCAAAACACGTTTCTACTGGAACTAACCTCGAAAGATGTGAAGGACAAGTCAGATGTTCATCATATGTTTGTGGACGCACACATTACGTCTATATTTCCAATTTTTTTTACAAAAATCTCTGCAAGATCTGAAATTGTTCGTAAAATTAATGTAATTTATCTGTAATTTCTGAATTAATCATGCTCAATTTTTTCAAAATAATTTTGTCGATATATCTCGTTTATTTACTGTTTACTGATAATGTGTGTATTGCTATGGTTTTAAGCCCTACGAACTCAACTCTGTTAGCACTGGCAAATTAATGAATTTTTCACAAAAGCTCAGAGTGAGATATTTTATATAACTGCAAGAAGTATCATAAAAACTTTAATCAGTAATTACATTTGCAAAGCGATGCTTCTAGTAAATAAAATGATTGAGAACAGGAGGCAAAAGGCAGAGCTCAAAATTTCTAGGTTGGAGTCACCTAATTTTAATTAGCTTAAAATAATAATAAAGGTTGGTGAAAAGTCAAAGCCAATCCAGTTAAATAAATCTATCACAGAAAGATTTATAATACATGCGTGTCAATTAAAGTTATAGTAGGAGAGCTGGTGACATGTTTTGGTAAACATTTAGTTAAGGCCTATTTTTTCAGAGAATGTTGCTGGAGGCATGTATAGGTAAGTGTCATCTGTAAGGATTCTCCTAGGTAGCGGTATCGGAGGGAGGCAGAACACCCCCAATTTGCACTGTCAGTATATGTCAAATTCGAGGTGAGCCGGTTAGGTTTTGTGTCAGTTTGTGTTAAAACCAAGAACACTATACTAAGGACACGCAACTCCCGTTTCGAAGCGGACCGCTAAAAGCTGACAAGTAAGGCGGCCGTGGTGTACAATTATTCATTCACAAAACTCGTGAACTGTCAATGTCAAACATTTGCTGAGTGTTACTGGAAATTCGGACCATGTTTTAACAATTAATAACACACTTGAAATACACTCCATTGGATTAACAACCGTAAACTGACTTTTAACCGCGATTACAGGTTAATTTAGCTCGCTTCCAACTCTCGAACGGCCGTACACGCTGTCGACAGCGCCGCGACGGCTATCCCCGACATAAGGGCCGCTTTTATATACAGCCGTCATAGGAAGTTGCATCTCCTTAGTATAGTCTTCTTGGTTAAAACTGACGGAAAACCTAACCTGCTAACCTCAAATTTGACATAACTTACACTAAAAAAGTCCATAAGGGGCGGCTGTGGAAATTGAAACTTATGAATAATATGTTGGTGGCATTGTAAGTCTATGTATAACATTTATAACATCATTATTAGAGAGCCTACCATTGCAGTATGTATGCATGTATAATCGGTAACCTCATTTACCTTGCGGTGTAGAGGCTGGTGCTTTATGCGCTGGCATCTGGTAATATCTTTGTTTACTGATAATATCTTTCTTTAATCTATGGATTCATTATTAACATCGGCAACACTGTATTTTGCAGACTCATACAGCGCTAGTCAAATTCACTCCCAAAGACGCAAAGACGTGCTAATGTTATGCTATCTTTTTCGCACCCGTAAATAGTGAGAGTGACGCATAAAAAACGATTTCTGTTCTAACTTCGTGTAATGATGACGTAGGGATCATCTTTGGCTGGATCTAGAGCCCTTTATAATACAAGCAGACGCATGTCGCACAAGTTGCATAAAATCCTGTATCACAGTACTTTCGCGTTTACATGTTGGTGGCCATGATGCAACCAAAACATAACCCTACAATGTCAAACATTTCAGCCGCTGTGGGTTATTATATTATTTATTCTCGCTGTTCTAGCTTCTAACCTCGTGTTTGAGTTGCCAGCTGTCTTCGTTTTCCTGTGTTTTTTGCCTTTTATGCTTTGCATCAAGTGTATACACATTAACGTATTTTCATTTTCTGAAAAGTAACTAATTTTTTGAATTTGCCGCTTTTGTGATGTGATTCAATATGGCTGACAAGCATGCTCGTATTATAGAGGTGCTTTAGCCATATATATAATACACATATATTGCTAGTAGGGCCTCGGAACGCCCGAAAACATTACGGCGCCGACATAGTCTCACTTAGAGTATAACGCGTCTCGTGCGCATCCGTGAGAATTCGAACTCCGCCTTTAGAAGCTAATTTTAAACTTGACCACTTCCCCATTGGGCGGACGACGCCGCCGCGTTTGCACACAGCCATATATATAATACACATATATGGCTAGTAGGGCCTGGAAACGTCAGAAAACATTACGGCGCCGACATACTCTCACTTAGAGTATAACGCGTCTCGTGCGCATGCGTGAGAATTCGATCTCCGCCTTTAGAAGCGAATTTTAAACTTGCCCACTTCCCCATTGGCCGGACGACGCCGCCGCGCTTGCACACAGCTCATCATTATACATTGAAGAGTTGGTTGTCGGTCTCACTTCCTTGGTGAGTTTCCCACTCATAGCCGCTAGCAATATAGTAAGTATTAGATATATGCACACAGCTAACCATTATACATTGAAGAGTTGGTTGTCTGTCTCACTTCCTTCGTGAGTTTCCCACTCATAGCCGCTAGCAATATAGTAAGTATTAGATATATGGCTTTAGCTGGATCTAAGGTACTATATTTATACGAGCAAGCTTGCACGCCATTTTGAGTTACGGAAAGTGGCGGCAAATTCAAATTCTAGTTACTTTCCAATTAGCATACGGTAAGTCGGAAAAACAACGATTATGTCATTTAATTTTATCCATCTTAAAAAAGATTGGTTTTTAAACAAATAAAAAAAAAGCAGAAAAATCGGAACGAAAACACTGTTAACTAACACGTACGTGGTTCAAACTAGAGAACTTTAATAGTACCTTAATTCAAACAACAGTGACGAGTGACAGAACTCAACAGAACTGACAGATACAGTTGACAGCACAGAACAATACCTACACAGTGTATATAGATTTCAATATAGGAGATTTCAATAACCACACTTGGATGAAGACTGTAATTATAATTACCATTGTAATGGAATGCACCAAGATTTAAATCAGCGTACAGTGTTCGTCTGGATCAAGCAGTACGTACTCAAACAGTTTCCAGTCTTGCACGGTTACCGGTCAGCGCAACCAACGACTGGGCGCTAAAGTCCATGTGACATAAAATCTAGTGGGATAAGCTTGCCTGGTTTATAAAACACTCTAGCTGGATCCATAGTAGGTGATTTTCCAGTTGAATACCTCTAAAATGTGTTTCTTTTGTTGTTTTTTTTCTATTTTTTTTATTAACTCCTATTTTAAATAGAACACCCAGTATATTATTACAATTTTGAATTCAGCTTAAAATTTTAGAGAAAATTTGTCTCTTGAACTAACGCTTTATTTTGTACCGTTTTTGTAGAATTTGTAATTTTTGAAAAATTTTGACAAATGCTTAAAAATAAAAAATCAAATTTTTGACTAATTATAAGATCACTGTAAAAGGAAGTTGTGTGCGTGTATCACATCAGATTTTTTTCTACGACCTATCAACGAAGAAAATTAAATAGGAACCACGAATTTTTAAAATTTTGTTGAACGTCTTGTAGGTAAATTCGTATTTACCTAGTTTTATATTTCTGGGATAATAACGTATCGTACGTTTATTCGATTCGTCGCTCATTTCAAACTATTAGTTTGACAGATTACGCTAATTAACATTTTACCTTGTCCATAACAAACAAACAAACAAACAATAAATGACGGTTGCCTAGGTAACCACATGACTAACGTGATTGGTGGATTTCATATCCATCCATATGTGGATATGAAATCAAATTTGTTCAGTTAACTAGAATTGCCTACTTATCCATTCTGTGGATTACGAAGAAAGCAGAATACTTACATCTGGGAGTAGGAAAATTGTACAACATTAAAGAGCTTGAAAAGTTGTTAAGTCATTTTGCTGTTTTAGATGCTTAATTGCATTTGACGCCTTTAGGGCAATTTGTTGCTAGGTTAAAACCATTTTCAATCTTTGCGCACAAGTACAATCTCATCTTCCGCACATTTGATTCAGGTCATTTTGGTATTTTAAATAGCCACCTAGGCTTTAGGGCAGCGTGCCCGTATGCTAAACCCTTTTAGTTCTTTATTTGGCTCCATCGCCTAATTCCAGAATCATGATTTCGCACATATTTGGCCCCAAACGCAGCATTTCTCGTCGGTTGGAGCTCCCCTCTGATGGCGCTGTGGCAGCCGAGCGTATCGCCCGCAGGAATTCCGAATGTCCTAGAAAGCACGCCGTTGAGGCGTGATGCCATTGGTGCCGGCATTAACTTGTTTCATTTTATCGCCCCGCGATTGGCTGCCGAGGTTTAGTCACGTGGGGACGCGATCAAGGTGACCTTTGCCAACGCTTCCCTCTGGGCATTCAGCCGAGAGCCGTCGATCAAATAAGAGGTCGGATAGTGTGTGAGTTCGTGCGACGCTCCCGCCCTTGGCGGGGGCGTCAGCCTTTTTCCCGTCAAGTGCTGCTTCAGCAATTATGTGACAAACTGTTTCGCCTTAAGGGCAGTTGTCCGCAGCCCGTTGCAAAGAACGCTCGTGTGGTGGTTGTGAGTCGGAGTTTTCGAATTGTCTTCGGCGTAGCGTGGGTGTTTGGAACCCAGTTCCTGCTTCCGTAAGTAAGGGGTCGTGCCCCCTTCATCTCGACCTACGAGGATCTGTTCCGCAGAACGAAAGTGGCCCATTTTTCGTCGTCCCGTTGTACGCGTCCTGGACGCGTCTCACGTCGCCATTAAGGCGGTTGTGCACTCATTCCTATAGCCGTTGTAACATCGAAGGTACCTGCCACCTACGACTGCAGCCTGTCGCAACTCAACTGTACCAAGCTCCCTCGCCGCCTACGCATTAAGGTATGTGTCTTTAACCTGATTACCGCTGTGAACGCGAGTGCTAATTTAATCTTCGCTGTCCGCTGCATAAGGCGTCGCGCCAGCATATTGGTGCATTCCTTCAGAATTGCAGACTGTCCATATCGCGAGTGCTAATTTAATCTTCGCTGTCCGCTGCATAAGGCGTCGCGCCAGCATATTGGTGCATTCCTTCAGAATTGCAGACTGTCCATATCGCGAGTGCTAATTTAATCTTCGCTGTCCGCTGCATAAGGCGCCGCGCCAGCATATTTGTACTCATTACTACTCATTACTGCTCATTACTGCTCATTACTGTTCATTACTGTCCACTACTGTTCAACATCTGTCGCTAAGTTTAGAGCGCGCGTGCCAGCTGGTGCCCTTAATTATAGTCTAAGTATAGATATAGGGCGACGCACTCTGCCGCTCCATTGTAACCCGAAGTTCAATACATGATTGGTTAGTTAAGGGAATTATTGTTTTGTTTCGACTTGTGCATGTTCTGTTACAGATAGACGCCCCCTTCATTGTACTGAGTATTGTACGACGGAACGAGGGAGCTTTGAGCGTGCAGGTGGGTGAGACAGCTGCGTGGTCGCGGTCGGATTGACACCTAATTACAATCCTTGCATAAGGCAATCCCGAACTTGTTATTTGACCTTGCAACTCTTGAGTAATCCTATTGGCGGAGTATTTTGCATGCTTCGCTCCCGTCTAACCGTCCAGGCCCGGTTAGCCGGGTTAAGACAGGCTTGGTGGCGCCCTCATGATTTCGACATACCCTATATATATATATTATGCCGCAACAGGCTTGCCCAGAACGCATCGTGTGACTCACGCCCGACTCCCTGAGCGTTCCAGCCGTGGCCTATTAGCCTATTTCGAACCGATTTCAGGGCAAGTGTGTCAGTTTTTCAGGACTGATTCCGTGGTGCGATGCTCACCTTGGGTGGGTGTCGTAAAGTTCTTTTAATACCGTAACAAAGTGGTTTGGGACTTGTCAAATTAAGCTGACATAAAGTGACAGTTATAGGTATTAATTAAAATTACATACTTTCTGAATTAATACTACAAATGCAACATATGTCTATCTCTTTCTTCCTTGGCCTTTGATGATTTTTTTAAATCACTTGTTATAAATACACAAAACCATCAAAGTAAATGGTGGGTTAGGGTGCGAAACCGCATGTAAGGTGGTTTTACCTGCTAAACGTGGCAGTTCGTCATATCACGGGATTATCATTTTTACTTCCTTTTACGATAAAGGAAGTATTGGATTCACCCCAAAAATTCGAAATTTAGTTTTCAACAGAACTTCACGTTTTCATGTCCCCTGAACCCAAAAAAAAATGTTTTTGGTCATTGGTCTGTCTGTCTGTGTGTGAACAGAATATCTCAAAAACGAAAAGAGGTATGGCGTTGAAACTTCATATATAAGTTTTTTGTACTATGTAGATGCGACAGCAAGCTTTTGAAGAAAATCGCATAACCGAAAGTAGGTGTTTACTCTAGTGATTTTTCAGTTTTTTTTATTTTTTCAAAAACGGCTCTAACGCTCTTTTTACATTTTTATTACATTTTTAATGTGAGATAGGTGATTTACCAGTTGAATACTTCTACATAAGTCCATACTCGTTATTATTTCCATTTCATCTAAAGTAAGCATACGGTCTTTTTCGAAAATTGTGTTATAGTTTGCAATTTTAATCTTTAATAAAGTAAAGACATCTGTTAAAATGTCAGGTTGAAAATTTAAATACTGCAAACGGAAATTTAATGTGCGAATAGATGGGAATGGCAGTTCTGTTTTCCTAAAATTATTATACCCACTTTGTCCACATGAAAATCTCAGCCTTAATGACCTTTCCAAGGTTTCATTGGAGCATTTGTTGTATTTATTTTTGGTAGTTGTTAATGTTTGAATTTGATCATTGGTAAAAGTCTTCTTTAATTTTTGTTTCAAACAATTATTCTTTCTTTTTGTCTCGCAAAGAAGTCGGCTTAATTTTCCGTTATTTGGTCGCAATTTAATGTCTTGTACTACCAAAGATTCATACATTTTTTTGTCAAAATCACATTGAGGCAAAATGTTATCGTTAGCTTCATGAATTGTAATTTTACCCAACATGATTGTTGGTATAGCTGTTTTTTTTCATAATTTTATTCCATTTTCGCTAACCTCCCCTGATCATTGCCGAAATGCTTTTCACAAATTCTTTACTCTCTTTTGTAACTACAATTTTCCTTGCTGATCTTGTTTAGCCAAATTCTGTTCCTCAAACCATCCTTTGGAACACTATCTAAGTAGACACCATTTTCAGAACGGTTTTTGCAACTGTGGACAGAGCAACCAGTCATGCTAAAACGAAATTATTGAAAATAGGTCAAGGGAAAAGAAATTGAAAAAATACATGATTATGTGTGAAAAAAACCTCAAATTTCGCCACTTATTTTACAAATTGATAGCGAACTGCGTGTTTTTGCTAACTTTGACAAGTTTAATGTCAGTTGAATGTCACCAATTACAAACAATCAAAAACATGTTGACTATAGGCCATTCAGTAAACACAAAAACATTTAAATTTTCTTGAAGTTGGCATATACGTAAAATTTTTGTGCTAGGGATTCTGTATTTTGTTTTGCAAAGGTTTCCACATCTGCATAAAGGCTACTTTGAATTTATAAATGACAATTAATAAATGTCATTATTGCAGTGTCAAAGTACATATTTTCTGGAAATTCTTGCTTGAACTTTTATAAAATGTAATAAAAATACCTATTAATAAATGCTACATCAATAGTATCCAACACAGTATTTGTTTAACACCCTTAAAAGTAGTTATGACAGATGCTAATTAAATGTCACACTCTTAACCTATTTGTTTTAGTAACTTTCTGTAAGTACATTCCTAAACAAAAAATGAATTTTGGAAGTACACTCATGAAATTTTAGAAATCAAAGGCCACTTTGTGTTTTTATGTTTAGTGAACAGACTATACTTCTAAATCGCATCTAGATCTATTGTACATGCATAGGGATCCAACCAATCAAATACTGTTCCTGCATTTGCCGTACTCTTATCTACTTATTATATAGGTACTCTAGCCTATAGTACCCTGTACATTTAAATTAACTATCACATTTTTCACTGTCAACGAACGTCGAAAATCAGTTAAATGTAAACGGAAGAATTACCGATAGGCTAATGAGAGGACTGCAAATAAGAGCAGTTGCCACTCAGTTTAATGTAAGTAAAAATATAACGTATCTCCTGAATATATCAGAAATTTACTGCAAATTCACTACATGACAGACAGATTGAAAGCTGTAATTGCACACAGCGGTGACATTACAACTAAATGGTTGGAAAGGCTGAGAAGCTAATAATCCTCCTTACAACAAAGAGCGTTTGAAGAGTGGTATAGACTGCCAACGAAAGGCAAAGGGGTATTTACATTTCAACTAAACCAACAGTGCAAGCCGGCAAATAGATGGTTTAGTAATAGGGGTGGCATTATATTCTCTGAATATCAGGATTTATTAAAGATGAATGGAGGAGTAGCAGCTGTGCGAGCAACTCCAGGGAGAAGTAAAACAGGGAACCAGTGTAAACGATGTTCTAAAGCTGAACATTATGTTGTTGAAACCCTCCCCCACATCCCGGGTGTCTGTCAATGCTCACTTAAGAAATACCAGACAACATACCATTCGATTGGCTTTAGCAGATTCTTTAAAAATGATGCCGGTTACATGCTTATCAGATTTTGAATCAACCCAACGGGTTGATATTTTCGAATTTGATCATAAAAAGAAATGTGGTATTATAAGGGATCCAACAATTCAATTTGAGTTTGACATAAACCAAGATAAAGAATTTGATGTAGAAGAAAGATTAATTTATGAATCTAATCTAATCAAATTAGTAAAAGTTTTAAAACAGATTTGGACAATATGTGTTAAATACACAGTGTTTATATTAAAAAACCATTTATACAGGTTAGTATGAAAAAGATTCCTAGTTTTTAGTTCTTATTTATTTTCAACTTTTTGGGAGTTTGTAGTTTTGATTTGGTATTATTTGTTAAATGTAGCAAACTATGTTGTATAGTAAAGAGATAAATAAATCTTTCTTTCTTTAATTTTTGTTGTTATACATTCCCTCTTGGTAAATTGAATGATTTATATTCTATACTTGAATTTTCGAGCCCGTGCGTGCACGTCATCAATTCGCCTTTTAGTAAGGTTTTCGGTACCAACATTTGAAAAATATAAAACTACTCTTTTTTTCAATAAAATAATGATTAAAATTGCTTTTGCTAATAATACAGCTTCATATATTGCTGTAGCCGTACATTTTTTGTTTTAATATTTCATAATTTCCATGAACAATAGCAAAAACTATAATACGTCGGGGTACTTTGTATTTTCAAGTTCTACTCAGGGAATTAACACGTACGCATGTCGCTTTTTAAAACGACTTATTTGTTATAGTGGTTTTGACAGGTGTTGACAGTGACATATAGTTTAGTTTTGCATTTTAAAAATCCGTTGTTTTCATAACGAACATTGCGAACAAGTTATACTGTCGTTTTTCCACTGCTACAAATTACTTTGCGGAAGAGTTTAGTTGCTGGAAACGTATGGAAAACTCTAACCTAAAATTTCGACCGCCTTGCCCAGAAAGTCATAAGAGCTTGCTGCCGCTTTGATAAGCTATTTTGAATGAGAAAGTGACAACGTTGGTGCACTTATACCGCTAACTGCTGTGAGAGAAGTAAGTAATTTACACCTGTAATATAATAATTCGTAATATGATGACCAACTTTCTAATGGTTTGGTGTTACAGAGAGGTGCCAATGTTTTAAATTTAAGCATGCGAACAGTCTGTTCTATTTTGCAGACCTGCAAATCTGCGAACTTCTGCGTAGCCCTAAAAAAACAAAAAACCGAGACAAACCTGTAAGTGATGTCGACGATCGTAATGTTGTATACACCATGGTTCAAAATAGTAAGTTGATACACCTATCATCATAAAGGACAAATTAGCCGAAAAACGCCGCCTCAGGCAACGATGGCAACTTACCAGATCGGACCTCGACAAACGAACAGACTACTCGCTTTGGAAAGCAATGCGAAAAATAAAAAAACAACCCCCCACGTAGCTCCTATCCAACAGGAAGACGGTAGCTGGGCTCGCAGCAACAAAGGAAATCTGAAAATCTTACCAAAGTGTTGACACCCTTCCCTTGTCAACTCCCGGACGAAGATGCCAAAGATCAACGCAAAGAAATCTCCAGGATATGACCTGATCGCTGGGACAATTATCAAACAATTACCAACTAAAGCTATACAAGCCCTTACACATCTGTATAATTCTATCCTCAGAATCCGGCACTTCCCAAGTCAATGGAAAACAACGCCAATAATCATGATTATAAAACCTGGTAAACCACCAACGGAAATTACATCATACAGGTCCATAAGCCTACTCTCCATTCTGTCAAAGGTCCTTGAAAAATTTATTCTGAATAGATTAATGCCAATTTTAGATGACTAAGAACTAATCCCTAATCATCAATTTGGCTTTCGTAAACATGTTACACAATAGATGAAATATGTACGAATGGTTTTTCTAAATTTTCTTATCTTCTCTTCCTTCTTTAAGCTTTCACCGCTCCCTTATTTTTATTCACCGCCCCCAAGGCTACTATCGCCCCCCTGGATCGTTCCAGCGCCCCCCAAGGGGCGATATCGCCCACTTTGGGAATCACTGGTCTAGACGATAAAAAATTACATATTCACATTGTTGGTAGCACTGCCAAGCTATGTGAAATTCGAAATTTGCAGGTTAAATTTTGCATCAGTCTGTGTCAAACAACGTACTATTAGTGACTGTATAAGGATCATATAAACATACTAGGATATGATGTTATCAATATATTATGACGTGCACGCACGAGCTCAAAAATTCAGGATAACCATATTGTTTTTGATTTGTAATTTGCATAATCTAGTAACAAAATTACAGGTAACTGTAATTTAAGAGCATGGGAACCGTTTAAACAATACTAAAATATAAATATTATCAACTGTATAGTTGTCAATAAAAACTAGAGTTCCTAAATATTGTTGAGCTAACCAATATATCGATAATGTAACCATAGTTAAATTACAAAAAAAATCCCGATCGTTTGGTAATTATGTTTTCAAAGTTGTCACCAAAACAGTCCAGAAAGCACATTAAATAAATATAAAAAAACTCTATTTACTTGACATCTGCACTGTCAGTGTCAAATTTTAAAAAAAATGTCTTGACTATACCTTAAAAATAATGTGTTTTTTAGTAGACTGTACAGTAATCTGATTGTTAAAATGTGAAAAATAGCAGTGGAGCCAACATAATGTCAGTTTGACAGTGCAGATGTCAAGTAAATGGAGTATAAGTATGAAATTTGATGTTAGTTGTAGGTTAATACCAGGCTTAAGAGTCAATTTTGACATTAAACTTTTTTAACAGTATTGTTGAAATTATTTTATGTTTAATGCAGGCTTTCATGGCCATTGTTTTATGTTTTATTTTATACTGCAGTGTGTTTTCCAACTGTTTGATAAAAACTTATTGTCTTTCAGTGATGTAGACAGGGGGGGGCTACCCCCCCCCCTCTGAAATCTAATATAATAACAAACTTATCCCTTATGTCTAGACTGAAAATCGACAATTCAACTCTGTGTAGATTACAGTTACATAAACGTAAATTCGTACAAGTTTCATTCCAACAGTGTAACATTTATTTCAATATTTTCTTCAAATGTATTTTGTTAAGTTGCGGGAATTTTTAAACTTGTCGCCTTGCGAATCATTACAGAGATATTACTATATCATTACTAATGTTTGTGATTATATTAGTACAATAAATTTCACTTATACAGGGTGTTAATAAAAAAACTTTACACACTTTAGCAGGTGATAGTGGAGATGAAAACAAGAAAAAAATTCTAATATACTTAGGTCCAATACTCCTTGGTTTTCGAGATATGGAATTTTTAAATTTTTATTTACACCTCTTATGAATGCGATATCGCGTTATCTGCGAAAAACGAACAATCGCAGAATACATGTCAATCAACATTTTTTTACAAAAAAAACTACAACAAACAACGCATTTAGCGCACTCTAAAATTATCGCAGAAGATGTTCAAACTGTCGTCCTTGCTCTTGTAAACAAAGTTGCAGCCGTCGTCGAAGAGACTCACGCACTTGATGGTAAACACCTAGAGTCCTTAGTTGTTGGCAGGCGTCTACAATTCACTGCCAAAGTTCATCTTCTGTGTTCACTTCAGTGGCGTAAACAAGATCTTTTAAGTACCCCCAAACAAAAACATCGCATTCATAAGAGGTGTAAATAAAAATTTAAAAATTCCATATCTCGAAAACCAAGGAGTATTGGACCTAAGTGTATTAGAATTTTTTTCTTGTTTTCATCTCTACTATCACCTGCTAAAGTGTGTAAAGTTTTTTTATTAACACCCTGTATATTGTTTGACGTCTTCATTTGATAGCACAATACCAAGGTATAGTAATTTTTGACTTCTTTCACTTCCTGTTCGTTTATACAGGATGAGTTTTTTTTTATGTTTAGCATGGGGATCTCGGAAAGTATTGGAGATAGAGAGACGGTTAAATAGGGAAAGAATTGCAGTTTTACGAGCTCAATTTAATGAGCTTTTTGTTTTTTGGAAAAAATGCAAAGCTAACTAGATATTTCGCAAAAATTATTTTTTTAAATTTCGTTCGGTGCCTATAGCTCTGTTATTATTGACTTTAGAAAAAAATGTGTAAAGGAAAAAGTTGTAGATAATTATGTGCTTAATAATACAGTCTAACCAAATTTTTTATTTAAGCTATAATTTTTGAGTTATGACACAAACTTGTGTTTTTTCTAATGGAAACCATAGTCGGCCATGACTTTATAAAAAAGGCAATTTTTCAACATTCTAACGATATACCACTTGACATAGTTATTTTTATTAATAAACAAATTATGGCCATTTTCCTCTTTTTGTTTTTGAACTGTTCATGTAGTAGGCCATGGAAACAATTAATAGATGCAAGCGACAATTATTAACAGGTGCATATATATCATTAAGTTTCTAATTAATGTTGATTAAGGTTTCGTAAATTATCTATACTAATTTTTCTAATCAAGAAAAGCGTGATGATTTGAGTGTTACATTTTGTGCCATGAAAATGCCGTACAAGCTGCACAACAGTATTTCGAACGGTATTTCGATCGTCGCCAGCCTTCTCTACCTACCTTTAAGAGACTGTATGATAATTTGGGAGAGTATGGTTCTTTCTGTAAACCAAATAAGACTGCAAAAGGCATTAATGAAGAGGCAGAGGTAAACGTATTGGCACAATAAGCATATTGAATATTGTACTAGGTTTAGTAACATGTGTGAAGCTGACCCTCAGTTTACATTTAAAGTTTTGTGGACGGATGAAACACGATTTACGAATTGCGGCATGTTTAATAGACATAATCAACATCTATCGATGCAAGAAAATCCGCATCATGTTGAACAGGGGAGACCCCAAATTAAGTTTGGATTCAATGTTTGGTGCGGCGTTATTGGTTCAACAATTCTTGGTCCATAAATTTTTTACAATACATTTACTGGTGATCGTTATCTTCACTTTCTGCAGAACGATTTTGATAATATGTTAGATGAATTACCCTTACAGACACGTAGTATGCTCAAATGGTTTCACCACGATGGGGCACCACCACATAATCAGCTAACGGTACGAAATCATTTAAGTGAAACGTTCCCGAACTCATGGATAGGAATAAACGTGCCGGTCACATGGCCACCTCGATCCCCCAATCTATCTGTTTTAGATTTCTATTTATGGGGAATGGTAAAAAATAGGGTGTATCAAAAGTCGTATGACACAATAGATGACCTTAGAAAAGCTGTACTAGAAGCTTTTGCTAATATTGATGGACGTTTCGTTAGAAAAGCAACAAATTCGGTTTTAAAAAGGTGTAACTTGTGCATTAATCATAATGGTGGACCTTTTGAACATCTTTAGTCTTAAACACTTTACTTAGTTTAATTACGTTGTTTTGGTACTACTTTATTTATATTTCAATTTCCTTTATTGTTTCTTAATTTATCGTTTGTCATTCTCTGTTTATTAGTTTCTCAGAAATTATTTTTGTTAGAGTTGTAACTCCAACGGAATCAATATTTCACACAAAAATAATTGTTTATAATTTCGAAATTAAAAGAAAATTTTTAATAACTAATTTGAATTTTATTATTAAGCGCGATGTGCATCTATCAATTGTTTCCATAGCCCACTACTTGAATAGTTCAAAAACAAAAAGGGAAAAATGGCCATAATTTATTTATTTATAAAAATAACTATAACAAGTGGTATATCGTTAGAATCGTTGAAAATGGCCTTTCTTATAAAGTCATGGCCGACTATGGTTTCCATTAGAAAAAACGTCATAACTCAAAAATTATAGCTTAAATAAAAAAATTTGGTTAGACTGTGTTATTAAGCACATAATTATCTACAACTTTTTCCTTTACACATGTTTTCTAAAGTCAATAATAACAGAGCTATAAGCACCAAACAAAATTAGAAAAAAATCATTTTTGCTATATATCTAGTTAGCCTTGCATTTTTTCCAAAAAACAAAAAGCTCATTAAATTAAGCTGGTAAAGCTGCAATACTTTCCTCATTTAATTGTCTCTCTATATCCAATACTTTCCAAGATCCCCATGATAAACATTCAAAAAAACTCACCCTGTATATAAGTTTTTTGTGTTTATTTTATTAACTTTGATTACCTTTGTTTTTACTTAATTTTCTTTAATTTGGCCTAGTTTGTCTGGTTTTGATTGTATATTTGGTATCTGCTGCCTATAGGTCTTCTAATGTTTTTGTCAAGCCCCATCTGATTCCTTTTGTATTTTTTTCATTTGCTTAACTCAGGCTTTGCCCTCGCTATCAAACTGCAAAATTCATGAAAAAAAGTATGACTTTCAAAACTAGTTTTACAAATTACTATAGTACAGGGACCGGCAGAAAAACCGGACGGTTTTGAAATGGTTGCAAAAATTACAAAATTACAACATACATTTATATTACGAAAAATGAGAGAAAAAGAATTGCCATTTACTAAAATATATTTTTAATTGCAAAACTTACAAAATTACAACATTATTTACTTTATTTGAAAATTATGTCTGATAAGTGACGACCACCATTTCTGACACAGTGCTGCAGCCGTGTTAGGAAATTTCTCATCGCACCCAAAGATGTTTGCCTAAAATTTCTGACCCAGCGCATTATTGCATTTCGGCTGGGTATAACACCATGACGACCGATATTGAACGCTCTTCGGAACAATCACTGAGTATTGACTACAGAATCACCAGTTTTAAAGTAGGTTTCTACTGCGAAAGCACGGTGGCTTGGGTTCCACTGCTGCATTTTAGCTGTCACTAAATTAAATGGCGTAGATTGAAGCAACCAATTGTCTTTTTCTACGCCGCCAACCTCAAATAGGAAAAACGTAAAAACCATTTCAAAACCGTCCGGTTTTTCTGCCGGTCCCTGTACATTATCTAAAACAATTAAGAATAAGAATGGTGATAGTATGCACTGTTGCTCGACTCCAATTTCTGTTGTAAAGACTTGTGACGTTAGGCCATTTAGGAGTACTTGGCATTTGGGGTTTGTGTATCCTTCTTTTTTTTTTATTTACATTTGAGTACATTCATTTTAAGTATATATAATACATTCTTATTCCTAGACGGATTAGTTTTTCTCATATTTCTGTTTTTCAGTACTACCCATATAAATTCTCTGCTGGTCTATGAAAGGTACTTGTAATGATGACTGGTATTCTAGAGATTGTTCAGTCATAATTGTTAATGTATTTATGTTATTGGTGCAGGAACAGCCATCCCTAAAACCATTAGTTTTACCTAAAATTGTAAAACATTCAATCCACTGTCCTTTAACAGTGTTTGTTTGTACAAGTTGTTGTTTTCCAATTCCGCAAGATTTTCCTTTGTGTACATATCGTATTTGATGTTCTTTCAGGGGAATGTAAATTGCAAACTAGTTCTTAGTGCAATAGAACATATTTTATTTGTTTTGATGTTTATCTCAATAGGTGGTAAAACAGTGAGTCACATTTTAAGTATGATGATACGACTATAAAACATCAACACCTGTTGATATACGTGTGACCAGGAGCAGAAAACAGTTTACATATCACATTAAAATAAAGAAAACCATAATGTTCACCCTGTTTAAATATTTATTTTTAAAGTACAAGTACACATTTTTCCTTATGCAATTGTACAATTTTATAAATTTAATTAAGAAAATAACACAATGTGCTACTTAATGCCCTGTTGAAAAATGTAATACATAAATACCCGAGCTTAAATGTGATGTCACTGACATTTGTTCCTACTTACGTACAATCAGCTGCTTTTTTTATAAATATCATTTAAATGCGCTCCGAGTGTTATAACAATAAATATTTCACTAATACTCGTTACCGTCACTTTGAACAGAATAAGTTACACAATTACCTTAATTTTAGTTACTATATACTCACATTGATATTAAGACCAACAAAATAAAAATCTCAGGTTTATTATACAAAAATATCGTTAAATTTCAAATAACAATAGGCACGGTAAATTGGTTGCTATATTTTCACACTACAATTTGATCTGACCTAATAAATTTGAAACAGTAATAGGCTTTCTCAATTGCACCTTATATTCCAACACCATTAACATTTCACAGTCTTGTAAGCACAGAATGTCCAATTTATATAATATTGAGAAGATAAAAAGAAAATACGTGACATTTAATACTTAATGTTACAAGATTTAAAGTCGCATCGACATTAAAAAACTCATGAATCATCTATGCTATTTATATTTCTTTTTATTTTGATTATGGAGGTCTTGGAAACGAGCAGCTACAGAAGCCGTTAAACAGGGAAAGCAGTGCAGTTCTATGTGTTTAAACTGAATTTCTCCATTTTGTTTACAATTCTTTAACTGTTTTGTTATTCAACTAAGACAAAAACGCTTCAACTTTTTAAATTTGGGAATTAATGAAATTAATGAGATTTGAAATAAAACCATGAGATGAAAAAAGGCATTTAAGGAGTGCTGCATATCTAAGACAAGATCGAGGCTTGCAACGAGATGTATTCCGACGCAAAGAAAGCAGCATGCACAAAAATCAATCCATGAGGAGTTATTGAGTTGCATATTGTCTCAATCAGAGCAAAAATCAACTGGCATCAAAGAGAATGTTTGCAAGATCCCTTACAATACGCATAAAAATCAGAAAAGAAGCCATACATACTGCTAGAATTTGAAGTAGACTTGGCAAGAGAAATAGTATACTTATTACAGCCCGAGATGGGAAGTGTTGCATTACTGTCGAGAGACTAAGGAAACTTCCTGTCGAGGTTTGTATACTATTTTATTCGCAACCACTTTATTCTAAACAATAATTGGAAAAATTATTATATTATACGTCAGGTTGTGACGCGCATGAATGGATCAACGAGATTCCAATCGCCCCTACCTACTCAGCGGTCGGGAATATACTTCCCGCACTTGAGAGGGAAGTGAGTTTGGGAAGTAGCGGGCTGAAATGTATGACTTCCCCCACTCAAATGAGGTCAGGAATGTTAACATTACATATATGGTTGCGAATAAACAATATTATATCACTTCTCTGCCACCTCTACTTGTCCCACAAAATGCTCTGGATGGGAGTTCTATCATTACAGGATAACCAATCAGTTTTTAACTATCACGTTATATGATTTGTCTATTTTATGAATGTTATGATAAGCTATGTGCTAGACATGATGAAATGTTAGAATAAAATATTTTTACATTCTTTTTTTTATTTTGTTATTTTACGTGTATTCTTCACGATTCAATCGAAAAAAATATGATCACTTATAAGTTAAATCAACCATGCAGAATGTTTGAAAGCATAAAAACTAGGTAAATAAAAAAATACAAAAGGCAATTTTCTGCTATGTCGAACATGATTAACCAAGTCTGCCTTCAATTTAACAAAGACACAAAAGAACAAACATCAGAATAGGTCGCATTAGTTAAACAAATTGTCTAAAAGAAACAAATTTGAGGAAAATGGAGAAATTCACTAATTTGCCAAAATAAATTTTACCCTTGCTTGTTTATGAAAAACAAAAGTAATAAATGTTAAATTAAGCTTCAATGAAACGGCTTTCCCTATTCACCAATTTCTTTATTAGCTTGTGCCCGAACTTCATACAGTAATAATGAAGGTCTGGAAAGATTTAATGACGAGAATTTTCAAGCAAATAAATTAATGCTAAAACCTCTAGCTCAGTGATGTACGCTGAATATTTTTGAGACCAAAATTTACACAAAATTAAATCAACAGGTACATATTTTCTGCAAATTCTCCAGTTACCTTTGAAGATATTGAAACTTTATAAAACTATTGTAGGTTTAAGCATATTTTATACTCTTTAATTCAAAGTTTGATTTGAACAACTGCAGTTTTGTGAATTTATTGTGTTATCATTATATCATTCCAGACCCTAGTTAAAATGAACAAAACTTATCTTGTATAGCAAACTATTTTATTGTAATATGTAAAAGTCAATAAAATGGAATGGTCAAATGTAAATTTTTATAGTTTTGCCTTAGGGATCTTTTCCGTGATATCATGTCCGTATGGAACAAATACGCAAATGATCTAGATGCAAACACAATTTTAGATCATTTTTGTGATTGATTCACATGCCTGTGACGTTAAAGAAAAGATTCCCACGTCGAACTGTAACTGCTGTAACTCAATTAAATTTTATTACATTTTAATTGTTCTTTGGATTTTGGACATCTTAAACAGAATTGTTCGATTACAAAAATCAGAGTTCTTCAATTAGTTATGTTATACAAAATAGACAACACCCTCAACATATTATTTACACTTAAAAAATTTTGCAATTTTCTTAAAATTGCTGGTAGGAAATTTCTACAATGCAGCATTAACAATCCCCTTGTCATAAATATAAAATTATATGAAAAGTACCTAACAGTTTTGCTATGTAGTTACAATTAGTAAAAAACGTTTTCGTTGAGACAAATAGCTATCAACTATTTATATGGTTTCCTTTATATATCATATACTGGTGTACCATCGGCAGCCCATGTATTTTTCACCTTTTCAAATGCAAACATCATGTACAATGCTGCAAAAAAACACATAAATAATAGTTTTCAAATATGCTTTAATACATACACGAGGCTTCCCATTCGGACTTGGACAGAGTCCCAACCTTAACATTATGGCCTCCCTCCACATCTCTGCTCCTTAAAAACTCCTCCGCATGCAGGTAGTCATCAGACGCACTTCCCACCAAAGAAGCGCCGTGATGAGGAGGAAAGGCCTCCAAGCCCTTCATGTTGCCCATTAGCTGCCGTCCTTCCTTATGCATCCGCTGATAGAATTCATAAAATTTCTCCTTCTTCACCAACTTCAAGCCATACTTCTTTCCTAGTTTAACAAGGGTGGGGAAGTGTACTAAAAATTCCGGGCAATCAACCACGCCATGTAGCTGGAAGTTATATTTTGCGCCGAACAGGGCCGGCTTGCTTGTGCTAGATTCAAAAGTGACCCTGAACACATCGTTGCCAAAGGTGTTCGACTGAGACTTCCGAACACGCGCAAGGAGATCATTAGCATCTGGAATAGTACCAATAAAAAAACCCCCCGGTTGCAGACATTCTGCCGCATTGTGAATCATGCATTCAGCCTGCATCAAGGACTCGAAGCTGTAGTGAAATGCAAATTGGCAACTTACAAGGTCTAGCTTCATCGAAGGGTCCTTATACTTTTCCCTCAGTCGCACTTTTGTGCAATCTGCTGCTATATATTCGACTGAGAATATGTTGCTTGGGTTGCGATCATTGCCACTGCGATGTTGCATGTCAGAATATCGCGATCTACAGTCATTTAGTGAGTTTGATGCTATATCGCTACATATTAAATGTGAAATACCGCCTTTGCGCCATTTGAGCAGATCTCCGCCTTTGCCGCAGCCCATGTCCATGACCCGTATGGGAGCGTTGTGCTTCTTGCTGTCTTTAATTTTGGTTAAGTACTCATTTATTAACATGCTCTTGATCCAGTTGTGGAAGTTACGCATGTAAAAGATCCTCGATCTTGACCGCTCATCCAAGCCTTTTTCCTTGAGGCTGTTGTAGTGTGTTGCTATGATCCTGCCGTACCCTTCATTAGGCTGGGAAACTGCAGAGCCATCATTAGCTTTCAAAACCTTCTTGTTTTCATTTTCCGTGGTAGATTTTCGTTTTAACCCACTTCCACCGTCATACACTTTAGGACTATTATTAACTTCTGGCTCCTCCGATTCTTCGCTCTCATTGCTGTACTGCACTTCGTGGTTTCTCGCATCAGCATCTGCGGCTGCTATTACCAGTGCCTTTTCTAAATCGTCTGTACTTTCCTCGTTTTCCAAATATTCGTTTCCCAAAGATGGTAAATCAACATCACCTCCCGCGGACATCTTTGTTTTGCAACCTAGCGACATCCACACGCATTGCATTACAAAAAAAATAATAGCGATGTTGCCACGTCTCACTGTTTTTGGTAGTTCTGAAGGTAGTTCTACTACAGCAAGACGCCAATTTTCTTTTAATATTTTTCATCCTACTTGATTAGAAAATCGAATTTTACCATCTCCATAGAGACGAGAAAGTGTTGCTTTCTAAGGCTAGCCCTGCAAAATAACTCCCAATGGCTAGGCAAGAAAAAAAACTCGATGTTTTCCAGTAGGGGACGCTGCAATAATCTGTCAAACCAAATTTTAAAAAAAATTGCGTTTATAATTAACCTTTTTGTTTTAAATAATAGCTATCCCCCTTTTATAAAAATATTTGCTCAATAAAACTTAATTTTAGCAATGTATTCGTTACATTTTTAATATAAAATAAACATCAGATAGATTTCTGTAGAAGCTTATATCTAACTGTAGGTAGATGGCGCTGCAGTTACAAACGCTATTCGATTTGCCAACATTTGCACATTGTTTTATTATTGTTGACAGCTCTGTCAATTTCAAAATAATAACCTGTATGAGAGCTATGTTGAAAAAATTATTGCAGGATGGTGTTGTAGGATGAAAAATAATGTGTAAACCATGGACGGTAAAGTGATTTTCCAGGCTTCAAGAAGTGTCCAGGCTCGCTGAAGCTCGCCTGTCCATTTCTTCTTTCAGCCTGGAAAATAATCGCTTTACCGCCTAGGTTTACAATATACTATTAAAATACATAATTGTACATTTCTTGCTTACAGACTTAATGCACTATAATGTACACGTTACTTACTACTAGCTGTTCCAATTTCTATAATTAAGAAATTAACTATTACATATTTTTAACCAATTTAAATTTTCTACAGGAAATTGTGTTCCACCTTTTAGCGTATTGTTGTTAGTAGACACTTTATAATGCATTCAGAAACAATAAAAACTATTCGAAAATTGTATAACCTTATTGTAGTTCTAAAATGTCTCAATGGTATTTCTTTTTATTAAAAGTAAAGTAAGTACCTAAAGTTCGGGCACTTCATTTCATGTAGGAACATGGCCTGAGACAAGACGAGTCTGGGTCGTCAAAATATCTCTTTCCGAAATCCAGTCAATCTGGCACCCGTTAACGGCGTACTGGGTGATGTGGCTAGCATCACGCTTTCGACGACTGCCTTACTTTCCTTACTTCCACAACTGTGGTTTCGGTACCCAATTTTCAAAGCGACTGGGTGGACGACCCGCACCGTGGCACTGCAGCCTGAGCTCCCTAACCGCTCTACCACGCTGGAGCTATTACTTTTTGGTACCAATTAAACAAAATAGTAACAACTATAAGACTTTTGTTAACTTATCATATAATAAGGAATTGAAATAGAGCTTTATTCATGAAGGAGAAAGGTTAGGTCTTAAGCCCACCCGTAGGGCGAGGAATTAAAAATCTGAGCAAATAGAGCTTAGTTTAATCCTGTGTTATAAGTACACAATATTTTATTTATTACACTAATTAACTTTTAGTTATAACAAGGATTTCTTTACTAATTCTGAGTGAATAAAGGTCAGTTTAATCCCATACTCTATATAATATCCTTTATCTAATAGACGTGTCTGTCTGGGACGCTGTTTTATCCGGGACGCTGTTTCAACAGCCAAACCATAAGAGATAGAGAAAAAAGTTATTAAAGTTATATGTTTGGAATGGTCATGTCAGGTCAGGAACCGAATTTCAGTCACGTGACACTTCCGGTTTTCGAGAAATCACAAAAAGACCGTTTTTCAAATAGAACGCGTATTAAATAAAAACTGTTTCGGCCGCCAAACGTAGCTGCAACCCTCTGCGCCTTAAATCCTCGATCGGTTAGGCAACCACTTTGACACCTTCCAGGTCTGGGTGGTTGCCTAACCGATCGAGGTTTGAAGGCGCGTTAAATGAGACATTTGTCTCACTGGACTGCTAGTTTAATATATTACACTAACTACAGTTTAGTTAGAACTTTAGTACTTTTTAAGTTTTGGTCAAGATATGCATGAAGCTTTCATTTGAACTCTCTAGGGAGTATTTTTATTCCCTGGGAATTCAAGAGTTCTACCCGGCATGATAAGTATATAGTGTTGAACTATTTGCTATTCTCTAAAGTCTTAAATATATTCAGAGAAGCACACACTCAAAATATGTGGTCTGCACAAATTCGCTCAGCTCCCTAAAAAGCATTGAATCAATGTTTCCGAGAAATCTACTAAGCATAGATATCCAAATGGAACTCTGTAAAATTACCTCAACAACAAAGCAAGTAGCATTCACATGAATACCATCCCATATAGTAATTCCCTGCAATAAAAAAAACAGACGCTGCAGCTAAAAATGCTACTTTACAAACCACAGTTGACATACTCATACCCAAGGGCGTAGCCAGGATTTCAGTTAGAGGGGGACAAAAATTTATATTCACAATCTATTACAGCTTCTTTTTTTTAATCTTGCAGAATATGATTGCAATAATGATTATAAATCAACTGTCCTTTGCTCTTTATAAATGTTTAGGGGTGGGAGGAGTTCATGGAAGTAGTCAAGAATATGAAGAACAATAAGGCGCCTGGCACAGATGCCATCAGAAATTCTGCAAAAACGGTACAAAATAGAGCATTAGTTGAAGAGACAAATTTTCTCTAGAATTTTAAGCTGAATTCAAAAATGTAATAATATACCGGGTGTTCTATTTAAAATAGGAGTTAATAAAAAAAATAGAAAAAAAAACAAAAGAAACCCATTTTAGAAGTATTCAACTGGAAAATCACCTATTAGGGCCGTTTTTGTTAAAATCTAAAAAAAACTGAAAATCACAAGAGTAAACACCTACTTCCGGTTATGCGATTTTCTTAAAAAGCTTGCTGTCGCATCTTCATAGTACACAAAACTTATAGGTATATGAAGTTTCAATGCCATACCTCTTTTCGTTTTTGAGATATTCTGTTCACAGACACACAGACAGACACACAGACAGACAGACAGACAGACAGACACACACACACACACAGACAGATAAACAGACCAATGAAAAAAAATATGTTTTTTGGGATCAGGGGAGTCTAAAACGTGAAGATCTGTTGAAAACTCAATTTCAAATTTTTGGGGTGAATCCAATACTTCCTTTATTGTAAAAGGAAGTAAAAAAGGGAATAAGACACTACCAGGGAATTATAGGCCGATACCAAAGAGCATATAATTAGTATACTCTTTGCCGATACCCTTATTAAATGTCACTTATAAATTGCTAGCAAATGTGGTAAATAAATGTTTACAGAAAGAAGTAGCCGACAAGATCGGACATTACCAGTCCGGTTTCAAGAACGGAAGATCAGTGGTGGATAACATATTTATTCTAAGACAGGAACATGAGAAATGCAGCAAGAAAAATATACAAGTACATACAGCCTTTCTGGACTTTAAACAAGCTTATGATTTCATTGAGAGAAACCAATAATCCAAGCGATAGTAGACCTTGGGATTCCAAGTGAACTAGTAGCACTAGTCAAGATGACCCTAAAGGATACAATAAATAAAATAAGGTTCCAAAATGAAGAATCCGGAATCTTTGAGAGCAATGTAGGACTCCGATGAGGCGACCCTTTAGCAACAACTCTCTTTAACATTGTCCTAGAAAATATAATGAGGAAGAGCAGTGTTGACCGAACACGAAACATTCTAAAAATCTCCCATCAATGTCTCGCTTATGCAGACGATGTGATCTTCCTGTGTAGGACTAGAAAGGAACTAAAATCCTTAGTCAGAGACTTTCAGAAGAAAGCAAGCAAGGTTGGACGAAATAAATGCGGTAAAATCACTATATATGATTCTAGGTAGGTAACAAGAAAGAACCAGAGAACCAGCATTTAGATATCAAACTCAATCAGCTAAAAATGATAAAACTAAAACTAGTTAACAATTATACCTACCTAAGCGTCGAGTTCACAAGTGAAGGAGATTACGAAAACAAAATTAATAAAAGAGGATCTAAAAGCATAGAGTATCCTAAATTAAGAGTGTACAGGGTGATTAAATTATCATGTAACAACCAAGTAGGCAACACACATTACTTGTGCACTTATTCCCTATGCATCTTGGTTATCTAAAAATTTGTTAAATAGAGATAAAAAGTGTTACGTATTTTTTATTAGTAATGCCAATCAAATCAAATAAGAAAGTTTAAGAGTAACAGCGTAATAATAACATAATAATTAAATGCTTTTGCATAATAGGTTGCCTACATAGTTGTTACATGTTATTTAAGCACCCTGCATAAAACGATTATACCTCCCACAGTGATCTTCGCAAGTACTGTATGGGCCACATCAGAAAGTGAGAAAAAGATAGAAAGTTGGGAGATAAAAGTGCTGTGCACGATCTTCGGAGGGGTGTGCGAAAATGAGGTCTGGAGACGTAGAACTTACAAAGAACTAGAGGAGTAGTATAAAGATACACCGATAGGAACCGTAGTAAAACAAAATAGGTTAAGGTGGCTAGGATATGTGGAGAAGATGAGTGACGGTTAAAAGAGCGCTCAAAAGTAAAACAGGTGATAAAGGTAAAACTAAAAAGACCTAGTGGGATTGTGTAAAATAAGATTTGAAGAACTACAACATTAAAGAATGGGAGAAGAAAACTAGGGAAAATAAGGAATGGAAAAAAATAGTAGGGAAAATAAGCCATAGGCCTTCTGGCCTTTTAGTGCTGTTTTATATACAGGGTTTCCCAAAAAGTATGGGACACCGATTAGTCATAGATTCCTTACGTTATAATAAATCAATTAAACCTAATATACCTTAGTACAAAGTTCCTTCAGTAAGAAGTTATAAAGCCTTGAAGTTAAATTTTTTATTTTTTTGTTAATTTCCACAAATGGAATTTTGGTATACATACTTAATATTATGTAATGCACTAACAGTTTTTTTTTTTAATAAATTAGACTTGACTGTAGGAGGCACTTTACCTATCTTTGAAAACTTTTTTTAACTCTAACTTCGTTATCTGTAAAAATTTTTGAAATTTTAGGTTATTATCTGAAAGAGAATTCAAAAACACAAAAATAATGTACTCTTAGTTCTTAAGCCTAAAAGCAACCATATACCTTAAAATGCCCATCAAAGGTTTTGGTTGTCATTAAGACATGCGATTATCAAGTAGCCATGATCACAAAAACAATGGTCATCTAGTAAAAAACAATGATAAAACAATTATTGACATTAGTGACATAAAAATTTGTTCTTTTATGTTTAAGAAAATGCCGCTACATAACGAATTCTCCAATACTGAAAGGTTCGTTACTGAACATTGTTGAATTCTACACAAAAACAACTTTCTAATGAAGGTACCTTCAACCCCCATTTCAATTTAAAAAAATAATCAAGTTGGCCGTGCTGCAGTCGTAACGATGTATATATATATATATATATATATATACGTAATTTACGCACTATATATAATCGAAATAAGATGTACGATGAATTTATAACACAATTAGGACAGGCAATTGAAAAGGGTACTAAAAAAAGGTTTATAAAGAATCACAGTAAAAAAGAAAACGATGTACCCTGGATGAATGCACACTTAAAAAAACTAATTATTACAAAAAATAAGGTTTATCAACAAGTTAGAAAAAGTAAAGACAATGGAAATGCACAGGAAGAATATAAAAGTATAAAAAACAAAATAACGACCGTGAGACGTAGTCTACAGAAAGAATATTTTAATTCTAAACTAAAACGAGACATAACGGACATGAAGAAAATATAGAAGACTATAAATGAGATAATAAACAAAAAGCAAAAAGTAGAAAATAAGCACATCAAATTAACAAATGGAACTGTGGAAGTTGAAAATGGAAAACAAGTAGCCAACATTTTCAACGAATACTTCACTGAAGTTGGAAAGGCTTTATCCGAACAAATAGAAACGAAAGACAACAACCAAATAACAACAACAAAATTATCAGCATCCCAAAACTACCGTAAACTTGTAGCAATACAAACAACCTCAGAAGAAGTACTTAAAATAATAAACAAAATGAAAAACAAAAAATCTAAGGACAATGATGATCTGTCAAATTATATATATAAAAATCTCAAATATGATTTACTTGAAGCAATAACACTGATAATAAACACATCACTTAAATCTGGGGAAGTACCACAAAAATTAAAAATAACTAAAGTCATACCAATCCATAAATCGGGACCACTAAATGATCCAAGTAACTATCGACCCATTTCGATTATACCAGTAATGTCAAAAATCATAGAATCTGTCGTAAATCAAAGGATAAGGGAATACTTGGAAGAAATAAAATTCTTTGGTAGAGAACAATACGGCTTTCGAAAAAATAGTAACACGGAAATTGCGGTGGCAGATTTAATTACTGAGCTGCAAGAATCAATAGATAAAGGTGTATTATCAGGAGGAATTTTTGTAGATCTTCAAAAAGCCTTTGACACCGTAAAAATAGACCTCCTCTTAAAGAAATTGGAAGCAGCAGGGATTGATGGAGCAATATTAAAGTGGATTAAGAGTTACCTAAGTAATAGAACACAGTATGTTGCAGTAAACAAAGTGAAAGGGAACATGCTAAGAGTAACGTACGGTGTGCCGCAGGGGTCAGTTTTGGGACCTCTATTGTTTCTAGTGTATATAAATGATATCAGCCAATGTCAATTTAGAGGAAAAGTTAAATTATATGCTGATGATACAAATATTTTCTATCAAGGCACAACAGTACCAGAAATAATGGATGAAATGCAAGAGGATTTAAATACCCTTAGTGAATGGTTGAGACTTAATAAACTGTCGTTAAATACAAAAAAAACCACATATATGATAATAAGCAGCAATACAATTGATCATGAGAACCAACTTAAAATAAATGGAGCAGTCATAAACCAAACCAGCTCAGTGCAATATCTAGGTCTGACAATTACAAATAACTTAAAATGGGACAAACACATTGAAACCATAAGAAAAAAGATTGCAGGTGCATCCGGTATACTAAGAAGACTCAGGACAGTTGCCTCCGAGGCAGTACGACGTGCAGCCTATTTCTCACTAATCAACAGCCACCTGAGGTATCTCATAATTGTGTGGGGAAACACAACCAACATTGCAATAAAACCACTACAAATCATACAAAATAGGGCAGTTCGTAATACTTTTGATCTGTCACTACAAAGTCACAGAGTAGATATGTACACGAATAACAATATTTTACCAATAAAGATCATAAGAGATATGGAAATTTTACTTTTCACTCACAGAGTAATAAAAACGCAAAGTATATCTACTATAATTCTAACCACAAACAACCAGATGCATACTCACGATACAAAAAGAAGGAACAATTTGCATACGGAAGCAATACGAACAACAAATTATGGAAGTAATTCCCTAAAGCACAAAATGATATCGCTATATAATGGACTACCAGAGTATATAAAAACAGAAAACAATCTGCGAAAATTTAAAAAGGAAATTAGAGTCATACTCAAGAATGACATACAAGATAATTTCATTTAAAGTAAAGCTGTAGTAGAAAGTTTCGTCTTTCTTCATTAGTACCTACTACTCTAGCGATATTATTTACATGTACATTCTATACACCTAATTAGTAGTTACCTAAAATCTAGTTATTTTTTTTAGTTATAAGTTATAATTTAGTTATAATTTAGTTATAGTTTAACCTAGTTATATTTTTCTTAGTTATAATAAAATTATCACACTTCAACTATTATAATCCAATAATGAGCTTTAGCTCTTGGATATGTAAGTATGAAATAAATGAAATGAAATGAAATGAAACCCATTGAAACATTCATATCGCTAAATTATTAATTACAAAAGTAGTGTGTCTTTGATTAGCTGATACAAAATGGTATAGTTGTCAGGATTATTTAACATGCTTGTATTAAAAATATACGATAGATTTAGAATAATGTAATAATCTTCCACATCAGTCAAGACTGAAATCCATAAATGGAACGAAGGCTTATTCAAATTTGGAATAAGTTGGGTCTTAAACTAGTTCTCGAAATTGTCGCAATTGTTCTTTTTGTGGTTTATAAATTAAAGACGCGTTGAGAATATTCTACATGAACAATTATGCAACGGTATCCATTTCCAGTCTTTTTCACAGAAGTGCAGGAGTTACCATCTTGCCACATATTTCTATTAGAGGCCTTGCTGAAAATCCATGTTTCATCAATGAAACCTTTTAATGAATGTAAAAATTACAAAAGAATCCTCTAAAAAATAGTAGGTTTAAATGGGTTAACTGCATTGGTTTAGCTCTTGTTCTATTGGTGAAAGTTATTTCTAATTTTGAAATACTTTCATATCAGATTTAAAAAATGTTTTTTAATGTATAGGGATATTCGAAATCTATATATTAAAACGTGAAGCGTTTCCTTTCGACATCTATTTTGAGACTTCCACCGGGCCGATTTCGATAATTCTTTTTTTAAATAAAAGCCGTTACCGTGTAGATGTGCACAAAAGTCTTAAATTGAAAGCAAATTGATAATTTTAAGAGTAAAACCAACATATTGTAATTGTCAAGTGGCTGTAGCCGGCCATGCAGTAGCAGTAAACCAAGTGTATTCTCGAAGTCAGCCTGCGGCGTTTTGCTGATTTTTTGCAATGGACTACTGTAAATACTAAATGTTTATTTGAAATCAACGGTCTGCTGATTCGTGGGGCAAACGTCAAAACACATGTAAAATGACAGTTAACGAAAATCGGTATTGCTCATACGCTGTAAGGTGTTTTTTCTGCTTATTATGATTATGTGGATGTGCTTATTTACACACTGGTTCATTGCTTTCCCTGTTGGTACAAGCATATGTATATTTTTAAAACGTATATGGACGTTATGCGACACATGTTTTTCATACTCTTCCATCCTCACAGTTTCTTTCGTTTTAGTTGCATTCAGTTATCGCTTTTGTAATCTATTATTTCAAAATACTATTCGGCTTTCTCCTAGCTCTTCTTTCTGGTACCCTTCCCATTTTCGCTGTGCGCCTAGCATGTGCGATGAAATTTAATAAACCACAAAGACAAACTCTGGATAAGGTAGGAATATATAATATTCGTCACAACCAGTATTTAGCTATGGTCAAGTGTATGTAGCAATGTCACGTGAGAGTAGTTTTTAAAACTTAAAAATTCAAATTTTACCTGATGGATGTATTAAACATTGTCTACAAAGATGTTTTGTAAATTGCAAAATATTTTTCAACGGGTTCCATTAGTGGTTTTTTATTTACTGTGGTTTTATCAGCTCGACGATGATATTTAATTGGGAGTTGCTCAAATACGTGTTATAATAATGATTTTTAAAAATGCAGTATATGTACAATAAGGACATATTGTCTTGAATTTACATAAGGGTTCACCTGAGAGTATATTCTAAGGTCTTTCATTCGGAGGAAAAAATCTATCAATCGATTAACACTGTGGTGGAGGCAGATTACACAGTGCACTACCACATTGACTTTCTCCACACTCTTGACCCTCCCGGACTTCTTCCAAATCGCCTGACTTTGAAAGTTAGAGCACTTATACTACTGAGAAACGTGAAGACTGCTGGTGAAAGCTCCGCATCGTAACGCCACTGAGGCCAAAATTTTGATAGGTTTTGGAGAAGGGAAGACAGTCTTCATTCCTCGAATAACCCTTACTCTTTCAGACTATTCTTTTCCATTTAAGAGACTGCAATTTCCCGTAAAAACCTGCTTTGCCATGACAATCAATAAGGTGCAGGGACAGTCGCTGAATCAGGCTGGGGTCGACTTGAGGGAAGACTGTTTTTATCTTGATCAACTTTATCTAGACTGTTTAGGGGTCAGTTCTCCAAACAACTTAGTGGTGCTCAAACCAGAAGGGAAAACATCCAATATCGTCTACAAAGAAGTTCTTTTACCCTCTGTTCGACGGGATTGACTTCTACTTCACAGATCGTTACATAATAGAATCTGGAGGAAGGTAAGAAGTTGTAATTCGCCATATTAGTTCTTTTTACACGTAGGGTCAAACCATTTTCAGGGCTTTTCGAAATTCATTCCTCCAAAGGAGCTAAACGTGGTAGATCTGTTTTTGTCAAGATCTACAACGAGGAAACTACTACAGGTGGGAAGCTGAAATTTGACATATTAGTTCATTTTACAAATCAGATCAAGTAAATGTCAAGGTTTTGCAGAATTCATCCCCGAAAGGGGTTAAATGGGACAAATATGTTTTTCTAAATATCGCTCCAAGGAAACTACTACAAGTACAAGAAGTTAAAATTGAGCATATTAGAACATTTTTCAAATCGGGTCGAATCAGTTTTAGGGTTTTGGAGAATTCGTCCCCGAAAGGGGTTAAATAAAACAAATGTGTTTGTCAAAATATCGTCACGGGAAAACTACTACAGGCAGTAAGTTGAAGTTCGGCATTTTAGATCGTTTTACTAATCGGAAATCATTTTTAGTTTTTCGAAATACATTCCTTCAAACTGGTTAAATAGACTAGCTGCCGGTCTTATAAAGGTCACTAATCTGACGTTAACTTTAATTCGCTGTTAAAATAAACAAAAGCGCATCAAAACGTCAGTGCTTATGACATTTTATTCATTAGTAAACACATTTTGATGCGTTTTTGTCTATTTTAACAGCGAATTAAAGTTAACGTCAGATTAGTGGCCTTTATAAGACTGGCTGTAAAAGTGTTCTGCTAAAAATAGCCACAAAGTAATTATTACAGGCAAGAAATTGAAATTCGGCATATTAAATCGTGTTACAAATTAGGTCAAATCAATTTCAGGCTTTTCGAAATTAACTACCGAATGAATTAAATGGGGTAGATGTGTGGTTCTAAAGATCGCCATAATACGGTAACTGCTGTAAGTAGAAAGTTGATTCGGCACAGTAGTTCGTTTTACACTTCGAGTCAAGCCAGTTCGTTTTACACATCGAGTCAAGTCAGGGTTTTTCGAAGTGCATCCTCTCAAAGGGGTTAAATGGGGTAGATGTGTTTTTCTAAAGATCGTCACGACATAGATACAGGTAGGAAGTCGAAATTCGGCATATTAGTTCGTTTTACAAATCATGTCGCACCATTTTCAGGGTTTTTCAGAATGCCTCTCCTTAAAAGAGTTAAATGAGATAGATCTGTTTTGTTACTTTAACGAACGAACTACTACAGATAGGAAGTTCAAATTTTGCACATTAGATCGTCTTCCAATTAGACCAAATCCTTTCCAGGGATTTTTGGAATTCACCCCCAAAGGGTGCTACGGTGTAAATGATCTCTTAGCGGTTGATACTGTGTGAACAAACCTTTAGTGCCGATATTCAGTTCGCGCCCATCGAAATTTGTTAGGTTGGCGATTTTTTGTTTTTTTGGTGGTGCTCGGATTTTACAAACTCATGGCACTTAGGCCTTCGTCTCATTTTTACAGCGAAACTAGCAGCTTGCACGGTTTTTTGGATTCTATAATACGATGGGGAGTTAGTCTGCTTTTGATGCTTTGTATGCCCCATGCCGTTTGGCGGAGTTTTGGTGTACAAGCGAATATTTGGACATTTAAGTCCGCGTCGATTGGCGGACTTAGTTGCAAAAAAGCTTAAAAAAAATTTCGTGCACATGGCCTATATTCTTGGGGCGAGTTAATTTGGAGTTTTGTCCGCTCTCGCGTGAAGCGCTACAAAATTATATCTCCCTTGCCTGAATATGAAAAGCATTATTTGAGTGTAAATATAATTGTATCACATATTGACATTTTATAATCTTCTATGGAATTAATAGATTCGTTAAATTTCAGTAGAATATATCCACATTGCTTAACAATAAAAATAGGATCAATAGATATTCCTTTGAAAAGTTTAAATGTGTCTACTGGTTTAATAGATGAGATAAGATTAATGGTACGCAATTTATTTATAACTGCTTAGATTTGGTATTAAATGGACAAGCTACAAGCCAGGCACAAGAGTATTATTACTGTGTATAGATTAACACATAATATTTCACTACCTTTTTGCCTTCGGAAAAGAAATTGTCCTGTACGCCTATCATTTGCGATAACAATTAATAAATCACAAGAACAAACTATGGATAAAGTGGGAATATATCTTATTTGCCTTAACCAGTATTTAGCCATGGTCAAGTATATGTAGCAATATCACGTGTGAGTAGTTTTATAAACTTAAAAATTTAAATTTTACCTAATGGATCCTGCCACAGGTTACAAAGAAGTTTTCTAACTTGCAAAATATTTTGCAACGGGTCCACTAGTTTAACTTTTAAAATTCGTATTTGTAGACCAAATAATAGTACTGTTCAATATATTTGGCAACGTTGCAATCTAGCACTCACCTAACCTCACAAAGTAACAGTATTTCTATAGTCTTAATGTTGATTGTAGTATTATGTTTAGAAAATCGAACACTTCGTTGAAAAGACAGGGCTTTTCTTTAACGCCTTCTCAAATAGTGGAAGACATAGAAGCCATTAGTAGTTCCGAAGAACAACGCAGCAAGCTGTTTCTCTGCCTCGATGAAAACGTACTACAGGAGAGGAAGTTTGCGGAGATGGAAAAGGTTGTGAAGGGGACGGAGAAGCTGCAAGAAACTTCGACAGTGTTGCAAACAAGAATAGTAGACTTACAGCGGTTAACTACAGGGTTAACTGCGAGTATTGACGAGATAGAATCAAAGGTAGAAAATATCAATAATGATTTAAAATAGTATCTAATTATCATTTATAAAAATATACATTGTATTTGCTCGTTTACTATAATAAACTTGTCACTTCATGTTATTTGTTGCTAGATACATAATTACATAGTGCTACTTTATGCTACAAATTGAATTGGTAAAGTGGACGAGTGCGGGCCATGTTGGACATTGCTGTCAGATATGTACATACAAAATAACCAACGCCCTAAAACAGAATAAACATTAATGCAAATAATTCAGTATGAATGTGTTCCCAATGTACCACTGGTGAAGGAAGCGACAGTAGAAGAGTAGAGAAACGAGGGTGAAAGTGATTTTGTATCAGTTTATTTATAAAAATATTAATTACAAGGCTTAAATGGACGGACTTTATAATGCTTTTACAATACTATTCAACAATGTGTATATTAATACTTTCAAATATATTCGAGTAATTACAGCTCAGTCTAGCTATAACAGATCTTTAAAAATAACATTTTATCAACATCAATTACATAGATAGCACTTAGAAATAACTTGTTCGTTATCAAACACAGGTAAATAAAATAAACTGCATACAATTAGAATTAGAATTATAACAGCGTTAAAACTTAATATACATCACAACGACCCAAACCGGTTAGAACAAACACAAAATACACATAAATACACAATTACCCTCATTTGATACACGCAACTGCAGTATTTTCAGTCTTACTACTATAAACCTTCACGTCAGTAGAAGAAAATTTTGCAGTTAGCCTAGTGTGATTGATATTTCTTCCATTATACTATGGAAGATTTTTGAAACCCCCATAAAATGAATTTATGATACGTTAAGTACAATGTGAACGTGTTACGATGGAAAAAGATTAGTAGCAGTGCGACAAAGTAATGTTGTGGTAAGTACAAAATAAAATTAGCAAAAGAACCTTCCCCAGGTCAGGGCTTCAAATGAAAATGGTGCCAGTTTCATGTGAAAATTTTGTAGCTTGTTTTGTTAATAAATTACTAATGCAGTACGAACTGGTTTAGTTAGAATGATTAATAAATAGAGCATTTTGTACTTTGAACAACTTAGCTGTAACGAATTATATTCATTTTAACCAAATTAAAATAACACTTAGAGCCAGTCTTATAAACGCCACTAATCTGATGTTAACTTTAATTCGTTGTTAAAGTAAACAAAACCGCATCAAAATTTGTTTACTAATGAATAAAATGTCATGAACACTAACGTTTTGATGCGATTTTGTTTATTTTAACAGCGAATTAAAGTTAACGTCAGATTAATGGCCTTTATAAGACTGGCTGTTAGCGCTGATTTCATAATCAATTTTAAATCTAATTTTAACTAAAGTAATGTTAGAATGCGCATGATGCAATATGTTGCACATGTCACCATGCAGATTCTAATGTCACTTTAGTTAAATGAAGCTTTAAATTTGATTATGAAATCGGCCCTTAGAATTTTAAAATAAAATTGAAAGCTTATGCACATGCAATAGTGTTAGAGCCCTGCGCCGCCCTGTAAGAAAATCATCAACTGTTGGTCATGTCAAAGCGCTATTAAAATTTTGCTGAGACTAAGATGTTCTACCCTTATCAAAGTATCTTTCACAGGTTGTATATTGTATTTAATTGGATGTACAGAAACACTTGTTAGTTTTCAGGGATTAAGTTTATTATTCATGTATTTGTAAAGATTTTTCTGTTAGGCAGACATATCCATTAAGTCGACAATTTTTTTCAATCACAGCAGATATCGGTATGTGACGATGATTACCTCGACATTACAGGTATTTTACTGCGTATAAATATGTGCTCAAATGATTTGACTGAATTATAGAAACTTAATTCTTACCACAAATTATATTAATACATTTCAGAATGTCCATTCGAGTGTGGTGCCGGCTGGTAAAGAGCTTGTGCTAGCAGTCTGCAGGTAGTGGGTTCGAGCCCCACACCCGGACATTGGTAACATCAAACGCTTTCTCGCCATCATACGAACACCTTTGGTGGTCGTTACCCCTGTGAGTCATTCTTCCTCAATTCAAGGGGTTAGGCCCGCCACCTATCCTGGCTGCGGTTTAATATGGCTTATAAAACCACACTCAAGTGTGTGAAAGTATCAGGCTCTCAGCCTATATTAAAAGGTGATAGCTTAGCTGTTAAAATATGTAGTTGGAGAAAATAACTTGCGGTACGAGTTTAACTTGTATACTGTATGCAGGATTAATTTGGATAAAGGTTAGCCAAGAGTTTTGTCAAAATAAAGTCGATTAGTTATAATCACTTCACTCCTTTTTTGCATATCAATTGGTCAAGGAAAATCTCCCATTTTACCTGTAGTAACTTTGCGATATGTAAATCGACCTTATAAGTACGGTTATGATGACGAAACACTTTTAGGTTAGAATATTTGTCACATCCCTTGCCTAAGGTCACATCTATACAAGCTAACAGGGAAGTCCGGAAAATTATTATTTTCAGAAATGCATATTAAAGGAGCTACAGATCCGGGGAAGGTAACTGAAAAATATGGATTTTATTTAATTAATTAAAATAATACAGATAAAGTATATTGGTTTAATTTGGCATAGATACGTGGTTTTTATGCTGATACAGATTACACTGACTATTCAGTTCATCTGTCATCTGTCAAAAGTGGACCAATGAAGACGTCAGATTTTGCATTTCAAAGCCAACCAAAATAAAATGTAGACTATTGTGCTACTACCGAATTGTAGCGGATATTGTAGTACTCAAGTACTATTTTGAACAAATTAAAATATGTATTGAAGATGTTTACGAAAATTATTTTTTAACATCTGTAACTAAATGTTGAATCTTTTTAATTAAAAAAATTGGAATGCTATTATTAGTCAGTTAGGTAGACTATTTTTGAGGTGCTATCACACATTTCTATTGCTTCTGCAATATACAGTGTGGTCCATTAAGTGTGCAACAAATGGAACATTTCTTTATTAGTTGTACAACCAAAATTTAAATACTGCCACAAGTTAGTGCATGTTCAATAACCATATCAGATGAATTTAGAATGGCTCCAAGTCAAACAGCATACAGGGCAGGACAAAAAATATGAAATTTGTTCAAGAATAAAGTTACCTTATTTCAAAAAATATGGCAAAATTTTATTGAGAAAAGTTGTTTAGAATCAAAAGTTATGCTCAAATACAGTCAGGGCCTCCTATTAGAATTTTTAATATTTTTTTGGAAAATTTTGTATTAGCCCCATTAGGTGTTTCCCCACCTGAATTTTACCAATATATTCTGGAAATAATCACGACAAACATCCCACGTGCATGTGAATTAGCCTGTATACATTTTGACGATTTTTGTGTCAGAATATTTTGCTCTGAAGAAATATATGTCGTAAATTGTCGGGATTCTTGTTGAGTGGCATTTTAATGCTCTTGGGATATTACTGTTGAAAACATTTGGTATATGGTTTAAAAGAAATAGTTTAATGCTGAGGGGGATATTTTGTCATAATTTTTTACAGTAAAATCCTAAGTTAATTCAGCTTAGATATTGGAAAAAGTTAGACTTTTTTACATAAAAAAGGTACGCTTGTTTGGAATCGCTGAGAACACTAGTTTTGTAGAAAAACGGATCTAAAGATTGAAATGTAGCAATGTTTTTCTCTTTACCTTTTTCGGTGCTGTAGCTCTTTTAAGATGCTTTTCCAAACATACCCATATGTAAACTTTTGTCATTGTTATGACTAGCAAAACACATCTGTAAAGCTTGGCCAGAGTTACGGTAAATACCCTGGACATGTTAATATGCTTATGTTCAGATTTGGAAAAAAAAAATCCAATTTTATGCAGAACAAGTGAGAATTTTTCAAAAATGTTTTACAGCAAAAGACTTATTTAGGCATTTTTGTTACTGTTACAAAGTATACATTAACGGCCGGCCTTATAAAGACCACTAATCTGAGATTAACTTTAATTTGTTTTTAAAATAAACAAAAGCACATCAAAACATTAGCGCTTATGACATTTTATTCATTAGTAAATAAATGATGCGCTTTTGTTTATTTAACAATGAATTAAAGTTAACCTCAGGTATAAGACTGGCTGTAAATATATTATTTGTGGTGATACTGTCAAAGAATCATGAATTCCTTATAAAAAAATGATCGCTATTCCTTTACTGATTCTATCTTTGTAACAAAAAAATGTTTGCTTCAATGAAGTTACAATTGTTGAACAAAATTGATGAATCACTACACCCTCTGGCTGAAGAATCATAAATCTTTTAATATCCGCGATGTGTGTGGCCGTCTAATTAATTACAATATAAAGACAAAATGAGTACCGCTGTGTCAAAAATGCAGCAGTTCATTACAAACTATGCTTTGCAATGATTGTCAACAAGATTTAAAATACGGAATCTGCATTTATACATATTTATATATGTTGTACATCACTAAAAGTGAATGAAAAAATGTCGGCGTAGGGCTCTAAACAAAGTTAATCGATAAAATATTAAAAGCCAATTACTGGCACTATCAATTAGTTAGTTACATTGTTTGTAGAAATGATCTTCTATTTGACATTTCGTTGTACGAGTGTAACCTTGGTCAGAACTTAAAAATGCGGAGTGAAACAAAACCATTTCTACAAACAATGGAAGAAATCACAGCAGGGCATTCCAACACTTGCAGAAACTACTGCACACAGCAGTCAGTAGGCTGGTTAGGAATGCTACAGCAGTTCTTTAGAGTCAACTTGCCTGAAGGTTTACACTTTAAATGCTCGTCTATGAACTGGCAGGGGCACTGCAACGTGGGGCAGTGGCGCCCCCCGGTGACTGGTGGGCTCTTAAGGTAGCCCCTTACAACTTGCCGGCCCCAGCGGGTCGCATAGCGCAAATATAAGAGCGTGGCTCTCTCCTACAACGAAATTACAAACAACTGAAACTACGGAACTGAAGAGGTGATAACAATTAACGCAAACAAAAGTGCGTGCTGAAAAAAGTGGCACCAACTAAAGCTGAACTTAAACAGAGCTTAGTCTATCCCCTGTCTGGCCAGAAAGCGCGACCAGATGGGGCAGCAGTCTCGAATGTCAGTGCGAGGAGGCTTGTTGGCCAGCAGCTCCTCGACGTACTGACATGGACAGAGGGCGCTGCTTATGTGGCGTGGGTTCGATGGGTTGCCCGCCGCTTCGTCCAGAGTCCAGTCTAGCCGCCTGCGCAGGAAGTCTTTACCCCACCTTTGTAAATAACGTGTGAAAACTTGCTCGGCTCGGCCCTGGATCAATGGAGGCAATTTATAATTTCATGGTGCAAAATGTTTATTTATAGTAGTAGCGCTGCCTTACGAACAGTTAAGAATCGACGGCGGATCTTGGTAGTTGGGTAAACTGTTGAGTACTGTTACATAAGGCAGCCTTTAGAGAACAAACGTGGAGTGGCAAGTACGTTTTGACAAGTCATCAGGATTTCACGGCACTTTTGTTTGTTTAATTGTATGATTAAGTACTTATAATTAGGTCGTTCAGCAGCATTCATACGTGATTGAGCGACACAATTTCAGTCAGATGTCATGCTTAAACTTCCATTTACACATTAAATTGCAGATTGTTAGTGCTACAAATAATTCATCAAGCTAATAAATAATGGTTCAAGCAAGATTATTTACAAATGTTTACAAAAGTTACAGTATTTTTAAAATTGTTTAATAGAATAATATTAAATACAGCATGTCAATTACTATCTCGTAAATATTTTATATATGTATTTTATTTATCGATTTGCCTATTTTCTTAAATATTTTGTCTGTAATGTTATGTAGGTATTATTTGTGGAAAAAAGAAATTTGTTTATCAAGCTATTTGGAAATATTAATATGGTGCATTTTAAAAAATCAAGAACAAAAATATATAGAGAAATCACCAATTCCAAATGGAATACTTTTTGATAATTCTCTCCATCAACATATTACCATCATTTAAAGCGATTGGAACAATACCCAAACTGTATAGCTTTGCAAAGAGGGATGAAAACATTATAAAGAACTGGGAAAATTGCTACAGGACATAATACAGGAAAAGAAGAAAGGCCGAATTCCATATTAGGTTTCAAGAACGTCTAATAGTTCCAGTACCTCCTCAAATTAATAATGAGCTAAGAATACTTTTCATAAATTTTAATTTTAGTGGCTTTACTGAAGTTTTTACTCTTAAGAAATACTTTGTTGATGAAGTACCTACATTGTTGAGTCTTTCTCTTAGTTCATTTCTGGATTAGGAATTATTGTTAAAATCGTCTGTGTTTATGTTATTGCCTGTGCTCCAAGACTAATTAGTGTGCCTTGTAAGTCTACTTTTCTGATTATACCTTCAAGCAGTAGTGGCTGATTGTATGTCTCATTGTCTTACACTCATATCTATCTCGAATTTATCTGTAGATGAGCATTCTACTTGTACAACTGTTTTGTTATTTGTCAGTGCCATTCTGACAAAATTTATTAGTTTCCTGGGAATACTAGGTTCTTCTACAATTTCGTTCATTCTTCGTCTATATACAGAGTTGAGGTTGTTTTAAAGTCGATAAAGATGATGTTAAATTTTATTGCTCTTTCTAAAATTTGTTGCATTATGCATTGATGGTTGATCAACTCAGTCTGAATCCTTGTTGCTAGTTACATGTAATTCGTTCTGTGTATAACTTTAATCTTCTTTTTCTTCTTCCTCTTATTATAGGCCAGTGGCTTGTTTTAACCACAAAGTGTTTCTATGAGCCATCTTTCCCCTTAGGTGGTTAGCCTGGCCCGTCGAAAATGAGGACGAGTTTCTTTGTTTAGTGGTTAATGGCTACCACAGGTACTGTTAATCGCTCCCTGCATTTCTTCCAAGATTGATGAAGGTCTACATATTGTTAGGCTACTTTAAGTTTTAACTTACTGCGCAATTTTGATATTGTGGCAGAAGGTCGAAGAAGGTTCTCGGTTGAGAAGGCTAAAGTACGCAAAGAGGCCAGACGTGTGTTACTAGATCAAACCCAATTACACAGTTTTATACGATGCAATTATCCAAGCAACCCTTTTCCGTGGGACAGCTCGGCCCCCAAGGGTGATAGCACCTTCTACCGCGCCAGATGAACTTTGGAAGTCTCTGAACTCGTTACTTCAAGCTGCAGACTAGCTTTACCTCCATATCAGTATTGTTGCTGCATTATGTTATAATTACCTTCCTTTCTGTATAACTTCTACAGATTATTCATATCCTGTATCTTATTTACCTTTTCCCTTTGTAGCAAGAACCTTTAGACCTCTCGTATTTAGAATTACACCTGATACTGTTTTTGTATGTGCGTTTCTCGAGTGTTTGATTCACAAACACTAGTTTTGAACTTTCTCCATAAGGGAGGGCAGTCAACATTGTTAATACGCAGGTTATATTGTAACCAGCCTAAGAGGGTCCATAGATCACAGCTTGTAACCCGTGACATTACCATTAGAACATTTTCCCCTTGTAGTAATAAATTGAATGGCATGTCAGCTCTGGCTGTCCACCAAATATTGAAACTGTAGTATTGTTTGCTCAATATGACATTTCAGTTATAACACTGTATTTGCCTTTACCCTATAAAACAACCGCATACAGTTGAATTGATGAGTGAATTAAAACACAGGTGAAGGCGACTTCAACTCCATCGTGACATCTTGGCCATCATTTCCCAAGTTAGGGAACGCCAAGCAGCTCATTAGGCGAGAATATACGACTGAGTGGCGCCCGATAAATTATTAGTAGATGCTGTTTATGTCGCTCCTGAATTGATTTACACAGAACCACCTATGCTTTCAGAGTAGAACCATGCCTGTGTCCTAGTTATGCTAGCTGTGTGCACCTTTGGCCTGATTACTTGGCGTAAGTCATTTCATCATCAGGTCATAATGATCATGGATAAAACTAATCGGAGCACATGTTAAAAAGTTAAAATTTAAAAAGTTGAAAAACGTGATTGAAAAAGCTTAAAAACACAAACCACATGGAGAAGTAACTACTTAACCAGCAAACTAAAATAGGAAATATCATTGTACTGGTTAAAACATAATAATTAAAATTTGAAAAGTTACAAAGTGAACGATAGTTGTAAATACCACCCAAAGGTATTTTATTTGCAGATGAATTAGAATTACCAGTTAATTTAACGTTTTTTTTTTCGAGAAAAAATGGTGTAGCTCGTCCAAGTGCATTAGCATATTACTGATGTTTTTCCAATTGGTGAATTGATTTTGAAAAGAGTGTTATGGAAGAAATTTGGAAAGTACGTGAATCAAATATATTTTGAACTATAAACAAACTTACACCAAATAATCCAACTAATAAGAAAGATGAACCATGTAAGAATCCCACAAGAAAAAAAGAGAATATGGAAAAATTATAGGAAAACAGAAGATCTACAACTATACAGGGTGTTTCTAAAATAAGGGGACATACTTTACAGAAGTATTCATTATCAAAATCAATAAAAATGTTTGAGTAAACCCATGTTCACAAATGAATCCGTTATAAGATATTAAGCGTGAAAGTTTTAATATGGGTGACTAAAAACACAAATTTATCTGAATTTTAAGCAGCAAACGTTTTATGATTTCGCTGCCGTCAATTTGGAAAACGCTCTTGATAGTCTTCCAGCAATTCCTAGTTGAATGCCGTACATAAAAACCATATTTGCTTTTTTACGAAGAGAAAAATTCCCCGTTGCGTTGCTGAAACTGAATTTGACTTATTTCTGTTAAATTTCAATAGTATACTCAATTTTTTAACAACTCCACAAAGTAAGTTTGATAATATCCACGTTTCCAAGCAAGGCAAACCATTTAATTGTAATATTCCAGATTTCATATTGCGTTAAAAGTGACCCACATTAAAACTTTAAAGCTTAATAACTTAGAAAGTATGCATTTTCAAACATGGGTTTATTGGAACTTTTTGATTTTTATCATAGAAGACATCTAAAAAGTATCATCCTTTACTTCAGAAACAACCTGTATACAACCTACAAAACAATTAGAAATGTAGTAAATAAAGCGATTGAGGATGCCAAAACAAAATTTGATAAATCTAAGATGGTTTTTATGGATATGTTAGCAGAAACACAACCACAAGAACTTCTACACCGACTTTAGCTGGAAGAAATGGAAAACAAAGAAGAAATAGCGGAAACTTGTTGAACAATTCAGTAGTGTATTTATATTAGAATGCCTTGCAAATCTACCAGAGGTAACAATTGTACCAAGAGTGACAGATAGTATCAACCAAATACTCTTCGCACCACAAAAAGTTTCCAACACACAGACGCTATATACTATCTCTACATTAATAGAGAAATCCTTCTTGGAGGGTAAAATATCAACCGAGTGGCTGAAGGCATCTGTCACATCCATATACAAAAAATAAAACTGTCTGAAAGCATGCAATTACCGGCCAATTTTACTCATGTTTGTTATTTGTAAGGTTATGGAAAATACTACTGCGAAGGAACTGAACAAATTCTGTAAGAGAAATGGGATATACACGCAGAACCGACACGGCTTAGTACCCCAGAAGTCTGTAACTACAAATTTAGTGGAAAAATTCGAACAATGGGCGAAAAACTTAGGCTTCCAACAGATGTTGTTAAAGTGATTTCGAGAAGGCTTTTGACCGTATCCCATATGAACACCTGCTACTTAAGCTAGAGCACCTCAGATAAAGGGGAAAGCTTTTGGTTTAGATAAGAGCGTTCCTAGCAACAGGCACCGAATCAGTCAGACTTGCTTTGGAGTACCACAAGGCTCAGTGTTAGGCCCAACACTATTCATTTTATACACTGCTGACTTGTATAGTTTATTTCAAGCAAATGATAACTTCTTTGCAGACGACACCAAACTATCAGGTAATCCGTACTCCATACACCTACAACAAGAGCTTAAACCTGGATTTTTTCTAGAGGCAATAAAAAGTAATGGCAGATCGATAATGTAATATCATGGAACTGCAAAGGGTAGGAAAGGTGCTAGTACATTTTTTCATCGATGTCCAAGACATGTGATTACCAGGACTCTATGGATGCAGACTTATTTTAAAAAATTAACAGAAAAGTCTGTAACAGTTCTTGACAACGCACGTCAACCATTGTAGCAAACTCTGATCAAGATAAAGAAATGGACGGAAGATTAGAATGCGGTGTATTATACAAAGTAGTAATGTCTGGAAGTGTGTCAAAAAAAACTAAATTGATAATTTATAAAACCGTGATCAGACCTACTGTCATGTACGAGTGTGAGACTTTGATGATTAGCAAGAAAAATGAAGACAGACTGTGTAAATGAAAATGGAAAATTGTGAAAAATTTACTAGGAGGGAGGTATTTTGACGCGATGTAGCAAAGAAGGAATAACGGAGAAGTATTTGACTATGTGGGTGGTGTGTACATGTTGGAGGTGATAAAATTCCAAAGAGTGAGATAGCTGTGGCACTTGAGCAGGGTGGAAAGAAAATATTGAACAGTAGATTAGCCGATGTGAAGAGAAGGGGAGACCCAAAATAAAGTTGCTGGACCAAGTGTTAGAAGAATTAAAAGCTTTTAATTATTCATTATAACTAAAGGGTGTCCAAATTTGAGGTTGGATTTTAAATTTCGCGGCATTTGGTTTCTGTCAAACATAGAGCGCTAATATTTTGTAGTTTGACACATTGCCATTTAAGTTATTTAAGTTATGGAGCAGTTTACTGTTCAGCAACGCATATTTATTGTAAAAACCCGTTACAAGTATGGGGAGAGTTTTGCAGAAACTGCAAGGAAAGTTCGCGTTATGGACTTGCGTGACATGTGGTTTCAACAAGATGGTGCCACATGTCACACAGCGCGCCAAACTATAACTTTACTGCAATCAAAGCAGAGATAGACTTATCTCTCGATATGGTGACATCGATTGGCCGTCAAGATCTTGCCATTTGACGCCTTTGCATTTTTTCCTCTGGGGTTATGTGAAAAGCAAAGTCTATGCCAATAGGCTACAGACAATTACAGACCTAAAGGCCGAAATTACACGCGTAATTGGTGAGATACACCCTCGTTTATGTTTAATTGTCGTTTAAGATTTGAAAAAAAAAGAATAGTTTCATTTCAGACGACCCGAGGAGGGCATTTATCTGACATTATTTTCCATGTTTAATCGTTACGTATATGCTTTAAGTTGTCATTAAAATATCTTATATTTTCAAATTATTTACGCGTTTTATTAACGAATTAAAATCCAACCTGCAATTTGGACACCCTTTAGTAACCATGGTTTACCGTAATCAACAACACATTCCTCATGTTTGGTGATTAAAAGGCAATAATGGGTGTAATAACAGCTTAAATATAAGCGTTTTTGTTATATGTTCAACGAACGACCTATAGCAATCAAAAAGTCAATCATTTTGCATTGCAGTCCTTCAACAAACACAATTCTAGAGATGCAGTTTTCTATACTGTCAAACATTTTTATTATTGCAATATGCTTACTTATCAAATACAACCAAATTTCTATAACTTCTGGAGTTATTTGTGCCATCTCGATGCGTATGCGTTCTTTGAGTTGTAATTTTATAAATAATTTTCTTGAAAGTATATAAAACTCAATTACTTAAACTTGTTGATATGGTTGGATAGATAATTAAAAGATCTTTCAAAGGAGGTATCGCATAACCCACATTCCTATTTAAAAAAATTATCTATGACGTCATCACACTTACAAAGACGAGTTTCAAGATTTTTCTGTAAACTCACCGATTTACGAAATTATGAATTTATTCCTTTTATATGCACCATACTGTATATAATTTACACAAAATACCAATTCCAATGCATATTATTTTCTAGCCAATCAAGCAAACAGCACAAACACTCAAAAACATACACAATTATTAGCATGAACACTTGACATCTATTACATGGTGCACGAGGAGTTGTACCAAAGACAAGTCCAACTCGAGCGTTATATACAAAAGACAAATGCATGCCACTCCAAATTGTCTCTAAGCTACACAAAAGACACCAGCTTACCTGTTTTCTCGACAACCTCGTTGTCCGGCTGCCTTGAATAACAATGTCGTTTGCTGATATATCCATGCGTTGCTCCCACCCATTGGCCTCCCTCTCCTGGTGCTCGATGCTGCCCTGCAAGTGCGCAATGCACGGGCCTGGATCCATGTACAGGAAGCAGAGGTTGACTTTATGACACGATATTTTTCCTCTGTCGTCCAGCGCTAGAACGATTTTGTGTCTCAGAAATTGCTTATTGACGTGTGCCAGACACCGCTCCAAGTTCCGCGCCAGCTTGAATTTCAACCACATGGAGAGGAATATGGCTGCAGCATTTAGCAGTAGCCATGCTACTCCCAGCCCAAACAAGACCAGGCCTGTCAGTCCAGAGAAGAGGAGCCCGAGGAGGACGAAAAATGCCACTGTTATCCACACAACCAAAACGCGTTTATAGCAGACATTGTACAGTGTAAATCGGACGTCGTTCACCAGTAGCTCCATTGCTTGTACATATTCTTCAACGGTTAGCTGCGGGGAAAAAGAATAATTGATGTGATGGAAATGTTCATTTTAATAGTTACTGTTAAGCCCTGAGCCATTAGCTCCTCTGGAACTAATTCTGGACGGAACTGGGCTGGAGTGATCCATGGAAATCGAGCATTTACAGGTAAAAGAGTGACGATTACGTCGCCGTTAGCTGGAAAGTTTTAAAAACTAGTTATTTTGATGTTCACACTTTGTTATCAACTTAACTTCATGCTGGATAAGGTGGTTAGTTTTATTCTAATGGAAACTATACTCCTATAGTTTTTTTTTTCAGTAACAATTAAGCAAGGTGACAATCATGGCAAATGCATGAATGATTTCCATGACTAAACGATTGTCAAACATTGCCAGCGTTTCTAAAGATTATCAAAGATTACCAAAAGCTACATAAAACTTTTAAAGATATTAAAGGACTAGACATTTTCAAAGTTTGTCAAACGTTTGCAAACATTACAGGAAAAGCAATTGTCTTAGGTTCACATGGTGCCCAACAATTGCTTAGAACTGAATTACATTTTCACCTCGACGGTCAATGTTTGATATATACTGAAGTAGAAGAATTACGTAAATATCCTTTAGCAAGTGACTAGATAATCAGTTGAGAAGTATTCACAATGAGTCTGCTAGATTTGTAATTGTAATTATTAAAGAACTTTTAGTTGGTCCACTAACAAAACTAATTAATGTAACCATATTGTTACCGCCAGTATTCTCTAAAATACTTGAAAAATTATGGCCCCACGAATCACAGCATAGCTTAAGGATGCAGTGTTATAGGAACAGTTTGGATTCTGTAACATACCGTTGCAGTATTTTGCGATTTAAGTAAAGCACTTGATTGCTTTTTACAAGAGAAAGTTTTCTTACTATAATTTTAGTCACCAAAGCATACTGACTTCAGTAGCAATATCAACATAGATGGAGTATCATCAACAAAGAGAAATATCAAAGTTGGGTTACCACAAGGCTCAGTAATGGGACCAATACTGTTTTTATGATGTTATAAATAATTTGTCCCAAGAAGTTATCGAAGAACAATATGTCATGATCATGGGGTGAACCTGGTTTCGCCAAAACAGTCAAATTCTGAACAACACCGAGACCAAACATATGAGAGTCTCCAAATGGCAGCTTCCTAGAAATGCTGTGAGCTTCGTGGGTGGCGGATTGTATAGTGAACTGAGATCGGATGCTCATATAGAATATATCTAAGGAGATTGAAAAGTGGCTTTTATGTGCTTCATAACTTAACAGGGACTCTTTCTAGTGGTGTGTTGCAGTTATTTTCTGATGGCCTACGTGGTGGTGGCCTGGGCTCATGCCTTGCAATGCCGTAGGATGTTTTCTCTACAGGGGAGGGAAGTGAGTTATTGGAGGTTTAGATTACAGGGACGACTGCAAACAAAACTTCAACTTAATATACTCATCTTTCTTAACTTATTTATTTATAAAAACCTGTTATATGTAAAGAATAATCTGGAATTATACTCAACGAATATTCAAAGGCACAGCATTGCAACCCGCCATAGAAAGCAGCTTGCACTGACACTGCAAAGGTTTAACAGGTGCAGCAATGGACAAATGATCTTGTAGGAATACTGCAATATCTTGAGCTAATATGTATGTTAAATGTATAATGTGTTTGTGCGAAATATAGTTGTGCTTGTTTTTGTCGGCTAATTCAATTTGTGCACATACTTCGTTTTCATAGTAAATTATGCTATTTGTATCGTCGCGTTGTAATTAATCGTTCAGTAAGATTGCTAGAGATGTGTAAAGATAAAATTTCGAAATAGTTTCCGGATTTTCAGACATTAGTACGATTGCTAAAGGTATTTAAAGATTACATTTCCAGAGATTTTAAAACAATTTTAGAAAATTTCAAGATTCCAATATTTTTATAGGTTTTCAGGTATTTCTAAGATTAGTAAGATTGGTAGAGATGTCTAAGTCTTACACCTCACGGTAGAAATACTCAGGAATAAGTAAGTAAGTAAGCTAGAGATGTCTAATGATTAGATTTCCAGAGATTTTAAACAAATTTTTGAGAATTTCTAGGGTTAAAAGGGATTTGTAAAGATTTTCAGATATTTCAAAGATTAGTAAGATGTCTAAATATTGGAACATTAGATTTCAAAAGATTTATAGATAAATTCAGTGGTTACCAAAGATTTCTACAGATTTCCAGGTATTTCGAAGAGCAGTAAGATTGCTACAGATGCCTAAAAATTAGATTTCCCGATATATGTAAAGAATTTTAGGGAATTTCAGGAGTTACAACAATCTCTAAAGCCTGCCGTATATTTCAAAGATTACTAAGAGAGCTAGAGATATCAAAAGATTATATTTTCAGAGATTTCTAAAGACTTTTACAGAAGTTTAAGAGTTACCCAAGATTATATTAGAAGAAATTTCTAAAGATTTTTAGAGTAGTTTAAATGTTACCAAATTTTACTAATGATTGCCAGGCATTTAAAAGATTAACAGGTTTCTAGAGTCAATTTTTTTTTTCGAGAGATTTCTATAGAATTTTAAAGAATGTTAGAGGTTACAAGATTTCTAGATTTCCAGGCATTTCAAAGATTATAAAGAGAGTTAGAGATGTCTAAAGATTCTATTTCCAGAGATTTCTAAAGAATTTGGGTGAATTTCATGGGTTATCCGCATTCCTAAAGATTTCTAGGTATTTCAAGGATTTCTAAGAGGTAAAGATGCCTACAGAATATATTTCTAGAAATGCCTCAAGACTTTTACACAATTTCAGGAAATATCTATGATTTCTACAGATTTCCAGGGATTTCAAAGATTACTAAGAGAGCTAGAGATGTCAAAAGGTTAGATTACGAGAAATGATTTCAGGAGAATTTCAAAAGCTAACAAATTTTTATAATGAGTGCTAGTAATTACCAAGGTTTTTAAAGATGTCTCAAGATGATAGTTCTCCAGATTTACTAAAGAATTTAGTTATCCGAGATTTCTAAATATTGCCATGAATTTCAAAAATTACCAAGAGAGCTAGAGATGTTCAAGGATTTATAAAGAATTTTATGAAATTTCATCAGGGGTTACACAAGATTTCTAATGATTGTCACGTATTTCAAATATTACTAGGAGAACTAGAGACGTCTAAGCATGAGATTATGAGCAATTTCCAAGGATTCATAGAGGACTTCAAAAGTTACAATGAATGCCAGGCATTTCAAGAATTAGTAAGACAGCTGGAGATGTCTAAAGATTATATTTCTTCAGATTTCTAAAGAATTTTAGAGAATTTCAAAGGTTATCAATTTTTGCAATGAATGCCATGCATTTAAAATTTTATCAAGGTTTCTACAGATGTTTAAAGATTATATTTTTGGAGAGGTCTAAAGAATTTTAGGAGTTACCCAAGATTTCTACCGATTACCAAGTATTTCAAAGATTGCTAAGAGAGCTAGAGATGTCTAAAGATTATAGTTCCCGAAATTTCTAAAGAATTTTAGTGAATTTCAGGGGTTACCCAAGGTTTCTAAAGATCTTCAGGTATTTCAAAGATTACTAAGTGAGCTAGAGATGTCTAAAGATTATATTTCCAGAGATTTCGAGAAAAATAGAAAAATTTAGGGGTTAGTTAAGATTTCTAAAGGTTTCCACACATTTCAAAGATTACTAAGCGAGCTAGAGACGTCTAAGGATGAGATTATAAGAAATTTCCAAAGATTTCTAGATAATTTCATAGGTTATCAATTTTTACAATGAAAGCATGCATTTAAAAAATTACCAAAATTCTCAAAGATATCTAAAGAATTTCTACGTTATCAAAGATTTATAATGATTTCCAGGTATTTCAAAGATCAAGATTTATAGAGATGCCTAAACCATAGATTACTACAGATTTTTACAGAATTTTAAAGGTTGCTATTGATTGCTTGCTGGAATTACCAATAGAATTCCGGAAATATCTAAAGATTAGGCTACGAGGGATTTCCAAAGATTTCCAAATATTATTATAAATTTTTAACAATTATCAGGCATTTTCAAATAAAATCAAGAGATTTCCAAAGAGTATCATAGGTGTTCAAAGATTACTAGTGATATTTGTTTTTGTAGAAGATAAGTTTCTATTGTTGAATAATTGCATTGTAGCTTGTAGCAAACAATATTTCTTCCATCAATATTAATATTTGTATAATTTCTGTGGTATTAATTTTACCATTCTCATTATGAATTTTCATTCGATGTTAAATTTAATGTAACATAAGACTTTTTTTAAATTAAACTATTTTTTAAAATATGGAATTGCCAATATCAATGTTAAAATGTCACAATTGAATTTCTGTTATAGCAATATTTTAATACAATGTTATAAAATAATACTATAATTATTTGTAGTAAAATATTTTTGAAGTTTTTATTTTAAAAATGTATTTGTCAAAATAATTTTAAATATTTTATTACATATTTGAACAATTTCTGTTTTTTATACTTGACGCATAAATATGTATTAATTTGTTTGTTTTAAAAAATAATGTACATAGTTGTTTGGGTAAGTTTACATTTCGGTCAATTAAATATGATTCATATTATGATTCAATGCACTACTAGCACATGTTCAGCATGCTAAATTAATAAAACGAGTGTGATGGATATCTACGAGATACATTCCATATATAGTAGGTGACTTATGCATACTAAACTCGTACCCACAGACAATCGGTCTGGGAGACCACGTGTAGTTATAAAATTTTATATTTATTACTTCTGCAATTTTTCTCCGAGACATTCTTTTATATACTTCTCAAAAGTTGATCTATTTTACATCTAGCTCGCAAGTATGCAGCTGCAATTCATTTTTTATTACACTTGTTTAAGACGTTTGAATTTTCACAGGATGGTCTGTAAAACCAGTAGTCAGTGTTAGTGAGATATATTTTGCCTATTCATATACATCATTTTAAAATTTTTGTGAAATTTTCTGATAAAATAAGACACTCAACCTGATCCATATACGAACAGTAGCGCCCAGTAACCTTGATTATGACAAAAACTCTGTTACAATGTTCAAATGAAGTTGAGGGTAATGATAATAATGTTGAGCATGATAGTGACACTCAGACGCAATAGAATTAGATTCAGCAAATGAAAGAGCGAAAATTTCATAAAAACGAAAGCTATGTGCATTCTGTTCTTACAAAAAATTTTGCAAAACAGCATATTTCTGTATTACATGCAAAAAACCCTTATGTCTACAGCGTGCAAAGAAAATTTGTCAAGACTGATGTAAATAGGTTGGTTCTCTTGAAAATAAAAATTTCTAAAATTAGCACGTAAATATTTTGTTATGTTAATTTTTTTAACAAAAATAGTTCTTAAGTTTTTTAAGCTTTAACTGAAGTTAAAAAAATTTTTTTTAGTAAACCTTGCAATTTTTAAGTCATTTTTGCCAGATTTTATATAAACTTTTTTTTACTTTGTTTACTACGCCACTATGTTTTTAGCATTATTTCTGAAGCCTAAAGACATTATATCAACATTATAAACATTAAGCCAAGAATTTTTTTAAAGTAGTTCCCAGAAAAATAAATCAGAAAGTACTGGTCTGGCAGACCAGTCATCTGTGTATATGAAACAAAAGACGTCTGTAGTTACGAGTCAAGTAGAGCTGCTCTATCCAAGTGGGGCTGATATTTAAAAATTACTTTGATATTGTGTACGTACTATTAGCCAACATTCCAACTTACAAAACCCTTGTCGTATTGGCTCCACAGTGGCAACAGGTAGCTCAACAGTTCGCAGTGGCTTGGGGTCCAGCGTGGGTACATTATTGTCAGGCAGCGAGGAGCTCATGCTGCGCTCCAGGTTGACCTGGATGCTTTCGGTGTTAATCACAGCGGGCGGGGTGTTGTTCTGCTTCGAAGCCTCCTCATCAAACTTGACCCATCCCTTCTTGGGTGGTGGCTGGGACAAAGGGGCCACCGAGTCCCCTTGTCCAACCTCAATTTTCCTGTCGAGGTTGTTCGAGCCCATCTTAACAGGTCTGCTTGCTTTTCATTATTAAAATGCCTAAAAATATTTACAACGACCACGCGGATTTAAAGAGCACTACAGACAATTATGAGGTGAGCTGGCATTTTTGCTCAACTCGTGTTGTTAATTAGCTTTGGGTTGCACCTGTGATAGGTAAAATGTCTGCGTGCAAGTAGTACGAAAGTACGTGCGAACCATGGGCGTACTTGGTGGAGGGATACATTTTAGGTGTAGATACGGCGTCGCCAAAAAAAAACGGGTACAGCTATTTTTTTCAATTGTAAACTCAACTTTTAGAATAGTACCTTAGTAACCTGTGAATTTATAGTATATGAAGTGTTAAGAACGGTAAGGACATTTTACAAAGTGAAGACAATTGTTTGGAGGAAGAGCGAAGCGACGACTCCAGTTAGTGTCTGAGATCGGTAATTCTTTAACGTTCGTGATGCTTATGAGGTTGTTTTGCACGATAGAAATGCATGTTTCTTCAAACGTAAGTAAAATATACCACAGAATAATATGTTAGTGGCACTGTAAGTCTATGTTTTTACTTACCGTTCTAGAACGGTAAACATAACTTACTGATTTGGCAACAAATGTGGTAACTAAGTAAAATCGTTCTATCGTGCAAAATACCATGAGATAAAAAAAATGATTCTGAGCAGGCCTTGATATTAAATAATAATAATAATAATATTTATTTAAGAAAAAGAAATAATACAGCAGCAGCAACAACACACACAACTACTAGAAACTAAAAGAACATAAATGGAGCAAAAAAAACTATAAAAGTCCACAAAGAAAAAAGTAAAAAGAAGAAAAACAGTTGCGTGGTGGTCTCAGCATCATTTATTAAATAAGAATAGCTTCTACGTATACAGGGTGTCCCAGATAAGAGCAACTACATGGGGATTTCGGAAACGGCAAGAGATACAGGGTGGCTTAAATGAGAGAAAAGTTGCGCTATTCTGAGCCCAGTCAGATGCTGTATCGAAATTAAAAATATCTACAGGGGTTTTTAAAATATCGAGCAAAAACAAAAAATTGTGGTTTTCGAAAAATTGCAATATCGTCGCCATCTTGTAAACAAATTTAATAAAATTTGGTAATTTTGTATTAGCGACTACGGCCAATCGAATGACGTTTACGAATTTTTTCTAGGCCTTCTAGATTTTTTGCAACCATAGCCAACTTTGTTATTTCTTATGGCCGCCATATTGGATTTATACGTCATTAAATAGCGCATAAAAATACCTTTTCAACCATGTATAACAGACCTATCTTTAGATGACGGAAAGTTAAATTTATTAAAAAAACAGTTTTTCACTTAGTTGGCTGTGAAACAAATGCCGCAGTTGTGTTTTCTTAAAAATGTCTTTAAAAAATAATCTTTTATTTATGATACTAAAGTTAACAACTAATACATTATTTATGATTAAACTCACAACCAAAAAAAAAACCGATGACAGAGCGTTGAATTAAAATAAATTAAATTAAATGTTCGAAAATTCCACCGTTGTTATTAATGCACGTCATGCATCGATGAATTAGAGACATACATGCATCTTTAACCATTTGTCCAGGCATTTCTTCAATGGTTTGAACAACGGCTGCCTCAAGTTCTTCTACTGTATTATAAGGAGTACAATAAACTTTATCCTTTAAATATCCCCAAAGGCAAAAATCAAGTGGCGTAAGGTCCGGCGAGCGAGCAGGCCAGGCAACCGGACCTCGATTTCCTATCCAGTTATTTCCATGTTGCTGATTCAAATAGTCAGTTATGATTCTTGCATTATGTGGAGGTGCTCCGTCTTGCTGGAACCACATGTTTGCTACATCTTGAAGAGGCAAATTTTCTAAAGTTTGGTCGACGTAATTTTGTAATATTTCAAGATATCGAGGTGCAATCAAATTATTATGAAAAATGTTAAATAGTACGTGTCCGTTTATGACTCCTAGCCATACATTAAAACCCCACTTAACTTGATGACGCACCTCACGATGTAAGAACGGATTTTGATCGGCCCAGTACACGTTGTTGTGTCTGTTAAATACCCCGCAGTTTGTAAATCTGCTTTCATCAGACCACAGAACCTTAAGCGGAAATTGAGGATTTTCTTGGCATTTTTCTAAGAACCAATTGCAAAACGATATTCTCCTTTCTAAGTCACCATCTCGGAGTCCTTGACTAATATGTTCTACATATGGACGATACTTGTATTTTTTGAGAATTCTCTGAGCAGTTGATTTAGGCACTTCAACATTATTTTCGATTTGACGAAGGGAGGTACGAGGATTGTCGATAACACTTTGCAAAACAAGATTTTCCATATTTACATTTCCCACTCTATTTCGATTGTGTTTTTTAAAGGAACCATAAGTAAGTAAATTATTTCTAAGCATTCTGAAGATCGACAAACCTGGTTGCCGTCTTTCTGGATATCGCTGAAAGTACATATCTTGAGCTCGTTCAGCGTTCCTCCGGCACAAAATGAAACAATCATACATATCCACTTTTTCCCGATTTGAATACCTTTCCATATTAAATATAAAAATTAAACTCTTAACAGATAGAACCAAATAAATAACAAAGTTTTGACAGATAGTTACATAGCTAAAACTAGAGACCCTGTATATAGTTAGATGAGAGTTGAGACAACACAAACGTCAGCCGCCAAATTTGATCCAAAACATGCATCATGCATGCATGCCCAGAAATACTATTTGAAAGTCACTAGATCGTTTATCTAAAACACCTTGATTTAAATTTCTACTGCTGCTTCAAAGCACTCAAAACATAGCGTAGAGTACTGTTTGTATCAGAAATAAGTAACAAGTGTTAAAAAACTGAATTACGTATACACATTTCGTAAAGCAGATAATAATATATGAACATTTCCTAAAACTATGGTTTCTGCATATTAAAGCTTCGAACTGACCGTTAGTAAAAATATTTTTGAAATTTTTTCGAGTTTCTCGTTTTTACTCTTCTCATTGTGTACCTACCTAATTTCTTGCTCAGGATAATGTGTTTGCGTGCGAGTTACTAATTTTGAATGGAAAACACAATCCTTGCTTTGGTATAGGAATTCATACGTGGTTTGGGTAGCAGCTTCCTGTTTATTGTTATTTGTCTTCAAAGCAAGATTCAGACAAAGGTTCAGCGGAAAAGTCATCTTTAGGATTGAAGAAAATTTAATTTTCAGGTCTGGTTATATGATATGAAAATAAAGTAGGAACGGCAGCACCTTTTAATTTCCTTCTGTCATCCACCCGTACTTCTTCACACTAGTTTTATTAAAATGGACAATTTTTGATATGCTGCTCTTAGCTCTTGGTTTTGAGGATAGTATTTCATAGAAAACCTTGTTCGGATCTGTTTTTGCAGCCAATAGTACAGCAACCCCTCATTTCAGGAACTTAGATAAAAGTGACAAGTTTTGACTTAAATGAACAATTTGTCAAATTTGATTAATGGGAAACTGTTTCTAAGGCAATGAGTATTCAAATATACGACGCGCGTGATCCACCAATCACAATAAATTCCCTCGTTGTCTCAACTCTTTTGTAACTATATACAGGGACTCTAGCTAAAACAACAAACACAATTGCGGCATTTGTTTCACAGCCAACTAAGTGAAAAACTGTTTTTTTAATAAATTTAACTTTCCGTCATCTAAAGATAGGTCTGTTATACATGGTTGAAAAGGTATTTTTATGCGCTATTTAATGACGTATAAATCCAATATGGCGGCCATAAGAAATAACAAAGTTGGCTATGGTTGCAAAAAATCTAGAAGGCCTAGAAAAAATTCGTAAACGTCATTCGATTGGCCGTAGTCGCTAATACAAAATTACCAAATTTTATTAAATTTGTTTACAAGATGGCGACGATATTGCAATTTTTCGAAAACCACAATTTTTTGTTTTTGCTCGATATTTTAAAAACCCCTGTAGATATTTTTAATTTCGATACAGCATCTGACTGGGCTCAGAATAGCGCAACTTTTCTCTCATTTAAGCCACCCTGTATCTCTTGCCGTTTCCGAAATCCCCATGTAGTTGCTCTTATCTGGGACACCCTGTATAGTACAATAACTTTTACAATTTTATTCTTATTTATATGTGTTATACCGTTATACGTTTGGCAGTACCGAAGTGTATTGTCAGTCTATGTCAAATTCGAGATTAAAAGGTTAGGTTTTGTTTGTTGTTTGACACAGACTGACGTAAAACGTAACCTGCAGCTTCAGTACTGCCAAACGTATAACACAAATCAAGGCCTGCTCAGAATCATTTTTTAAATCTCATGGTAGTTATTTAC